>JAWZYV010012640.1:0-315952 GCA_038373885.1 Cheiracanthium punctorium | reverse complement strand
CTTGTAAAAGTTTAAGTATTGTAACTATTTGTGTGGCCTCGTAACTGGGGATTGTACTGCCCGGGACGTGCAGTCCTATGGAAGGGAGCAATGTTACAAATTTTCGGGGCAACCCGTTGTTCTGGGGTTTAAAATAGTTTAAAATTCGTATTCTACGCGTGAAAGAGTTAAATTTTGCTTTTTTTTGCTTCGAAGTCGGTCATCTAGAACGAGAAATACGGAGGTTTTGGTTTCCCCTTTGATTTGTATGCAGTTTCTAAAAATCTCGAGAAATATTGGCCCTAAGCCTTCGATAACTTCACTTTTAGGGACTGATTTTTGGCGCCAAATTTGTCGATATTTCGCCAAAAGTCGCCAAGCTTCGCAACATTTTGTTTCTTTGGCGCGCGTTTCAAAATGGGACTTGTAAAGTTAGTTTTTCTGCATTAATAGCATAATAGCCTAACATTTCTATGACATAATCAAAATTCGGCTTTTTGTGGAATCTTCGAGAGATACATTCTTCTAGACGCTCCTTGTAGCTTCTGCGACATCTGTAAATACCGGCATGACAGCTCCCTAGTTGAGTGTGGATCGAGCTTCCGATGAGTACGCGGCTTTGCTCTGTGAATTGTATTTATTATGCTATAGAAGCGGTATTTTTGCTTGCCTTTTGAAGCATTTTTGTTTTTAAGTGCTGTGTGTAAATTCTCCATTGTTGTGTCTTGGGGGGACTGTTTAAGAAATTCCTCGTACATTTTCACTGAATTTTTGCCTTTGCAAGTGTTTTATTTTGTGTGAGAAATACAGCCTTTGTGAAAACTTCTGTATTAAGCGGATTGTTAAAAGCACATTACTGGCTGATTGTGCTTGCGAATATTGTACTGCTGATTGTTCGACGAAGTTCTAGAAGCAATAAAAATTGTGTTCCATCCTGACAAGTGGACTCTTTACTAGAACTTTCTACACCTGCTGGACTTTAGAACGACGAACCCAGGAAAGTAGCAGAGTATTCCGCAACAATATAAATGTATGTACAACCCATTTTGACCGATCGCGGGTCTATTTTGACCCGTTTTTCCATGCCGTCTGTACGTATGTATGTATGTATGTAACTCGCATATCTAAAAAACTATTGGTCGTAGAATGTTGAAACTTTATATTTAGGATTGTTGTAACATCTGGTTGTGCACCTACCCCTTTCGGTCTCAATCAGCTGGATAGGGACTGGATTTATCTACATTGATGATTTACTATTACTAGAAAATATTTTTGATATAATAGACGTGCAAGGAATTCATGTTTTATCCACATCAGATTTTTTCATCTCCATGACATATAGCACATCACAATATCATCAAAATGACAATTTCTTACTTTCTTTACGTGACATCCAAATCCTCTTAATATATTTTGTGATTTACTAAAAACAACTTTATTTTGATTACATAACATTGTAAATTTCCCTAAACTTTTGCAAAAATAATCAATAGTCAATTTAAAATTCAATAACTAAAATGACAAAATTAATTGCTCATTTAAATACAATTTTACTGAAACCTTGTACTGTACACTTTTTCTCAACAGGCGTCACTTCTTCCTTGATGTGGGCTCTGAAAGTGCTTTATAATTAGGAAGAACTTACGATAGGAAAAAAATATATATTTAAGTACAGAACTCCGAACATGCATAATCAAAACAGCACACATTACTCTCATTATTTCCACTTTAAGCTACACATTGAATTTTTCTTACATCGAAATTGCGGTGTTAGTTATTGGAGATAAGCTTTTCTTTCTTCGAAACAAACTGCTGAGGCAGTGTCAATGCCATATTTTAATGATGTTTTGAGGGCCTTCGAGCGCTTAAAGAACTGTGGTTCAATATCGGATTTAAAAAAAAAAGTATTTTCTTACTTTAAAATCTGTGACTTTGTAGTTTGCTTTAGCATGTGTAAAGAAATTAAAAAGGACTATTTTTTTAACTTGTCTGGATGTTTTCAAGAATATATTTTGTCAAGTCAAAATGGACAGTAGCAGAGCTATCAAATGTCCACACTAAACACAGAAAAGAATCTCCATCGTTGCGTCTTTGCAACAATGGAAGCGAACAAAATAGACTTGCTAACTTAAGCTTGCTTTATGAACTCCTGTTTGTAAAAAATGAAACACGGTAAAGGAATCCTCAGAAACAAATGAAATTTAATTCACAAACGACTTGTATCAGTACAAATAAATTATTAAATTTTGAAAGAAAAAGAATAAATCATGCCAAATTCATCGATTATAAAACACTTTCCGACACAAAGCTTTGTGCAAAATTTGGCGATTTATTTATTTACTAGCTGAAGTACCCGTTCTTCGCACGGGGATGAATGGAATTTTTGATATTACGATTTGTGGTGATTACTATTTATTGTAATAAAGAGATATAGCAAAATGGATATCGCTTTATATTGTGTTCAATAACCATGCATACCGAATTTCAAGGCAATCGTTTGTACGGTGCAGAAGGTCATGCGGCGTAGCGCAATCTAGTGGCGAGTTTTAGCAAAACGGATACGGCTGAAATATTCTTCGCATTCGGATATCGATGAATACGAAATTTCAGGACGATCGGCTGGACAGCCCTGTGAAGTGCATGTGTTGACGCGACATCTAGTGGCAAATTATATAGGAAAATGGATAGCGCCAAACTCTTCCCCGTGTTCAAATATCTATGTATACCTATTTTCATAGCGATTAGTTGCACAGTCAAGAAGTGATGCACTGCAGCGCGATCTAGTGGTTAATTAAAGTAATGATTTGCTACAGTGCCGTCAAGTGGCGAGTTATAGCAAAATGAATAAGGCCAAAATATTCTCATTGTTCAAATAGCTATGTATACTGATTTTCATAGCGACCGTTTGAATGGTCAAGAATTTGGCCTGCTGCAGCGTCATCTAGTGGCGAGTTAAAATAATAGTGCATTGCAGTGCCATCTAGTGGTGAGTAACATCAAAAGGAACACAGTTAGAATATATTCTTCGTGCTGAAATGTGGAAGTATAAGAAATTTTATGCTGGTCGCTCGAACGGTATAGAAGTTGATGCGTTGCAGCGCCATTTAACGGCAAGTTACAGCAAAATGGATAGTGAAAAATATTCTCCGTGTTCTAATATCCGCGTGTACCAAATTTTATCGAAATAGGTTGGACGATATTCGCATAGTAAACGGCTAAACGGAATAGAATTCAACGTTCTGCTGCGCCACCTAGTGGCAAGTTAGAGGAAAACGGATAGCATAAAAAGCTTCTCAATGATAAAAGACTTAGGTGAACCAAATTTCAAGGTGCAACAGTGCTAGAGTTTTTCAACCTCATACCACATACCAACATTCATTTTTATCTATAACCAGTGTCATTATATATCTCAGTCTCAAATAAAATCCAGTTTCAAATCTAAGCCTCGCCAAAGTGCCAACATACGCCATTGTGCAAGCGTTTTTTCAGGAAATCATTCGAAGCATTGACTGAGCAGCAATCAATATGGGAAATGGTTCGACCGCGAAAAAGTAAAGCAAGCCTTTATTTCAAAAGTGGAATCCCTTAATACAGCCGAAATTTTTAAAATTATCAACTATAACGTGTTTTATTCATCGTTACTCCGATGTAGTAAATGAGAAGATTTCAATTTTCTGAAATTTGGCGGAATTTCCCCAACTTAAATCAATGTACTCATTTGGCGATAATTCTGGAGATAGATCGCTTGAAATCCCTTAACAACTGCATTATTTCTTCACGGATCATTAAAATTTAACGCTGTATTCTAATAAAACCTTTACACTTGTTTTCAAAAATCTATTTCCTTAAGCTCTCAATAAATTGCGCCAAACCGAAATCTGTGCAAACCGCTAGAACTCACTTTCTCAAAATCGGCATTTGAGCCATTTTATTTTTTCGCCAAACTAAAAAAAATTACCTATTAGCCTCGGAAATCTTCAATTCTTATTGTTTTGCGTATAAAACATTTCTTTCCTGCTCCGATTTCCCATGCACACGATATTATAATTTAAAAAAAAATAGCCTTACGAATATAAACTAACAAAAAAAAAATCATTATTATTCTTTTATTTTTACTTTGAGAATTTAAAACATCTTATTCGGCAAAATCGCCAGACATGGCAACCACGATCCTTATTTCACACTTTTTTCACTACAGGGGTTACAATTACGGAAAGCTTTTTGCGTGGAGAGCATAAAAAATCTCTTAAATTCCGGGAACGGGTGGACTTTCAAACTTTTAAAGTGGACTACGATTTATTCTATATTATTTTACATATCTGTGCTAAATTTCAGGCCGATAGGCTCATTTTTGTGGATTTATATACGAACGATATTTTATTCGGCAAAATCGCCACACATGGCAACCACGATCCTTATTTTACACTTTTTTCACTACAGGGGTTACAATTACGGAAAGATTTTTGCGTGAAGAGCATAAAAAATCTCTTAAATTCCGGGAACGGGTGGACTTTCAAAGTTTTAAAGTGGACTATGATTTATTCTATATTATTTTACATATCTGTGCAAAATTTCAGGCTGATATGTCCATTTTTGTGGATTTGTATACAACTCAAATCCACAAACAAACAAACAAACAAACAAACAGAATTTCATTTTTATTTATAAGATTTTTCTTAAATCTTGCGAGATTTCGGAAATAAAATACTGTTGTATTATCACTATAGATATAATTTTATGACACTCTGTAAAAGACCATTAAATTTTTTTCCATCGTTTAACTCAAGAATATAAGAATTTTATACTCATTTTCTCGTGCTAGAAATGAATAAGTGTTTCTCAAATACATTTTCATAGGTTATAATCTATTGGAATTCTTTTGAGTGTTCCAGTAGAAGAATTATTAATAGCACAGACACTATTTTCAACTGAGAGCATTATTTTGAGATTCTTAATAATATGCATGCCCATTTTATTTTCTTTCAAAAACCTAATATCTCTAAAACATGTTTTCACGAATGACTCCCCACAGAGTGCAATGCATTGGATTTTTTTTCTCTCCTGTAAAAGAACTATTAATGCTACTTACACCTTTTCAATAGGGTGCATGGTTCTGTACATTGAAATATATAAATTTCGCATATATCGATGTATATTTTACGGCAGTTAGAACACTGGACGGGAGGACAACAGAATGGACAAACAAACCAAAATCATTAACACCTATCAAATTTATGGTATGTTAAAAATTAAAAAATGTTCTTAGACAACATAACCGTGTCTCACGAACATGGAGAGCTGGAAATTTATCATTTTAAGGGTTAGCAGTCAAAAATTAATTTTCCAAGAGCTAAAAATCAAAGTTTGCAATTTTGTTCCATGTAAATCCGTTAATGCGTTAGAATCCCTTTTATATTCCAACGCGGTAACTAATTTTCGTCGGCGCAACCTCCCCCTATTCCTACCTCACCTAAATTGTAGAGTATTATTATATGCTTTAATTGGACGCCTGTCTCTAAACTTCCATTGACCGTATAGTATTGCAATTATTTTGAGTACTCTTCTAGAAGAATTATTAACGATACAGATATTATTTTCGATGGAAAGCTTAATTTTGTAATCCTTAATAACAACCAATTTTGTTTCATTTAAAATAGTAGACTATCTCTAAAACTAGAAGTCAAAGCCCGTTGTGGAGGCAATTACAACGGTTGCTAGAAAAAACATTTGACAAAAGCATGTCTACACTCAATGTATTTAATCTTCAGCCACTTGAAATAAATAATTTCATGTTCAATTTTTATTATGGACCCAAATCGAATTTCAGGCTTTTCTGGGAACGTGACGAAAATTTTCGCATTCGAGCGATTTCATTCCCTGGTAAAAAGTCCCTAGCACGAAATTACAATCTTTAGGATTGTGGTACATCTTCCCTCAGAAAGCGGGATAACGCCGGTTGTTTGCATGTAGATGGTGCAACACCTTCACTCAGGTAACTGCTGGTTTAGCCATTGAAAAGAAGGCCAATTTTTTAAAAGTGGTTACATTTATGATGACGATTAACACTCAAACAAAAATACTACATTTTTATTTCATGCGCGTCGGATAAATTTCAACCCATTTTTCAAATCGCCGATAAACTCAAACTCATATTAAAAATTTTAAATTCATGTTACAATACAAAACTCAGTAATTAATTAAAAGTTATTTCGAATGTAAATATATACGGTTTGCAGGCCGAAAACATTTTGTTTTTCCTTGACAAATACTAACTCAATAATTTTAATAATTCTCAAGATAGACCCTTTCCCTCCCTGTTTATACACATTTGTTACCTAAGGGCAACCGCGTGTAAAGCAAAGGTGAAAAAAATAATTGAAATTGAGTGTTGGCGTTCATACTTTGGCGTTTTCAGAATTTCAGTTCGCATGCTTGATGGCATAAATTTCCAATGTTTACATTATATAAACTTAGTTTTGAGAGCCAAAAATTTAAGCACGCGAAATTTGGAGAGTATCCCACTTCTATTAATATACACTTGTAATCTCCTGAAAGAAGTGAAAAAAAGTAAACTCTCAACATCTGGAAAAATCCTGATAATTGTGACATTCAATATTGGGCGTCCAATTCTCGTCTGGCAATAATAGCTAATTTTCTCACACAAATGATTCACCTTTTTTTTCACTCTCACATAATAAAAATGGGAGCTGAAAAATAGGAAAATCCCTAAAAAATGGTAGTAGTAGGAGTAAGGTTAAACGGTGGATGGATTTTCAGACTTTAAAAGGTAGAGCAGATTGGTTTCTATATTTTTCTACATCATTTATGAAAAATTTCAAGCAGATCGTACATAACGGTGTAGATGTTATTAGGGATTTTAGTGCTATAATTTTGTAATCTTTTTTCAGTAATGTCGGGAAATGGTTTTATCTTTGGAACGGGATCAGCGTAACTATATATAAGGATCGATGGCGTACGTAACATATATAATAAGGAACGATAACTTTAAAGAATAACTTCCACAGAGCGCAAATGTATTGGGGATATTTGAGTGTTCCTGTAGAAAAACTATAAATCCTGCAATAAAGCCATTTCCTATAGGGCCATGGTAACAGTAGATACGAATAACATATATAAACTTCGTAGAAATCGATGCATATTTACAGAAGTATAGAGTACGGACGGACAGACAGACAAACAGAATCATAAACACTTTTCAACCTTGTTGGAAAATGTGAAAAAGAATATTAAGGGTCCGAAATCAAGACTTCGTGTGGCCAACCATGCTCTGCAATACAGTGCTGCTTTACGGCGTTAGCTTAGAAATTAAACATATTTTTTGAATATATGCTTTGGAAGAAGAACATTCCACATTCTTTGTAGGCAGACCCCAAGTTCGTCTGTTGAAGCTGTAGGACGAGGATTAACGAGTAGAGGACGACGACCCATGGAAAATGCCCACACATGTTCAATCGGGTGACATGTCCGACGAATAAGCAGGACACGGATGAGCTGTATTGGACACTCGGGAGAAGCTGTAGTGGACACGGAAGAAGTCTGCATATTCCTTGCCCACATGTGGGCGGGTAATACCCTGCTGAACATTTACCTCCAGGAATGACTTCGGGCTCAAGAACCTATCTTCTGATGTACCTGTCGCCATTAAGAATTACCCACATAGTCGTAGCAGATTGAGATCGGTCCGTGATACGCAATCGTACCCCAGACCGTAACTCCATCTGTTCGTCCCACTAGGTCGTTCGATAATGCACTCGCGGAGGTAGCGTTTCACTCAGGCACTAGTGGTCTAACATTAGAATGCGGCCATCATTGGTGCCCACATATTAAAGCGGGATACCCCCCCTCTTCACAAAACCACCACTTGTTGCCAATCTGCAGGCAGCTTCTTTATGTCATGAGCCCCATTTGCGGCAGCATAGCATGGATGGTTTCGCGTTGAGGGGGAACCTAATATGAAGGAGTTTCGTACATGCAGTCCACGCGCAGCGACGTCGGGGGGACGAATTGATGAAGCAGAGAGTGATTACACGTGTAGCGTTGGGGCCAAATGTGGCGCGGACAGCTGTGGCAGAGCATATGTTAGGGCACCGCCGACCCTGCGGGCGGATGTAGCCCGCCACGGCTGTGTGATGGCGCGCGCGCGGAACATATCAAAACTCTGTATAAAACCCATCAGGGGCGTAGCCAAAGGGGAGGGGGATAGGGGGTCACAAAAACCCCATGAGAAGTTTTCCTGCCATACAAAATGTATATTCTTCACTCCCTTATCACACACACGAATATATTATATATGTGAGGTTGCAGTAGTCATAACCTCCCCGCCCCGCTCAAAAAATTTCTGGCGATGCATTGAAACCTATATAAAACATTTCATAATCCCAATTACATTAATATTTAATTGTGGATTGGGGATTTGGGCCCGCGACTTCGCTAACATCCTAAAGTTTGGCCAGCGAACTTCGACTTAATTCTCTAAAATTTGGCCCGTCAACTTTTCTACATGTTGACCCATACCTGGTGCGGATTGAAGGCATGTTCGCTCCCACCAGCGCCAAGCGTGACCAAGTTAGCCTATCATCGCGACATTGACTTCATCTTCATTTTTCAGTGGCTCCACTCCCGCATTTTCGAGCTTGTCCAGTCCCTCATCTGTTGTCCACTGCCTCCAAAAACTCGCATCTCTGTGCTGGCTCCTTACACTGCATTACGAACGCTATCACGGCGAGAGGAAAAAATCCTCCTTCACGAAGGCCGATGAATTCTTCACCCGTTTAAAAACTCCGTGAGTTGTTCAAATTTTCGCCTTCTGCCTTCGGCCGAGGACATAGTTTACGTCTCACTTGAACGTTTGCCACAAACAGATAAACACGGAGTATTTTAAAATATGCCGCTACAGCCCTTTATTTACTACGCTTTCAGCAGCAGTACAGAGGACGCTGCTCTGCCCAAGCAGGCGTCCTCTGTACTGCTACACATCTATTTTGGTATAACTGCTAAAATTTTAACCCGTAGAATTTTGAAACTTTTGGTATTTTAGAACTTTTTGTAATATCTAACTGTTTTCCAAATATCTCTTTTTGACTGCAATCGACCTGGGTAATTTATTTAAAGGGTCAGCCAAATGACTTTAAATACATAAGGTGCATTAAGGTGTATGGATTGCATTCAATTCACTGAAAGTCTGAGGTCCAATGACTTACTTTGGGCTCTCCCCCAAAATCTCGCACAAAACCTATGCTGAAGCTTGTCGGCGTTTTGGTGGAACTATCGTCCAAATAAAGCTTGTCAGAGAAAGAAATCTCTTCAAATTTATCTCAGCTTGGCGATATCGAAATATTTGGGCTAGAAATCGCTAAACCTTTGTATTTACTGCAGTATTTTAGGTCTCTTTCAAACAAAATAAATTTAGATTGAACGTGCGCCGAAATATTTTTTTGATTTAATAGACGTGCAAGGGAAGGTCATGGGAGTCTCCACATCTCATTTTTTTTGATTTTTTGCATATGAATAAATTTTACTTTCACAGATTACGTCGTGAGTCTGTGGGTGTTGAAAGAAAAATACTGTTAGTTACGTTTGTCATATTTGCATTATATTGCACTTACTTGTTTAATTGACTGGTTAATTATTGAAAAATCCTAACTAATATTTGAATGCGAAGGTGAGTTTGTTTGTTTGTCTGTTTACTACGCTTTCACGCCTAAACCGCTAAATCGATTATGAGGAATTTTGGTAGAGATAGATGGAACCCTGGAGGCGGCTATAGGCTACTTGGAATTTTAGATTTTCAACTATTTTTTTTAACTATTTATTAAAAACCGTTTCTACGTTGCCTGCTTGGCGAGTTTCGCCCTTATAAAATTATTCATGCTTTGAGCTAACAAAAATGCTATTACTTCAATCAAGAATCACGTGCATTTGAAAAACATGAAATACGACGGAAATTATGCCAGTTTTACGCCAAATCTATCTATCTATAATAATAAAAATGAATGTTTTCCAGACAATAATCTACAGCACGCAGAACTTTGAAAATTTGAGCATGTAAGTCCATGCCTTCGGTAATGTGCACCTGAGGATCGCAATTTTGACATTTTAATAATTTTTTAAAAGTTAATTAAAAACCGTTTTTAGGTGGTCATGATTGGCGAGTTTCCCCCGCACAAAATGATTTATGCTTTTGAAATAGAGCAGAAATTCAATTTGCAGAATCTCGTGCATTTGAAAAATATTAAATGAGATGGAAATTACGTTAGTTTTAAAAGACAAATTAAAAGAATAAGAAAGAAAAATCCAGATGTGTTTCTTAAAGTTCATAAATTTCCAAATCCTACCAATAATATAAATGTGTACGTTTGTGTGTTTGGATTTTTGTGACTGAATCACACAAAAATGGCTACACACAAAAATTTGTAATGAAGACAGCCCATGAAATGGATTAATATACAGGCAAACTTTCATGCATATATCATAAATATTCTTTTACATGGACACTCAAAATAATTCTAATACATGTAACGCTCTATGGGCATTTTGTAGCTACTGAACTGATTCTAGAACTTTTTTCACCGACTGAAAGTAACACTATTCCTGAGTATTGTTGTTAGATTGTGGATTAAATTCGATTGACTGCACTAGTGTCCTAAGCCTATGTGGGGACTGCCCTCTCTGGGAGATTTTCTAAAATATCCTAGCCTGTATTTACGCTAGGTTTCGGAGAAAACCACAGAAAACTCCGAACGGCAAGGTCGGCAGGGGTTTGAACCTAGCACTTCCCGCCTTCCAGTTTCAAGAGCAGAACTTCTCAGCTACTGGTGGGCTCTGTGTATTATATGGGCTACCTTTTATGCATATATCACAAATAGTTCTTTTACAGGGATACTCATAAGAATTATATTACGCTCTATGTGTGTTTCTAACTACTGAACCGATTACAAAACTTTTTTCACTGATAGAAAGCTACACTATTCATGGGTATTATAAGCTAAAATTCATGCATGTAAATCATGCATCATGGGCTAAAATACATGCATTGCTAAAATTCATGCACTAATAGAAAGCTAGCATAAATAGTTCTTTTACAGGAACACTCAAAATGATTCTAATACATTACGCTCTCTATGAGTATTTCTGTAACTACATAACCGATTCTAAAACTTTTCACTAGTAGAAAGCTGCACTATTCCTGATTAACATAGGCTAAAATTCATGCATATAGCATAAATATTTATTTTACAAGAACACTCAAAACAGTTCGCAAATATGTCGTAAGTGTCTCTATTCGCCAAATGCGTAAAAAAAATTTTTTTTTTATCTAAATTTAGTAACTCTGCATACTCTCTTATTTTAAATGAAGTATATTACGATGCATTGTACTTCATATAAAATAAGTAAAAAGTAAATAATATTTAAATGTAGTTTCTTTTGTCGAAAACATATTTCCTATTTACACATGCTTCATTTCTATGTGGACCTAGTTCTAAAGCCGACGCGAACGAAGTCGCGGGTAGCAGCTAGTGTGACATAAAAATGAGACACGAAAATGCGACATAAAAGTAAGAATAAATGTCCGCTGAAAATGTTAGTATGTGTTACGTAAACCACCGATTTCTATAAGCTCCGTAAGGTTGCATTTATTTGATAAAATGATTGTTTAAAAATTTCATCTGTTTTGTAAATGTTATAAGAGAATGTGGCAACAATGCGTAGATAAAATAAAATGTTAGTATGTGTTACGTAATCCACTGATTTCCATAAGCTTGCATAAGCTCCATAAGGTTGCAATTATATTTAAATACTATTAGTTCACAACAACTTTAGTCTATTGTTACAGTATTTCGTAAGCTGTAGAATATGTATCACATGTATTTTTTACATATACTTAAATACTATTAGTTCACAACAGCTTTAATCTATTTCACAGTTTTATACATATTAACACATCTTTTTCTTCTTTTGGAAAGTGCTGTAACCAATGTGTCTTGGCGATGCTTCCTGATTTTTCTTCGCATAATCAAAATTGCTCTGCTCTTGCTGAAGCAAATCCCTTTGAAACGATCTCCTTCCTCGTGACAAGTATTCACCATTAGACACGGGAAATGAAGAAAGGAACAAACAGCTCTCCTTTAGCTCTAATTGATTTTGTCCATCAGTGCGGCCGCAAACTCCCCCAAATCTCCTCCTTCTCCGGAATTACTCAGAAAAAAATAGCTCGGACACGTCCATTTATCGAAATAAATAAAATAACTCGGACACGTCCATTTATCGAAATAAATGAATGGCTTGCTCAGCACCGACCGAATCAAAAGATTATCACTTTTTATTTGCATAACAGTCAGAAATTTGGAAAGAATATCTCACGCTTGAATCTGACCATGCTATCCGAGCAATAATTGAGGGAAAGTTATGCAGGCAACTAAGCATTAGCAAGGTCAACTAATCAAGTTAAGTGTTCGTTCTTTCTGACTGCGTAGATGGTGGAAAACTTGCAATTAAAGATTGAAATTTTGTCCCTTCAGAAACGATTGCAATTTTTCTATGTGTTGTGTATTGTTTTTACGAAATTTTTAATTAATTTTAACAAAGCTTTAAATTTCACATGATACGAAATTTTGCTAAACAGAAGGCCTTAACTGTCTGAGTGCCTGAAACGTAAAATTTCGTTCAATGAAGTTCAATTTACATCGACTGAATTACACCAAAATCTTTTTGTAACATAAATACATTTACGGTAAATTATTGCTTCCTTGTACAAAGGAAAAGTCGTTGCCATCGCTCGACTTAACTACCAGCACAGCCATCTGTCGTCAAAAAAGACTCTCTAGATCTGTGGCACGCAATGAACGTTTCGATCTTCCGCCATCTTGCTGGTAGTTAAGGCGAGCGATGGTAACGACTGCCCTTTTTTCAGCATTGGGTAATCTATCAGGCTGTTCTC
The DNA here is from genome assembly GCA_038373885.1 of Cheiracanthium punctorium. Classification (NCBI taxonomy): domain Eukaryota; kingdom Metazoa; phylum Arthropoda; class Arachnida; order Araneae; family Cheiracanthiidae; genus Cheiracanthium; species Cheiracanthium punctorium. The sequence continues at coordinate 303,015 of JAWZYV010012640.1, read as the reverse complement.
GCATTCTTCCATTTTTCAGCAGATGTCAGTGCTGTTAAAAATAATCGTGACACGGGAAATGACGTGCTAAAAAGTAAAGGATTCTCGTGGAGCTGTGTCACCCGTAACTATTTTTATAGAAATCAAATCTATTCTTCGTGACTGGCAACAGTCAAAACGTCAGAGTTTGGTGTTCCCAGAGTGGGAACATTGCGCGTTGAAAGGTTAATATTGTTGAAATTGTCTCATCTTTGGAACGTGTTCAGGACTATCCATAGGGACAATCCATCATCATTTTTGGGGGGGTTTAGCCTACGACGGAGCTAGGTTTGACGTGCTCGCTCAAAACGAAGGGGCAAGGCAAAGATTCCCTTTGTAACAATGTCGTTTCTCAGCAAGGTTCTTTGCATTGACTGTAACGAGGCATTGAAAGACCTAATCTGAGCAGCAACGCTGAGCACTGACGGCAATCTTCACCGTTGCTTAAGCTAAATTCAGAGATTCTTTAACAAAAAAGCTAAACTGAGGTATGAAAAAAGATTTAGCAAAATGCCGAAAGGCCGCAAAGAAAAAACCGCTACCTTTCTACTACGAAGAGATTTCTTTTTCTCCGAATGTTTTCTCAAAATAAAAATGAAGAAAAAAGAAACCTTTGTGACGATCGATTAGATTAAACTTGCGTTCAAATGGAGCCGAGAAGAGTTAAACACAATATTACATAACCTCTTTTATGCTCGCAATAATCTGGCGCTCCTGTGTAAGCTGAGTACCAAATTCCATAGCCTCACTTCAACATTACAGCATCGAGCCTAACCACGGACGAATGGATGAGATACTGAACATGTTAGACGGCTGAAGTGTGAAGGTCCACGGTTCTGGTCTATCGCGCGGCTGACGATCTAACGGTCTGGAATTTTGGCTATTTTTCTCTTGGTGTAACGTCAATACGTGTTTAACCCTTTGACGCGCAGCGTTCCCACTCTGGGAAGACCAAACTCTGACGTTTTGACGGTTGCCAGTCACGAAGAATAGATTTGATTTCCATAAAAATAGTGGCGGGTGACATAGCTCCACGAGAATTCTTTTACTTTTTAGCACGTCATTTCAAGTAAAAAATTGTCACGATTATTTTTAACAGCACTGACTTCTGCTGAAAAATGGAAGAATGCGAGAACAGCTGGATAGATTGCCCAATGCTGAAAAAAGGGGCGCACAGACAGCTGTCGTCAAAAAAGAAAATCTAGATCTGTGGCACGCGATGAACGTTTCAATCGTTCGCCATCCTGCTGGAAGTTAAATCGAGCGATGGCAACAGCTGTCCTTTTTTCAGCATTGGGAAAGGGTTGCGCCTCAAAGGGTTAAACCCTTTTAAAAACCTCCCCCCGAAGTAATCTCCCACACAGATACCTGTCGTGTAGGTTTGCCCGAACACAATACGCACTAAAAATTACAACATCGGTTACTCAAAATGTCGTTCGTTCTGTTACCTCACTTAAAAAATAGATGTTCTAACGATGTACTTCTTTACGGTGTCACATTTTACCATTAGAAACCAAAGAAATGTAAAAAAAAGGGGGGGTGTAACTTTCCTTTAACTATTCATTGATTAACTACCGTCCATGACAAATATCTTCCCCTTATCCGGATCGACTCGAACAAAAAACTCTGACGCCTCCATTTGTCTTAATAAAGCTTGTTTAGCACCCATTGGTTTAAAAGCTTATTAGGTCTTAGACTTGGTGTGGGGATAATTACACAGAACCCGGAAAGAAGATCTGTAGTCCTTCTGTACGCTCTACCTGAACGGTTGGTTTAAAAATTGGGAAGGTAATGAAGGGTGAGTGATTTATTAGAGGGAACAGATATGAATGTCGTTTTTTCGTCAGTGAGTGTTTTTTGAGTGGATGTTTGGTTGTATCTTAAGAGAAGTTACGAGAAATTTCTAGTAATATGAAGTCACATCCTGATTGTAAATCTATAAATAGGGAATCTCTCGATTTATAGATTGTATAAAATTACTGTGAGTGAGTTGAAAACAGACTATGCTCATAGAGAGCATAGCTATACGATTGGTATTGAAATAGTGTTATTGCTGTGATAGTTAATGATTTTCTGTCTGCATTATTAAATTCTGCATTTTTGTGAGATATTAGTGCTTTGGTTCTTCGAATAAAGTGTTATATTCGCTTTTCGCGCTTGGTGGACTATTTTAACGTGCACTCACTTTGTGATTTTCGTTGTAATATGAATTGTTAAAAAAATGCAACATGTTTGAAATAGTAGTTTTCATTTTAATGTCAAAAAGAAATTTTTCACGTCTGTTTTGTAAAATCAAATCCGAACGTTAACTAGTCTTTTATTTTTAAGACAAATACACTTCTTTACTGAATTATAACTGATGCACCTTTCCAGTGGCGTAGCCAGAAATTTTTCATGGGGGGGGGGATTACGACTATTGCAACTCACATACATGTATACGTATGTGTGATAAGGGTGCTAAGACTGTACATTTACTAAGGCAAAAAATTTCTCATGCGGGGGGATGACCCTATTTCCCCCCCCTTGGCTACGCCACTGCACCTTTCTAAGAACTCTGTTCGAGTCTCTTTCCTTCTGAATTTTGAGTTATGTGTTTTTTGAAACACTAATTAGTTTATTCACAAAACGAAAATATGAAATTTGACGTTCAAGTGAATACTTTTTTAAGTGAGGGTGCACATATAAACGTTTCCAAAAAACTAGTCCGAATGGATTCGTGGCTGGTCAAAACGGATGGTAGATACGGTGTTATCATAAAAAAGACTATCCCGTTAAATGATCCACTAGCGGCCTATCCGGTCTATCGATCGAAAAGAAATTTTAGGTATTGTCGTTTCAAGGTATGAGCTCGAATTTGAGACTGTTCCGTAGAGCTCTCACGTTTACGGTTACAGAGAAAAAAATATCGAAATTTTCTAACGGCAACACACTCTCCTCTTTTTTTTTTTTTTAGCGAAAATTGATCAGCACATTGAAAACCCATTGTCCTTCCAAGTGCGACGAAAATGGACGATATCGATGTGGCGTCATTTTTTAACCAACAAGTGGCCCTCAAACAATCAACTCCAAAAGGAGAATCTGTTGATACGCAATGCTTCAATTTGGTTCAAATTTATATTTTCCACCAACACGTGACTGAAATATCCTGGTATCGATATCGTCCGACGGCTGCATAAAACATTTCAAAGAGCACTGTGTAAAGGAGCAGTAGCAGAACAAGAGAGGGCAGCGAAATCGTTTCTATTGGAATTAAAAGTTTAATAACCCTTCTATTAGTTATAACAGTTCTAGGGTCTATTCCAGGGAATTATGCAAATTGTTTCAATGCCCCTTCTGTCTCCGTACTGTCTACGGAGGTCTCTGAAGGGATAAGTCTACTTTTGCAATGGAGTGATCCCAAAATATGTTCCTCCGCGCAGCGTCACATGACGCCAAACAAATGATAATGCAAGCGGTGTGTAACACAGACCTTTGGAGACAAGTGTTTTGCTCACATGCATGTCACGAAATATAGTTCCAGTGGAATCATACTGGGCGCACCAGTTAGGCGCTTTAGGTTGTCTCCATTGGGCCGTCTTTAGTCTTTTACAGTGTTCTTTTTTTTTCTTTTTTTCAAACATTTACGCTGCCAATTTTTGTCACACACGTATCGTTCCAAAGACTCTTATGGTTTTTCAGTGGGCTGATAATTTTAGCAGTGATAAAAGAGTGTTGCCATTGGAAATTTTCTGAATTTTTTCACTGTAACTGTAGCAGTGAGAGCTCTATTATTTTAAATAATCGCAATTTCGAACGCGTACCTTCAAACGTCAATATCTAAAATTTCTTTTCGATCAGTTCACCAGACAGGTCGCTAGAGATTTATTTAACAGGATAGTTATTTGTAATCACAGTGTACATCCGTAAATACATACTTACAAATGTACGCTGAGATGTCGAGCAGAAACTCGTCAAAATAAATTGTGAGATTGTCGAAAAAGATTTTCCTCTCAAACTCTGAATGCAGAAAAAATTTTCGCGATTAGAACACTTTGTCATAAGGAAGCAACAATATGTATCGAAATATAAAAGGTGGATTTCAGAAAAACAATAACTTTTATCAAAAGAATGAGAACATTATTAAAATAGAATGCCGGACCTATTTTCAAATGAAGCACTCTTAAAAATTCTATCAAACGAAAGAAAAATAAAGACTTGCCTTTCGAATCTATCGTAGCATAAAAATGAACGTCTGTTCCAAGATATTGGACAAAGATATCTTTGTAACGAAAGGAATTGAGACAGAAAAAAGAAATTGCGGTTGTGCTGAAGCGTTAGCAAAAGAGAACAAACTTGGAAATATTTGAAACACTTATTTGAATCGGAAAGGGCTTTCATTTGTCAAAAAAGACTTTGAATTGAAAAAGATAAATCTTTTTGAAGCTGACTGATTATGAAACAATTTTGAATAAAATGAGCCTATTTGTACGTGTACTTATACATTGCTTGAACAATACACTCTTAAAACAAAGAAAGCAATGTTTCATTTTTGATTTATGTTACCGTGAAGTCCGAAAATTGGAAAATGTCGCCATTCACCTGTGAATGTCAACATCCATATAGTCGCTTGGTGTATGTCCGAAATATTTGCCAAAATATCCTTATTTCTGACTTACACCGGCGAATGTCGACATTCACCATGCACTAATGGTGAATGTTGAATATGTCGGAGATTTGCATTTTGTTCTCCGTATTTCAGGAGCGATTAAACTCCACAAGGGTGACGTAACTTTTCCGTCTATCTTACTGAGAGGAGTAACCAATCACGGTGAGGAGATAGGTTCGTCACTCAGTAAAGGCGTTTTCACTGCCGGACATGTAGCTTTAGATTCGAACGTAAGAAGAGATACTCGATATTACTTACCTTCTTAATAATGACAGCAGTTGTGCTTGGATAAATGTTAAGCATTTTGTTTTAAATTTAGCCAATAAATAACTTTTTTTTTTTTTTTTTACTTTTGCATTTATACCGTATACGTCAAAATAGAAAAAAAGCTTAAGTAACAACACATGTAAATAAACTTTTGAACTTAAACAGTACATTCTAAATGCGAAAAGAAAATAATACCAATAAAAACCCGGGTGTTACTTTATTATGTTATTGAAATCTTATTAACCAGCTTACAGCTGTTGACTTCGCCTTCTGTTTTCAACCTCCATCACAGTATGTCTGTCACTGTCGGCCTACACCGGTGATGGTCCGAATGTACAAGAATATAATCAAATATTCGGTCTTTCACTGACGTATTTGGTATAGGTCGACATTCACCGGTGAATGTCAACATTCTCCAATGTCTGTCTTTCAGAGTAACATATGCATATATGAACAGAAATTCTGTCGCTGAAAAGAGTCTCCTTTTGAATCAATTCCAGCATGAAAAAGAACGGCTGCTCGAGATATCGGACAAAGATACTTTTATGCATGAAAAGTATACCGGGTGTTTCAAAATAGATGTTACAGCGATTATCTTTCATACCGTAAGTGATAGAAACATACTTTCAGTTAAAAAAGTTTGCCAAATAAAGAGTAGATTTGAGATATGGTAATTTTTTTACTAGGGGCTGTATACATATTAAAATACGGAATTTAATTTTTATACGGTCCTTCTTTTCCTATCACTTATATTTAGAAAAACGTTGCTCTTTGTCTAAGAAAATTAATTTTAGAAATCCCGTGTCTCAAGTGAAATAGTTAGCGAGATGTTGGAATTTGAAAATTTTGACATTGGTCGCCAAGCACTAAGGGGGATGTCTCAAAAGTGAGAAAAATGTAATACGTTTCCACTGACGTTAATTTATTTTAATAGTCACTCGATAGGTACAGTTGGCTCCTCAAATCCTAATTTAGCTAGAATGTTCTTGTAAAGCATGTTTGGTAGTTTCTAGTGAAAGTTACCACACCATAGTAACCCACACCATTATTTTGTCATTCTCCTTTGCACTTTAAAATTCCTTCTCAAGAAGCGGGATGTAATTAGTGGATGACCACCAAAAAGACTAAATTATCACTAATTTCATAAACCAGTGCGAATCATTTTAGGTAAAACTGTACCTGTTCATTTCACACACTTGAACGCGTTTAATTGCTTTTCCCAACAACGAGATCATTATTTAACTTTTATCAACTCATAGTTGGTCCCCTAAAGTATAGATTTTTTTCCTGAAAACCGACGCCAACACAGTAGGTCATGTGATATAAGTCAACATTCTCAAAATTAATTTTCTCGCTAACTATTTCACTTAGAGACAGGTACGGGTAGGACAGGTACGGAGTTGATAAAGCATGCTCGAAAAAATTCATGATGTTTTTTAGAAAATACAATGCTCATGCGTAAACTATAGAATATAAGCAAATTCTGATAACATTTTTGGACTCAGCTTAAAAAGTTACCCTTAGGAACAAATTTTCACTTCAGTAACTTCTACAGAGTTATTCAATAAATTGAGAAAAAATGGCGTATCCTGTGCATAATTAATTTCTCGGTAATTAGTTATCTTGGAACCTTCAAAATTGAGATTTGTGGTTATCTTAGCCTATAAACCATCTATATGAAATTTGAGGAAAATCTAAGTTGGTGTGGTGAACTGCACTGTTTGGTCTGACGCTTCTATTCCCAAGTAAAGTGTTATATTCGTTTTTCGGGTTTGTTTGATTATTTTATCTTTCACCCACTACCAGATTTCTTAACAACATGCATGGTGTCACAAAATATATTGACCATTTTAGTCTAGGCAGGTTACATAAGGACTCAGAACCACAAAGCAATGCAGAGTGCGAGTTATGAATATTTGACATTCGCACTGGGTAACATTACAGTTGGACGACTTTTCGCCAAATATGGAAGATATTGTCACACACCTAGCTTGTTTTTCGGAAGATATTTGCAGCACAATTTTGAGGGGAGCATACGACCGTCGGAGTATTAGCTAGTTTTATAGAAGGGTTAGAGATGGTTGATTCGGTAGCAACTCCATTCACGCTTTGAAGTCAAAAATTATGACTGGTGCTGTTTCATAACATAAATAGATTGTTATTGCTAAGCTGATAGCTGCTATACAGCTCTTCATAGGAACGACTAGAAAAAGATTTAAGCAAGAAAGATAAATCATACAAACGCATCGATTGTAAAGCATTTTTCAACACACTAGCGCGCGCGTAAACACATACATACACACACGTACATCCCCTCAGCAGATAGCCTTTACGTAGATTTGTCTTAGCACAACAAAACGCATTAAATCGGTTCATTAGCGAACGAGTAATAAATTTCCACGATTCCCATTGAAATCATCATACCTTATTATTACCATATTCGGTTTTTTTATTTGTAGCCAAATAATGAAAATATTGCCAAGCTGGGTTCATTTTTTGAAAGACATTTTTTCTCGCCGCATTTGGCGAGTTGTGACGCAACTTTTGAGGGAGGCATTACATAGTATTACAGTAAAGATAGTTTTAGTAAGATAGTACAGTAAGATAGTTTTGCGCTTTAAATGGATGCCTGTCTCTAAACTGCTATTGAACGTAATGTATTGGAATTATTTTGAGTGCTCCTGTAAAAGAACTATTAGTGATACAGACACTTGATGGAGAGCTTTATCTGCTAATCCTTAATAATATGAATCGATTTTATTACATTTCAAATAGCCAAATATCTCTAAAATACACGTTAAAGAATGACTGCCCATAGAGCGTAATGCATTGGAAATCTTTTGAGCTGTCCTGTAGAAGAACTATAAAGGCTGCATGCAACTTTTTCAAAAGGGTACATGGTATACATAGAAATAACATAATTTCGTATAAATTTCGTAGTAATCAATGCATATTTAAGAGAGTTAGAGCACGGGCGGAAGGACAAACGAACAGACAGACAAACCGAAATCATAAACATTTTTCAACCTTGTTGAAAAGTGTTAAAAATGGAAACTTCTTTTAAACCCCAAATAATAGGCATCAAGGAGAAAACTTCCGATATTTCAAAGAGGAAACGGCGAGGTTTTCCCATGGGTCCACATTGTTACTTCTTTGAAAGAGCTCGTTCAACGCCCACTGGAATACAGTCTTGATCTTGAGCAACCAGTATTGAGTAACTCAGTGTAACCTCAGTGTACCTCAGTGTAAAGTGGTTAATCTAATATTGTGTAAATGGATAGAGAAACCAGTCTAATTTACTCTTAAATAGGCACGATTAAAAATATCTATCTAAATTATCTTCAAATATGACGGATTATGCTCCGTTTTGTATAGAAAATTACTAAAAATTAGCATAATTTATGGATCATAAAGGAAGTATTAAGGTACATAACTTCTAGGCTTCCTTTAATTTAAACCCATCGGAGCTAATTCAGCTCTAAATTTTTAAGGCGAGCACATTCTTCTTGCAGATATAAATATGAAATGCATCTACAGAATATGAAAAATGTGTGATTTTTAAAAACTCAATATCAAATATACTTTTCTATTTGTTCAAGATAAAAAAGCAGTCCACCGTTTAATCGCAAAATTCATCTGTTTATATCAAAAGCATCCGCTGGGAAGATTTTTGATCCAATTTTAAGTCCAACAGTGATTTTGAATCCCCCTATACACTTCACGATATTTTTTGATTCATTTAAATTTATCTACGAAGAGATTTTTCGGGCGTGTTCCGCTATCTGAATTCTGCGAAATGTTTGCACATCTCCCAAATCAAGTAAGTCCCTCTGAAAGTATTTTAAGAAGTAAAAATAATCCCTACTCTCCGTCGTCGACAGTACTTTTTCCAGCTCACTTGTGTCAGATGACACGATGCGAGAAAAATAGATATTTCACATGGAGTTTAATCCACTTTCGTCATTTCGGATGATCTCTAGTGAAATGTTGAGAACGTGCAAGCAAATGCATTCCTTCAAATGTCTGTGGACACTTATAAGGACCCGAAAATGTCGAGGAAGGGCTTTAAGATATTGCAAAAAAGGCTTAAAATTTTAAAAAGCTTAAAATTTTCTTCCTCGACTTAACAGAGTTGAAAATAGAGAAAATCAGTATCTGTAAGAAACTCTAGACTATTTAAATTTACGTTTAAATTATTTTAAAAAATTAAGTTTAATTATTAAGTTTAAACTATTAAAACAAATTTTTAAAAAATTTGGAATGATTCTACTCGACTTAATGAACACTTGATAATTAACAACCGTTTAAATAAATTTCATTGAACTCAATCGGATCTAGTGCTCAGGCACTAGTGCACTTGAAATGATTTGAGTGTATAGGAAGCAATGTATAAGAATACTTTTATGCAGCCCTGTAAAAAACTGCAGCCCGTACACTCGCTAAAATTAATGCAATCTGTAAGACAGTGATCTATAATATGCATACCTAATTTGATGTCAATCGAATGCACCATTTAGACACTAACTCACTTGAAATGAAATGCGTTCTTAGGCCGTAATATATAAGAATTACTTTTTGCAAGCCTGCAAACAAACTATAATCTCTACAGACACAAAAATCTATCCAGGTCATAAGACCGTGCCCTATAATATGCATACCCAATTTGAGCTCAATCGAATACACCCTATAGACACTAGCGCACTTAGAAGATTTTGCGTCCATAGGCTTAATTTGTTGCCCTGTCAAATAACTATAATTTCTGTGCATTTATCTTTTATATAAATTAATTATCGTATAATCTCTAAATTTGAGATTTGTTGCACTGTTTGATCTGACCAATTTGCATATGGGGTGACCCAAATGTAAATGAATAATCATCTAAAATTTCAAAATAGATAGATTTTTAGATAATTTAAAAAAAAATTAAAACTTGGGTCACTTCTATGCACCAGAAATGGGCATAGCAAAATTTTGATGTAACAAAAGTAGGCATACCAAAAGTGGGCCACCTACATTTGTCAAGTGCCTCAGGAAAATAGAATGAATTCGTTATGTATAGTAATAATAACAATGCATTAATATTATAAACTCTAAAAAATACACTAAAAATGGCCGAGGAAATGTTTTATTTGTTGATTCTAGTCACATGAGATTTACATTTTTCTCTAACGGCCACTTTTTTTATTAAAGGTATATGTTAATTCTCGATCTTTCATTTTAAGTTGTGGTTGGGGCATTGTTATGCTAGTTATGTTGAATAAATCGCTTTTAACAATTACAAAGTCTTTTTTTTTTTAGGTAAATTTTAGCCTTTGGACATCTAGTGCTTCATCCTTATTTTTCTGGATTATGCACAAATACACATACTTTTATTTCTTTCACCTTCCATGAAGGAGGAAGGAACAAATTGACCTTCTTTCACCTCTAATTTGTCAGATATAGGCAGTCCTTTTACTTTACGTTCATGACAATCAACATCGCTTCATTCATGAGTGATAGAATCATCAAGTGAAATTGAAGACCCTGACGGCCCACTTCTGGAACATTTAGTAAACCATTGATCTAAAAGTGGGCCACCCATTACTATCCTTAAATTATTATTACAATTCATTCAATTATAATACATTCAGATAGTTTATAATACATTCAGTATATAATCAAATAATATCAATAACAATTGATTTTAAAAATAAATAGAATGTGTTTAAAAAAGAGTTTGAATGAAGATTTTCTTTTGGAAATCACTAAAACTAGGCTTAAAATGCTTCTCTAAGACACCGACTTTAGTAATAAACTTTCTTGTATCTAACTGAACAGGGAATGAAGGGTGCACTTTTTGTATTTAGTTGATAAGGGTTTCAGCCAATTAGAGGTTGAAGATCTTATCTCAATGGATACTTGGAATGTCTCTTTTTTCAATTTAAAATTTAAAATGCCTCACTATTGGTAAATGACCCACTACTGGAGCACTTACCTTACTGACATACAAAAAAAAAATGACGTTACTTTCATTATTGTTTGTTAAACCGTAATTTGCAGAATCGTTGTTCTGGCATTGTTACATTCCCCATCCGGGAGTAGAAGTGTTACTATTTTCCCTCTCTAAATTCGTAAAGTTCTCATTCTGCGAAGGATATTTTCCTCATAAAACAGAATTGCAATATTTTTCCAGCTTCATATGCATGAAGGAGAAACAGTGTACATCCTCTACTCACTACTTCATACAACCTACTCACTCTACTCTTCTGGAAAATGCATTTCGTTTGTTTTTCCCGCATCTGGGGATTTTTTAGAGGAAACATTTCTCGAAATGAGACGGTTTTGGAAAAATGCGGACCGAGTTAAATTTAAAATAAAAAAGTTAATGTTCTCTTCAACGATAGTGTGCAATTTAGAAAGAAGGGAGTTTTATCTGTAGAATTTTTAAGGCTATGAGCTCATTTCTTTTACTATCTTCCTATTTTGTTTCAGATATACTTCTAAAAGAAGTTGTTAACAATTTTTTTTTAATTTGATGAGAATTCAAACCATCACATTACTTTTTGCTTGAGATGTATGTGGAATTTACTGTGACATTATAATGACAAGGATTGTGATTATAACATTAGTAGCTGCAGTGAGAATTTCTAATTACTGTTAATTAAAAAAAAATACTAGCAATTTTGTAATTTTTTTAATGTAACAGTTGAAATAAAGATGTTGCAGTACTTTTATTGAAAAGATATTTTTTCAGTGTTTTATTATCTACTCTTAATAAATTTCTTGATTCATACGTACATCGTGGATTACGTGCAGCAGTAAAAAATTATTCCGTGTACAACGCACACACAGTTTTTGCCACAAATTTTGAAAAACTAGAGCGTGTTAGACATGGGTATATATATATATATATATATATATATATATATATATATATATAATACACTGCACTGCACTGTGCGATGTCCTACAAATGTATGTGGAACATACTTCTTTTAACGCCAGAATGGTTAGTTTTCTGCTGGTAACAACGATTTATTCCATGGATGTTGTTTCGTAATTTTCAAACTAGTTGCAATAGTCTTTCATAGTCTTTCATTTCTTTATTTTTAAATGTATTTTTTTAAGTTATTTTCGAAATTTAATTCCCCAACCCCCGTCACAAGAAAAAAAATACTTAGTGCCTCAGTAGTTCTGTTTTACAGTAGAACGTATTCATTTGATATAAAAATAATGGAAAGAGCATAGTTTTCAAAAGAGAAGAAAAACAGTAAAAAAATCTGAAACACTTTCAGATTTTAAATACACACTAAAGTGCTATATATTAAAAGCGTATCATAATTTATTCGTCGTCCCTATTTTTCTTCCTTATTCCATTAAGTTGGAAAGTGTATCAGTATTCATGAGTGTGCCGTATATATATTTCTTTCTTTTTCCATAAAACCCATCTTTGGAATCGAAATCTATCTTAAAACCGCCGACTAAAACTAATTTACAATCTTCGCCAAGCATATTCAAACCATATTCCAACTATACTTCTCCGTTTTAAATGTTGTTTCAAATGTGCATCATAATCCATGAGTACACTGTGCTTGTCTTTCTCGGGTTGATTACTACTTCAACTCCCCCGACTGATGCCGAGGTGGCGATCATTAAACATATGCAGTTACCTTGACGATTTTTTTTTGTGGTTTTTATTATGTGGCAACCATAATTTAGAATTAAAATGGCAATTTGGAACAAAATGTAAGTGCATCATTCCATTACTTATTTATTTATTTTGGGTTGGCAATTAATGTAGCTTTAATAATTCTCTTGAAATTCCTTAACTGGTGCGTTTATCACTAATTTGTTCACTTTAGTTTTCATGTAGCTCTTTTGGTAACGTTGAAACTAGTGCATAACTCCTGGAGACCCATGACTGCAAAGCTGACTACTGAAGCTAATAATGCGAGATTTAGCAGAATTTTTTTAACGTATGTGCTACATTGGACAGCATTTTCTAAAGTTTGTTATGTATGGGGGGGGTGACGTTCTTTTAAGATATCCCACGTGATCTCAGAGAGAAAAAAATGGGGTGTGGATGTGTTGTCGACAGGGTCGTGTATTTTACGTGAGTGCGTGTATGTAATAGATAATATTTTCTTTGTTTCATCAGATTCAGGAACGAAATCATGTAAACAGATAATTACTGTGTTAAAACTTTTTTAATGATGAGTCTGTGATAGGAAAAGTGCGAAACAAATGGCATACAGGATACATAGAGATTTCTGGTAAACGTGAAATCAATACATGTATTACCAAGCGCTACTGAAGAAGTTCAGATATAAGACAAATTAAACTCGCTGAACATGAAGTCAGGCAACGAGCAGTTCTGCGAGACTTTAAAATTAAAAATTCTTCGGCCGTAGTGATCGGTGTAGTGAGATCTGGTTCTCATTCGGGTATAATTGTATTACAGTGAAACCCCGGTTTAACGTTACCCGTATTTACCGTTTTCCCGCTTATAACGTCATTTTCTATTGGTTCCAAATATCTTCCTATACTTGTGTGTACTATAATGTTAAAAAATCCCGTCAATAACGTTAGATTTCCCGCATTTAACGTTTTTTCGGCGAGAAAAATGTGATGCGTTTTCTCTAAAACAAGTCACAGTAATTTTGATGGGAAGGAAATAGTTCTTGAGAATGGCGGCAATGCGCATTCCTTTTCCTTTATTTGGAAAAAAAGAGGGAAAATTACTCTTGATCTCCTCCAACTGTCCGAGCGCCTTCATCCCCATAAAAACGGAGTGTAGCCTTCTAGGAATTCCTTCCCCCCTTACAGGTGTTTCGGGTGTGTCTGGATTAACAAGCTTGAAGAATGAGGCGGACGATTTTTGATGAATTGGGTTTAAGTGCTGGGGGAATTTCCGGTAAAGCGGGAGAGAAGCGTAAAGTTACTTTAAAATTTTGTCATTGCTACCTTTCTGTATTCTGGAGTAGATACAATAGACCATCTTCGAATTTTCACAACAGGAAGCCTTTCACGCGACGCAAAAAGGGAGGTTACATGGGGAAAGGGTGGGCAGGCCTTTTTCTGCCGTTTCGATGGGAACCAACAGCTATGAGATTCTCTTTGGGAGCTAAAGAGTTAAACTGACCACCCATGAATACAATTCATGGAAGGGATAATAAACGGCTTTTCTATGGTATCTTTTAAGCATCGGTTTATCTGATGATGATTATGATGAGAGAGAAGAGTTCTTTCCTTCGTCGTATGATTTTCATGAATACCTATCCTATGATGCAAACATCGTGACTTCAGAGATTCCGTCAATCAATGATTTGATTGACGCAGAATTGAATAGCTTTGAGGAAGAACAAAATGATAATGAAGAGGGAAGTATAATTCCCTCGGCGAGTGAAGCGATCCAAGCTGTAAAAATAGTGAAAGCGTTCCTTTTAAGTAGTGAGGGTCAAGAAAAAAATCTACAGAAACTCATTTGTATAGAAAATTACATTTGTAACGCAATTAATAAGAACAAAACTCAAAATAAAATAACCGATTTCTATAAGATATAATTTTGAAAATTAAATTGTGAAGCATTGTATACAAAGAAATAAAAGGTATTATTTCAATGTCATTAATTTGTTTTTATACAACCCCGATTTAGCGTTTTCCCGCATATAACGTTACTTCTTTCCGGTCCCTTGAATGACGTTAAATCGGGGTTTCTCTGTATTTATTTTAAAACTTTTTACTTGAACGCAATACATATACTATAAATATTTAACGCTAATGTTTTATATACGCAATCGATAGATCTCGACGGGAGCTGTTTATTGTAACTTAAAGGAACGTTCTATCTTCTCTGACTCAAAATTTCTACTAAACGGACATTATGTGACACAGCGAAACGACCTCAAAATGGCGGCACTTCCTCCCTCTCCGCCGCAAGCAATGCAACATAGTCCTTTCACTCAACGTAACGAATTCTTCGATCCTTTGGCTGTCGAGTGGTGTAATTAAACTTTGGATGTCGATGATAGATATGTAACGCAATAGGTGAGTGCAAAAGTTCTACCCGTTTTTATTACCCATAAAGAAGAGCAAATAAATGAAAAATGAACAGTACCTATTATTGTGCACAGTCCCCATTGCTGTCTATGACCTCTTTCTCGTAGAAGATGAATCCCACGGCCCTAAAATCCGGCAGTTTCAAGTCAAAAAATCTTGGATGGCAGTTTTCACAGCATCAAGATCATTACGCTCAAGATATACGCTAAAATTTTCTGACTGAAGGAATTGTTCAACGCACGAAATAGGTGATAATTGGTGCCAAGTCAAGAGAATAGGGAGGGTGAGGTAAAACCTCCCAACCAAATCCCAGTAACTTTTGACAAGTGATGACAGCAGCATGTGGCCTGGCGTTATCGTGATGAAGGACAAGACCGCGACGCTTTATGAGACCGCTTTAAGGCCGCTTTGCTACCAAATTCGAATGCAGCCTGTCTAACTGTAGACAGTAGAAGGCAGCATTTGATGCTTTGGTTGGGCGGCAGGACCTCCCAGTGAATTATTCACTGCACATTCCACCACACACTCGATAACACCTTCTTGGGATGAAGTTCAGCTTTCGAAGTCGATGTAGGCGGGCGACACACAGCCCTACGACGCTTTATGTTACGGTACATAACCCACTTCTGATCTCCTGTCACAATTCGTGTCAATAATGGGTCATTTTTGTACCGGTAAAGGGAGGAAACACAGGTGGCGATTCGGTCATGCTGTCAGGTTATATGGAGCTGTCAGGATTAGCTGTCAGGTTATATGGAGCCCAACGATCCATTCTCGTAAAACCCAACTTAACCAGCCGGTGTACGCTGAAGGTCTCCGCTAAATCTTGGCAGGTTCTGTCTCCTTCCCTAAATTTACGAAACCATCGACGACAAGTGCTTTCGTCTATTGCATCCTCCCCATAAACTTGACAAACATTGCGACATGCTGCGGCTACCGTACTCTTTTTATCGAACTCGTATATCAAACAATGTCTTGTACGTTCCTTCTCGCTTTCCTGCGATATATTTTTTTAAAATGATTAGCTTTGTGAGACACGATGTATTTGTATGTGAGGCATCCATAAGTTTGCTTGGCCTACGATGTGCATCATTACAATGTCATGCGTGACGTCAATTCCATTGCAGATTTGCATATCCAAAAGCGGGTAGAACTTTCGCACTCACCCAATAGCTGCAGCAACATCAAACTGCATCCCCGATTTCGTTATCTTCAGTTATCTGAATTGCCTCCCACTATGGAAGCAAATTTAAAGACTCATTTACCTCAAAAAGGGATATCCATAAAACCCTTGCTGCAATATACACCACTCACGAGGCTAAGCAGATAGGGTGTTCCTGTGATAAAAGAAAATTTTTAATTAAACCTCTTTTAATCCTTGTTTTTCACCTCATAGTATGCAATTTATATTTATTTTTAAGTGGTTTTCTGATAGCAAAAGTTCATACTAGATTAAAGAAGGGAATTGGGTAATTAAATAAATTTTGACAACATGAAAGAAACATTTTATATTTCCCAAGTAAATATTGAAAAGCTGAAAAAAAAATGTGACAACTATTAAAAGTTTTTCGCTTTCTGAACATTAAATTGTTCAAATGTGCAGTTTTTAAATACCATTAAGAATTTTTAAAAGTCACTCTACTTATTATACAAGGTATAAATTTTAGATAATCTTCTAAACAGGAAAAAAAAACAAGAACACAGAGGTTTTTAGTTCAACAAATATATTTTTAGGCAAGATACCATTTTAACTATACAAAACCAGTCGACTTTAAAACATTTTTCAACGCAAGTCTTTTTTGTGACAAATTCGGCAATGCATTTTAGCCACATTTGCCAAGATTTTCGAGATAACCCCTAAAGAGCTGTATAATACTATTAAAGTGCTTTGAGAGACACTCTAAAACATTTTAATTGCTACTTCCAATTGAATCGGTGAGTGCAGATACCACCTCAGCCACAAAAAGGAAATTTTCAGGAGAGAGAAAAAACTTCATAACTCCTCCAAATTTTCAAATATTTAAACATTTTTTTCCCTCTGTCATAACATGCATTTATGTTTCTGTCTTGCAAATATTACCTAATTTCGACATCAATTAGGGTCAAGAAATTTTTTAATTTGATTCGGACTCAACTCCTGTTGAGTCCTGCTGTTTCTGCACTCAACTGGTTTTTAGTCAGCTGAAAACTTGGAAAAAGGTAATCATTCAAATCAAATCAAATCACCATTTATTGTCTAACCATATTTATCGTATACAAAAGTCAAAAACATGAATTTAGGAGAAAAAAAGTGCTTTGCTTGCAGAAAATTATGGAGATGAAAATCTAACATTGAAGCTGGAATAACTATTTTTTAGAAAACCACCCCTAGGGCAGGTCAGGTGACCAATAATAGTGTTAACATAGATCATTCTCGACCATTGATTCATTGTCGTGTATCGACCATCGGTCATTGTCGCCCATCGTTCGAAAAAGAAGCCCGTATCTACAAAACTACTCAACAGACTAGCGTCGTTCTTGCCCTCAACACGCACCTTGCCTTTCTAAGCTTATTTTCTTCGAAAACGATTTTTCGAATTTTTGTGACTGAAGTGGTTTCTCCACTCACTGATTCAATTTTAAAAGCAAGATTAAGCTCTTATAAAAGTCTGTTGCGCTCTGCTTTAAATGCAAGGACCGTCATGTATTGGAATTTTTTTGAGTGCTCCTGTAGAAGAACTGTAATTGCTACAGACACCATTTGCAATGAAGGGCTATATTTTGTAATCTTTAAAAACGTATATCCATTTTGTTTTGTTTGAATTTCGCATATAGCTAAAATGCGTTCTAAATAATGACTTTCCATAGAGCTTAATGTATTAAAATTCTTTTGAGTGTCTGTAAAGGAACTAAAATTACTGCATACTCGCTTGCAGGGTACAGTACACAAGAATAACATAGATAAATTTTCTAGTACTCGAGGCATATTTACGGCAGTTCGAGCGCAAGCAGACGGACTGATGGACAGACGCACTTTTCAGCTGTGTTCGAAAGCATTAAAAGTAAAAAAATGAATAAATCATGTGGTAACAGGCTCAAAAAGGCCACAAAACTCTCACGTTGTAGAAATTTCCATTCTAGAATACAAAAAAGTATAATGCATTCTATTCCACAATAAAATATGTCACATAATCAACCGAAATGCAGAATTTTCCCCGAAGGTATTTTGTCCCCCTCATCTTTTTTTTCCTCGGAAATTTTACCGCTTTTTTTGTTCCCCTCGTTTCTGTTCACGATTAAAGTTTGGATAAAGCACGTTAACATTTTGAAAATTTTCAAATGCAAATGGCATTTTAGCCTCTGAATTAGCTGTTTCCGTCTGTTAGACAAACAAGGACTTATTTACAGAGGAATTTTTCGGCATGAAATTAATATTTTCTCCAGAACATATTTGCTTTCCACTACACTATAAGTATTAAAAATAATGTAATACTACTATTTACGTTTACTTTCTGCAGAAATGGATAAAATTTATTTACCACTCATTATTTGATAAATGCGTGTTCCATACGTACATTTGCATTCCAGCGTCAGAAATTGCGTACAATGGAATGCTTTCATTTTTAATCTAAAATAAATGATATTAGCGTTGAAATAGTAAATAGTACTGCGAATAAAATACTACGTGTTGATAAATAGCCTTTAATCCAAGAATCAACTGCATATAGTTGTAGTTGTTGCTACAGTTACAATGTACTAGTTAAAAAATGAAATATATACGGAGAAGATTTTTCTTTCAAAATAACATTAGTATAGATATCTAATTAAATTAAATGTTCAGTGAAGGAAAAATACACCGAAAGCATTTCGATATCATTTCTGTGCAAAGCAATAATTCTGTGCTTCTTCAACATTTTTCTGCTCTTAAAAACACTGTGAAACTCTGATAAAGAGAATTGAATCAGAAAGATGACTTTTTTCCCCTTTTATTTTATTTAACAGATTGAAACTGATTTTTGAAGAAAAGCAAATATTAGCTAAGAGCATAAAAAACGACTTATCTATAAAGCAAAAAGTTTAAGAGCTGAATAGAACGCTGAATTTTATGAATGGAGTCTGTTTCCATTTAACCCTTTAACGCGCAGTGTTCCCGCTCTGGGAACACCAAACTCTGACGTTTAGACTGTTGCCAGTCACGAAGAATAGATTTGATTTCTATAAAAATAGTTGTGGTTGACATAGCTCCACGAGAATCCTTTACTTTTTAGCACGTCATTTCCCGCAAAAAAACTGTCACGATATCTAAATCACGATAAACTTAATTAACACAGTAACTAACTTAACTATTTTAACTTATTTTTAACAGCTCTGACATCTGCTGAAAAAGGGAAGAATGCGAGAGCAGCTGGATAGATTGCCCAATGCTGAAAAAAGGGCAGCCGTTGCCATCGCTCGACTTAAACTACCAGCAAGATGGCGACGATTGAAAAGTTCATCGCGTGCACAGATCTAGAGACCCTTTTTTGACGACAGCTGGCTGTGCCGGACACAGCGGTCACGAAGAATAGATTTGATTTCTACAAAAATAGTGGCGGGTGACATAACTCCACGAGAATTCCTTTACTTTTTAGCACGTCATTTCCCGTAAAAAAATTTGTCAGGATTATTTTTAACAGCACTGACATCTGCTGAACAATGGAAGAATGCGAGAACAGCTGGATAGATTTCCCAATGCTGAAAAAAGGGGCGCACAGCCAGCTGTCGTCAAAAAAGGGGACTCTAGATCTGTGGCACGCGATGAATGTTTCAATCGTCCGCCATCCCGCTGGTAGTTAAGTCGAGCGATGGCAACGGCTGCCCTTTTTTCAGCATTGGAAAGGGTTCCGCCTCAAAGGGTTAATTGAATTCCCAACAGCAAAAATCATTTCTTTATTAGTATAATAACGATTGCTATATTAACGATTACTTTTCTTTGCAGAGCGAAGCTTCTGGAGAAACTTCAACGTAAATTAATTCCAAGTAACAAAAATATATTTCAACGTAGACTTTTTGTACTATTCTTTGTTTATCATCGGCGCCGACAAGACAAAAGAAAAGAGTGCGCTGGCTTTTGTGGGCAGGTGATATCCAGCGTAATCCTCCAACTCCGGCTCTGTAATTGCTGATTCCATTCAGTAATGGGAAAAGTTTGCGTGGACTATTGTATCGAAAATGAACGGGGAAAATCTTGCCGCAATTAAATGGAAACATTATTCTTATTTTTGTGTGTGTAGCTAAAAGAACAAATGGGTATTTAGTTAGGTTTTTTTTCCCATTTATCAATTTGACCTCAAAAAGTCTCTCGTGAAAAATCACTGGCAACGTAAAATCAGCTTTCGGTGTAATAATATACAAACGCTAAAAAATTTTAACTATATAGTGGAGTCTTGGCTTACATGAAGGCTGCGTTCTAAAACCCCTCGCCTAAATGAAAATTTCGCGTAGTGAAATAAAGTATAGATAACGCATACATTCAGTTATTTTAGACAGATATGAACAGCCCTCAAACCTTTTTAAGCCATTCCCTAATTATCATTCCCCACATAAATTAATGAATAATGCTATACTTAGACTGGGACTGTTTGGGTGCTTCCGCCTTTACTGGTTCTACGATTCCTAAATTAAACTTAATTAATATGTAAACACATGTTAAGTATTTAACACCCATGGCATTTTTTCATGTGAAGTTACGTCAAATATATTGTTTACAGCATTACAGGTCCTAATGAACAGGAACTCAAGCAGCAAATCATAGCAACTATTCATTCCAGAACTCCTCGGGTGCTTTCAAATACTTGGAATGAAATCGAATATCGTTTAGATATTCGATTTGTACGAGCCACCAAAAATCTCATATTGGAATCTATTAATTTTGTTATGTATGCAGTTAGTTAGTAATCACATTTTAATGCTATTGTGTTTAGAATTTTTTTTTATTTAAATTTATAAAGTATCCAACAATTCTAGGGCACCCTGTATATATTACCAAATTCCACATTTTTCTTTTATAAAAGCTTTAAAAATCCATGTCTTTAATTTCCAAAATGTCATGCATTCTAAACCTTTTTTACTATACATCGGGATTTCTTGCATCACAATATTCTTCCTGCGTAAGTAATGATGGATGAAAAAACTAGAGATAAGAAAAAGTCAATTTAACATCAAAATCAAGCATCGTTATGTGAGTGCTTTCCCGATATGATGCTTTGCAAATTGGACGGCTTTTACCCTTTCATTTTTTTTTATCCCAAAATCTTCAAATTCCATTTTCGAATGACTTTTATTGATCATCAATAATCGCTTCGAAATTAAATTGAATATAAATGTTCGCTGTTTCATATAGATTTTGCGTGAAATGTTTGTAAAAAGCAGGCATTTCTTTTATGTTCTAACGTATGGATTGCAAAATGGTATAAATGTTATAATAGTTAAGCAAATGTTATAGAAATATTCAAGGAAAACTCTTTAAATTAATTTTATTCAATTATTGATATGAATTTTATTCAATTATTCAATTTATGATAAACAGCCATTTTATGGCTGTTTATCATAATTTTTTAAGAAATGTTACTTGAATATGTTTAGAGGCAGATTCTTGTTCTTTTTTAGTTTTTGTTCTTTTCAGTGACATAAAATTGTTAATTTACTTAGAGAAGAACAGAATTGTTTTACCATCCTCAATATGAGCAACTTCATAATTTTCATTAATATTTTGCACGATTGGCAGTTTCTATTGTAGTATACGAAATTTTCTCATTCTTGTTGCCATAGAATTTATAGTTGAAAAAAAACTTAAACTGCACAATGCCAGTCATCCGATTTTTGCAAAGATGTAATCAAACGGGTCTTAAAAAAAGACTCTTTCATCTAGAAAAATTCTGTGCACACTGCTGAGTTTTGGCAAATAAAAAAAAGTAATAAATAAATAAATAGATAAAATAAAATAAACATAAGTAGCTATTAAAATTATATATGATTAAGAGAAAGTGACTGTTATAATTACTATACTTTTTTACATAAAACTTGAAAAAATATATATGATATGCGTGCATTCTAGTCACAAAAATGGGTGCAATGCAGTAAAAAAATTGAGGTCATTTAACAGAATTTTGTATCTCAGTCATTCGGAGGGTTAAATTCGTATAATATAAATCAAAGCAACACCTTTCTCAGAAGAATTGCTAAGAAAATTAAGTTGAGCTCGTTGATTAAGATGTTCGGCTCATTTTAATTCTCTTCCGGTTTCCTCTTTAACCTTTTTGCACTTTTTTATTTTTTACTGGATTTCGGGATGTGAGCTTTTAACCAGTTAGTCCTCATCTCGGAAACTTACACAGTGCCGATAAGTCTTTTTTTTTTCGAACTCCTCAAAATTTAATTCTTTCCGAGGTAAAAATAATAAAGTAGAACGATGCCACCTCTGGAATATAAATTAAATCTCAGAATTGAATAAACTTTTCTTCCGAGCAATGAAAAGCTCCAAAACGAAAATAAGTTTAGTTTTCGAGTTGTGTTAAAAGTAAATGGGGGGGGGGGAGAGGTTACTGTCGCTAGATATTAATTTCACAAAACCGGACACCGCTACATTGCTTGCGAACTTTATAAAGTGAATAAACGTTGGCCTCATTGTACCGAGAAAAAATTCAGTAAATTAATTTTCACTATATAGACGTTTACGTCAATAAAGTCTTCCACTATAGACGTTTACGTGAATATGTATATTATTACGTGAATATGTATAGAAAAATTATATTCTACTTCATAGTCAGTATCAAAATCCGTTTTCACAAATCTGATTGTTTAGAAAAGCTTTTGTAATTTTTGTCCATGCAATTAATATTTTACCTTTTCTCACTGATTTTGATATTCATGGCGGCTGAGCTCGGAGGAACACAAAGTGAAGCAATGTCGGCCTTGGTCAGCGCTTGGGAGCATGAAATTCTGTTTTGACAAGAATGCTATGCCAGTGTGTATACTGAAAGGAGCTGATGCGCGTAAACGCTGCCGAGGCTGAAATGTCCTACATGCTTAAACAGTACTTTTGGGGCTTCCAGTCCAGGCGTTAGGTTTCTCACAAATAATATCATACAACTCTACAATTATTAAACATCATAAATTCACTCCATAATTATCTTAATTACCTTAGATTTGATTCAACGAAGTTTATAATTTGAAATAATATTTTCCTACATCAATAAAAGCCGATTAATACACGAAAAAAATTAGATGTGCAGGCAAATACATATAATGAATTCCGATCTGCAGGCAGGGATATTTAAATCAATTACCAGCCCTACTTTTAATGCATTGTACCACTTCAAAAATTGAAGATTTAGGAAAAATAAATATGAGAGCTTAAATTCTGTATCAAGAAAAGCAATCGTAGAGTTATAATAGAAAATATTATATTCCATTATATCTGGTGAGAAAATATTGAAAAATTGTACTCGAAAAGAACCTTCAGTGCTCGGATAATTGGGATAAATCATAATTTATAGGATGAAAACCAATTTATGTACGATCTAAAAACAACGTGAAAAATAATTTTATTTCAAGCCTTGCAAATAAAGTTCTGTTCTTAAGAGGATATCGATTAGATATTTTTACTTCAATTTTAAAACAATCTGTTTATTTTTTTTTTTTCAGCTTGAAATTACTTTTGAAAATCTGAGCCTATAACCATAAGAATCTAAGTTCTGATTCCCGTTTATTAAAACTTAATTAGTAAAAGCTTTTTTTAATTAGATTAATATCTAAGATTGGCTGAAAATGTCGTTTACAACAATTTCAATAAAAGGGTTTTACTGATATAACGTGGTTTTTTTTTCTTCCTTTCTTTTTTTTTCCCATTTCTTTAGAAATAAGATAAGTTAAGTTACAGAGTGTTGTAATTATCAAGCATGTTTTTCTTTCATAGAATATGCTTAGTTGAAATAAATAACATTTATTCATTCGCATATTTAAATCGAATTCAAAATTTCTCATTTCAAAATATATACCCTTATTCTAGCAATATGCCAGAAATCAATAAAATAATAAATGATTGCTGAAAACATCATCCGAGTATTTGTCAATCAGTACATCGCTATTTAACCAATATCATTTTAATTCAGTATTTCTTTTTTGTAAATTCACTACTAACACAAACTTTTTATTCCATATTAGATATACAATGTAAGAAAAAAAATTAAATTATAATTTTTTAACAAATTCGAAATAAAATGCAGAAATATACACCATCTAAATGTTAGAGAGAATTCAAATTTTAAACTATATTTCCTAAAATAATAGATAGGCCTCACCATGGCACAGTGTTTACGTCACTGAAAATAGTAGACGGACGAAGTGTCGAGGTCCCGGGTTCGGGTTCCATCGCGCGGCTGTCGATCTAACGGTCTGGAGTTTTGGTAGATTTTCTACAGATGTAACGTGAATATGCGTTATAACCCCTTAGAAAGTCCTCCTACCAAGGAACCCCCATCCTTGTCAGATCGCCCTAGAATAGCGTTTCCATAATAACTCAAACACATAATTACATATTAGATACTACAATTTTTTATGAACTATAAGAAATGCTGATGTTGATGATAAGAATGCTAAGATGGGCTTAAAGTATTTTCAATACTAAAGCCTTAACTAAATTAAAGCCTTATTATTTTTAAATGAATTTAATTCAAATAATTTTAATATCATATAAACGAAGTATTTGCGATAAATCATCCAAATATTTTGTTTTTATTGAAATTCGTAGGAAACCAATATATTATAAAATAAGTGTTGTTTTCATTTTGGCTTTGAAAGCGTCATTTAATACGTTAAAAATTAAGTTTTTATGCATGGCATATTAATCTGCAATTTTGATTAATGCAAATTCTACTTTTAACATAAAAATATATCTACTGACATAGCCTTCCTAATCTTCATTTTCTATTGTGTATCAACAAAAATTTAACGTTTGGGTTAAACAAGACTCAAAGGAACAAAATAATCTAACCATTTTTATAATCTGGCTGACAATTGTAGAGATTTTTCCCGATTTATTTCGAAAAAACTTTGAACAGTGTAAAATATTTTTTTTTTTCATGAAAAATGGAATTTCAGAGACATGACCGATAAGAAGATCCTTTAAAAAAGGCGATATGAAATTGTGCGCGAGACAAACTATGTGAGGAAATTCTTAAATATGTTGTTGTAATACAGCTTGTCCCATAAATGTTCCGACAAACTTCTAAAGGAGGTAGGGCATATCATCAGGATTGATAATCAAGCAGCAATGTGGTGTCGGAAACATCGTCTTCATGTAGCTGTCAATAATCAGTTTAGAACAAGTGCTGAAATAATGAACTTTCCGGCCGTTTTCGTCATAAACTAATGAACCTTCCGCAGAAAACACGTGACTAATGTTGATAAATCAAAACTTTTCAAACAAATAATTTCATTGATGAAATTAAATCAAATTAATTGGGTTAAGATATTAGGTGAGCCCTTCAACAGTTTTCCCAGTGATTATTAACAGGTAAGTGAAAACGGCGTTTTTGACCTCACATTGCTTTGTGATTCGTAATCCTTGTGATGTGTTCTACCTCCCCTAGAAGTCTGTCGCAACATTTATGGGACACTCTGTATAATGTATAATGTAACATAAAGAAAATTATATTTAATAAACACATCCTTCTAAACAGCCACGAAACATATAGAATAATAGTCTAAGAAAGGAATTTCGTATAAATTCATCTTTACGGGTTTCTTTTCCTTCTTCCAACATAAAAACAGTTAAATCACTCATGCCAAATGTTTCATCTGTTGAAACAAACAATTCCTTATAGGCGAATGTATTTTCAATTTCGAGTCCAATGAAAGGTAATGTATGTTCGCCTGTATGCTTCACGATGTTTCTCACATTTATTTAAATTCATGAAAATACCCGGATACATTACATTGTCTGAATTTTGCGATCTCACAAATCAAATATACAATCGCTCTGCGAGTACCTGGAGAGTTTAAAAAAAAATCTCTGTGCCATCGAGATAGCATCTTTTCACTGCGTTTGTTTCGAAAGATGTGAGGCGCGAAAAAATATATACTTATATATATCTATGACACACCAGCTAAGCCCCTTTTTATCACACCGGAATATCTTTGAAGAAACTCTCAAAGCGTATAGACAATTGCTTTTCTTAAAACGTATGTTGGATAAACGTATTCTCAGGATGCTTATCGGACCGAGGAAGTGTTTATTTCCCTTGGTACAAAGTGGAAGTGAAAGTGCTTGTCCAGATTTTTCGAAATGTCTGAATGATGTCCAAGTCACTAGAATCTAATAGTGTCTCTTGATATAGATATAAATGTATATATTCTCCTGAAGTAAATAACGGTTAGTTGCCGTATTCGTTTTCGTTCCTTTAAACGATAAATTTCAAACCATTTCAGTTTCATACTGCTAGTCTGATATATGAATGTCTGATGTATCATGGATAAGTGCCGTTTGTTTTTTTTACTTAAATTAAACGTTAATATTATCCGTATCACTTTAGGACTATGAGTTAGGACTAAAGGGGGTCTTTGGTAACAGGACTTTTTAAGGGGCTCTGACGCGTATTCACGTTACATCTGGAGAAAACCGGCCAAAACTCCAGTCCGTTAAATCGACAGTGTCGCAATAGGCCCGAACGAGGGACCTTCATACTTCAGCCGTGTAACTTGTTTAGTACTTTATGCACATTTCAAGACTTTAAAATGCCCATTTAAAATTTCAAATGTATATTTCTTTCATATCTAGCCTTTCAAATTCATAAGCATACAACCAAAATCCTCCTCATCTCTAAATTACGGCCTCATATCGATCCCACCGTTGAATAAGTTCAAATTGTTACTGCGTCCTTTTTCATAGACGGTATCGAACAGGCTAATTATTCTTTATGCCGTGGTAAGGAGAATAAGAATGTATATTCTGGAAAATAAATGCACTGAAATGTGCTGATAGTCTTGAATGATCGAAAGCGTTCCCTAATATATATCGTGTTCATTATTGTAACACATTCATCAATTATCGGTACACAACCACTAAATGTAAGTAAAGAAAAAGTCCTGTTCCTTTTAAAGCAGTATAAACAAGCAGAAAACAAAGTGTCAAGCTTATTTATCGAAACTTTTCTCTGCATACAGGTAATGACATTACTTATTTTCGACGCATTTGTTTTCCCAGTGTGACGCTAGAGAAGTGTTGTTGCAATTCGTTAATTTGATTCTCAGTGGAGTCTTTCTAAAACATTCACTCACACTTAACCTGAAGTTATTTTTGACGACTTGTTTTCCCATAATTGGAAACGTCCCAAAAGAATTACACTTTTCACAAATTCGTTACGCAAGAGAAAAAAAAAAACGAAAATCAGTTTCTCGACTCCTTTAGGAAACAAATTGAGAAACGGCCGTCGGGAATAAATTTTTTAAATTTCCTTTTCGGGACTTTTCGGAACACTTATATGAAAAACTCAATTCTTTTTTATTTTTATTATTTAACACTCATTTGGGTACTTGGAAAGGAGGGTTTACCGAGAACTATGGGGTCTTTGATGACATCCATCAGGGGCGTAGCCGGGGGGGGATATCGGGATATAACCCCCCCCCCCGAAATTTTTGGATTAGTGATGAAAATCCGTCTATTTATACACATATAAGTTCATATCCTCCCCCGAAAAATTTTCCTGGCGCATATCCCCCCCCCGAAAAATTTTCCTGGCTACGCGCCTGACATCCATTGCAGCTGTTTTTAAGTACAAGTTCATCTTTACTTCAAAGTACCGTTTATATCACAATATTTCGACAGATATACGTACATCCATGTGCTAACCGTATTCGAACCCGAGACCAAACCGCTCGCGTGTGGGCCAGCAGCGACAAGTGCACAGAGTTACGCGGCTATCAGTGAAGATTAAGTAGTAAAAGAAAAGAATGCTTACCCGTCTCAGTAAAACACAGGGGCGATCGTAAATCTTGATCTAGGGAAATAATATAAGCATCTTGTGTGCATACAGATAAATCCTTCCGTAATTAATAAAAACACATTTATTTATAACATCTTATAAATAAAAATGAAATTCTGTTTGTTTGTTTGTTTGTTTGTGGATTTGATTCGTATACAAATCCACAAAAATGGACCTATCGGCCTGAAATTTAGCACAGATATGTAAAATAATATAGAATAAATCGTAGTCCACTTTAAAACTTTGAAAGTCCACCCGTTCCCGGAATTTAAGAGATTTTTTATGCTCTTCACGCAAAAAGCTTTCCGTAATTGTAACCCCTGTAGTGAAAAAAGTGTGAAATAAGGATCGTGGTTGCCATGTGTGGCGATTTTGCCGAATAAAATGTTTTAAATTCTCAAAATAAAAATAAAAGAATAATAATGATTTTTTTTTTGTTAGTTTATATTCGTAAGGTTATTTTTTCTTAAATTATAATATCGTGTGCATGGGAAATCAGAGCAGGAATGTAATGCTTTACACGCAAAACAATAAGAATTGAAGATTTCCGAGGCTAATGTGTAAATTTTTTTAGTTTGGCGAAAAAATAAAATGGCTGAAATATGGATTTTGAGTAAGTGAGTTCTATCGGTTTGTACAGTTTTCGGCTTGGCGCAATTTATTGAGAGCTTAAGGAAATAGATTTTTGAAAACAAGTGCAAAGGTATTATTAGAATACAGCGTTAAATTTTAATGATCCGTAAAGAAATAATGCAGTTATTAAGGAATTTCAAGCGATCTAACTTCAGAATTCTCGCCAATTGAGTACATTGATTTAAGTTGGGGGAATTCCGCCAAATTTCAGAAAATTGAAATCTTCTCATTTAGTACATCGGAGTAACGATGAATAAAACACATTATAGTTGATAATTTTAAAAAAAATCGGCTGTATTAAGGGATTCCAATTTTCAAATAAATGCGTGCTACTCTTTGGCGGTCGAACCATTTCCCATATTGATTGCTGCTAAGTCAATGCTTCGAATGATTCCCTGAAAAAACTCTTGCAAAATGGCGTATGTTGGAACTTTGGCGAGGCTTAGATTTGAAACTGGATTTTATTTGAGACTGGTATATATAATAACACTGGTTATAGATAATAATGAATGTTGGTATGTGTTTATGAGGTTGAAAAACTCCAGCACCGTTGAGCACCGTTGCACGATGAAATTTGGTTCACCTAAGTCTTTTATGATGGAGAAGGTTTTTATGTTATCCGTTTTCCTTAACTTGCCACTTGGTGCCGCAGCACAACGTTGAATTCTATTCCGTTTAGCCGTTTGCTATGCGAATATCGTCCAACCGATTTCGATGAAATTTGGTACACGCGAATATTAGAACACGGAGAATATTTTTCACTATCCACTTTGCTGTAACTTGCCGCTAAATGGCGCTGCAAAGCATCAACTTCTATACCGTTCGACCGTTCGGCATAAAATTTTTTATACTTACACATTTGAGCACGAAGAATATATTCTAACTGCGTTCCTTTTGATGTTACTCACCACTGGATGACACTGCAATGCATTATTATTTTAACTCGCCACTAGATGACGCTGCAGCAGGCCAAATTCTTGACCATTCAAACGGTCGCTATGAAAATCAGTATACATAGCTATTTGAACAATGAGAATATTTTGGCGTTATCCATTTTGCTATAACTCGCCACTTGACGGCGCTGTAGCAAATCATTACTTTAATTAACTACTAGATGGCCCTGCAGTGTATCACTTCTTGACTGTGCAAATGATCGCTATGAAAATAGGTATACATAGGTATTTGAACACGGGGAAGAGTTTGGCGCTATCCATTTTCCTATAACTTGCCACTAGATGTCGCGTCAACACATGAACTTCACAGGGCTGTCCAGCCGATCGTCCTGAAATTTCGTATTCATCGATATCTGAATGCGAACAATATTTCAGCCGTATCCGTTTTGCTAAAACTCGCCACTAGATTGCGCTACGCCGCATGACCTTCTGCACCGTACAAACGATTGCCTTGAAATTCGGTATGCATGGTTATTGAACACAATATAAAACGATATCCATTTTGCTATATCTCTTTATTACAATAAATAGTAATCCCCACAAATCGTAATATCAAAAAGTCCATTCTTTCCCATGCGAAGAACGGGTACTTCAGCTAGTTTATGCATAAACACGAAAATCTATAAGATCATATAAACACGACACGAACTTAAACTGAAAAAAAAAAAAAAAAAATAATAGAACCGAAGAGAATTCTCGAATAAAGAGATCGGGTTTTGTCGTCGGAGAAAGCGTTCAACTTATGCAAATCTTTAATCAAGCTTATGCTACAATCCGTCGACCCCCTTATCCCTTTGAGGCGCAACCCTTTCCCAATGCTGAAAAAAGGGCAGCCGTTGCCATCGCTCGACTTAACTACCAGCAAGATAGTGGACGATCGAAACGTTCATCGCGTGCCACAGATCTAGAGACCCTTTTTGACGACAGCTGGCTGTACCCGGCACAGCCAGCTGCATCAAAAAAGGGTCTCTAGGTCTGTGGCACGCGATGAACGTTTCGATCGTCCACTATCTTGCTGGTAGTTAAGTCGAGCGATGGCAACGGCTGCCCTTTTACAGCATTGGGCAATCTATCCAGCTGTTCTCGCATTCTTCCATTTTTCAGCTGATGTCAGTGCTGTTAAAAATAATCGTGGCAATTTTTTTACGGGAAATGGCGTGATAAAAAGTAAAGAATTGTCGTGGAGCTATGTCACCCGCAACTATTTTTATAGAAATCAAATCTATTCTTCGTGACTGACAACAGTCAAAACTTCACAGTTTGGTGTTCCCAGAGCGGCAACACTGCGCGTTAAAGGGTTAAACATTCACATTCCAACGAAGTTGGAAGTTTGTGGTTTTGGTGTGTCTGCGTGCATTAGCATCTATAGACTTGCTAGGAAATGCAAACATGTTCTTTTAAACATGTAACTGTATAACATACACGGTCGTATGTCTCTCGAAAAGTGAATTAACATGAACTCTCTCGGGTGCGCATATTCGCGAAGGAAATTCCATGTCTAAGTACAGCAAACAATCACAGCAATCAAATGCCACTAGATGGAGTGATGGAGCTAATAGTTACCGAACAGATCCGAAATTTGTGATTAAAAAAAATAGTGGTGTTGTCGGGTGCATGGTCAGCTATCGATGAGCAAAGTGTAATTTATTTCTTATTTTTGGTTAAAGAGAACCTCCCCAGCAGAAGTTCCTGACAAAGCCCGGCCTCCGTTACGCGTGGTCGGTTACAGCGTTACCAATGGAACATATAGGTACACACTCCCTACAAACCAAATCTCGCACCCAATGATTTCTATCCTCATCGCGCCGTTGAGGAATCACCTGTCAAGACCGCATTTTCAAACCTTTGTCGTATTTAACGCCGATATCGTTGGATTGATATACAGATACAGATGGAACAAATGCTTTGATGCTCATGTAAGCTATTTCGAAAAGTAATCTGTACCCTATGCTTTGCTATGTCTATGTATCCCTTCGATTTCGTGAATAAATTTTTTCGTTAAAGGACTTCCCAGCAAACACACAACTGCCCGCAAAATGACGGCCGGGTACCCATCGTGCTGGCGAAGTGCCGTATACCGGGAACAAGGTAGATTGCCACCGTCTGGATGTCACTGGAGTACCAGTGCCTGAAAAATGCATATGCGCCGGTACACAACTAGTAACGGCGAACTGCCATGTGTCTATGACATGCACAAAAAAGTTAACGGCGTGGTACTGCTTAAAATGTACCGGGCCAGCACTATTTGGCAGTAATGGGCCTGTATATATTTCGTAGTGTTGGCATAAAATTTCGTTATTTTAATTAAATAATATTTTTTCACATTCATACGGTGTAGAAGTGTTAGGGGATATAAGTTCCGGGCACCCAAAGGCAGGGTCACTGCAAAGATTTTTTTTTTTTTTGAGGGGGGGGATGTAAGGGGAGAAGTTCATATTGTGCCTTCAAATATTTTAGTACTAAAAACTAAAATAATACAAACGTGTTCAGTATGTTATAAAAATGTTTACAACCTCCACTCTGTATATGACAGTATGTAACCCCCACTTTGCACAGAATTATGAATTTTAATCTTAACATTTTTATAATTTATATTAATTTTTTACAATTTTGCTAAACTTTTCCTGAAAAACATATTTGAAGACTTTTTTCTACGTTAAGCCCCTTTTAAAATCTACCGAATTAGGGTGCAGAAATATGTTAGAGAGTATTACACAAAGACCAGTCAGGGTTTTGCATGAGAGCTCAGCTCCTGTAGTCTTTTTTTCTTCAGAGAATTTTAGATTAAATTAAAAATTTTAACAGCCTACATAATTGCTTCTATTGACATTTTTTATTAAATTAAATACAGCAGTGGTAAAACAAAAGATTACTTAATTTTTAAATATAAATTAGGTAATTAATTCTCAAATTTACAATAAAACAAATTAGAGCTCCTGCAGCTATTTTGTTAGAAATTCAGCAATAAACCAGTATTTACATATTATTTCTTTCAATCTGTTTCGCTCTTTGTGTTTATGACCGCAGCTTTGCTAATTCTTATTCTGTACATTAAAAAGAATTTCTTTTGCAGCTGCTCTCTTTGGGCGAGGCTGTTAATTTTTGCTTTGTTCAGCAGTCTCCAAAGAGATGTCATGATCGAGTTGTTCTTCACTGACACGTTTTGGTACGCCTTTTAAATTTCTGCGCCTAATTGTTTTTGTTTACTAAATTAAATACATTGATTTCTTCTTAACTGCTGTGGTTGCGTTCGCTTATTTTTGTATATTGGCGTATTTTTGTTAGCGCTGCACTGCCAAGTTTGTATGTTAAGGCTTTTTGTTTCACTCCGTGAGAACATCTACATCACTTTAGCTCCAGTTCTTATTTTGGTAGGTCGCATAAAATCGGCAGTCCATTCCCGCCCCCTAGCCATCCAATTAGTTTATAAGATGTTTGTCTGTATTAAAATAAAATCACGTTGATGTTTCATTTCGTTTTGCAAATCTTGAAACGTTGAGCGGGAAGCCAGTTATGAAATATGCTTATTAGGATACAGTTTTTCCGATTGCTGTTGCAGACTTTCGAGAAGGTTATTGCTATGGACTAGTAAGATATCTCTGTTAGGAGCAATAATAATTATAATAAGATTTGCTTCTGCAGTGATATCTTGCTGGTTATGGATACAGAAAGTGTTTTACAATTGGATTTTACATTTTTTAAACAGTCGGGAAAATATTACAGGTAAATTTTTACTTTTACTGTTTTTATGTACACACGGTATCCACCGGTGAATTTAGCAACTAATTTCAAGATTAGGCGACTTTTTGAACCAAAAAACGTCATTTTCATACTATTTTCAAGTTTTGGCTACTTGTACCATACTCCAGGCGACTCATTTGAAAATCTGGTGTTGGTTTTTGTCAACTCACTTTTTTTTAAAGCTGCTACTGAGCTTTCAGCAAACATTCTAATCTGTTTTTTAATCGTGCTATAAAAATAAATGTATTATATGTTCTGTTATATATATATGAAGTTTTTAAATTTATCATTTTATTCAATCCTTCTTAAATGAAGCTACATTAAGCATGTTTATTTCTTAACTACAAAATCATTCAAAAATGTTACTATTTTGGGAACTAAAATTGAGAAAATGTCTATTAAACTGGTGACTTTTTTTAAGTCAGTGATGTTACTAATGATACTTATTTTAGTGTATAAAAGTACTTTCCTCCATAAAATTTGAATCATGCAGTATACAACACATATAGATACAAAAAAATTCTTTTCAGAATAGCTAAGATTTAAAAAATAATTTGATTTAAACAAAATGTACAATAAAGCAAAATGTTACCCTAAAGTTATGTGTGTAATCATAGTACAATTTTATTTATTATTACTTCCTGCAAGATTTTGATTAGTACATACACACACACACACACACACACACACACACACACATATATATATATATATATATATATATATATATATATATATATATATATATATATATATATATACCATAAAGTATTATAACTCATTTATAAAATCTCTAACTCTGAAATATTGAAATTAAACTGTTTATAAATTATTTTATGTTGGTTCTGAAATGTGTTAACGCCTATCTCACAAAAAAAAAATCTTTTGCGACTGCAAATTTGTAAGAAAATTGCAGTTTATGAAAACTGCACACAATTCACTAATAATAGGCGCACATAATTTGCAAACGATTGACCAACGATTTTGCTGTTTTTTATCTTTAATTTATGTTGTTTTTTATCTTTCAAAATGTTACCCTTAAGGAATGTTGTTTTTTTTTGCGGGGTGGGGGTGGGGGTTGATGAATAAGCCCCCTACCTTGAATCCGCCACTGGCTCGTATTTTAATTATGGCAGCATTACTGTAAATAGGCACTAATCCGGTACCGTTCCATTACATTGTAGTCACTGTTAAGGTACCAGGCCAGTGCCTTTATTTTTAATAATAGCCGGCACCCGGCCGTTTCATTTTGGGCATTATAAACTTAATGGGCCAGTGCCTTTTTTGTGAGTAACGGCCGGCACATGCAGTATGCCAGCAGAGTGCCGCTGCCTTCCCGGGCTTCTGGCAAGGTACTTCTCGGGCGACCACTTTTGGTACGATTCGGTTACTTTTCCAGTGCTGGGCCGGTGCTGTACGTGATGGCAGAAAGGCACTGGCAAGGTACTCCGCCAGCAGGCGTGTGTTTGCTGGGTTGTTGCCTTAGTTTATGAATCACCCGCGTACAATGCAACAATTTGTGCTGCTGTTACAACTGCAGCACAACGTAGTGGTAAAAGTCACTCAAACTTTTTCAATGTAAGTGAAGATTGACAAGTGACTAAGTGAAAATTTATACGTTTCTAAATAGATATTGATTAAAAGAACTCTAGTTTTCGTGTTCTCAGAAATTCGATGTGACAGCATTTGTAGGGGTTAAATAGTTTGGCTGCCATTCATTATTTGAGATGTGTAACCGTTTGAATTGGAACCATTTTCACATCGATATATAGAAGAAGAACTGAGTGCACTCCCCAACGCTGAAAAAGAGCATCCACTGCCATAGCTATACTTACGCACAGCGACGTATAGCTATACTTACGCACTCTGAAGAAGTGCATCCGTCTGTCAGCGTTCAGTTTAACTATCAACATCGAGTGCCACAGAACTAAAGAATTGTTTTGAAACAGAACAGTACTTTAGTTCTGTGGAACGCGAAGTTGATAGTTAAACTGAACGCTGGCAGAAGGATGCACTTTTTCAAAGTTAGGACTATTTAAGCAGTCTGTCCAGTATTTATTGTATATCGATGTATTTTCATCCTATTTACCTAGTTTTCGTCAGATGCGAGTGCGAATAAAAATAAGTGACATCAAGTTTACAAATAAATGGAAATGTTTACATAAATTATATGCTAAAAAGTAAAGGATTTTCGCGTAATTATTTCACCCTTTAAGTATTTTATTGTAATAAAATTTGACTGATGCTCGAGTATTTTTGAGAATGTCAGTCAAAATACCAGAGTTTTCTGTCCTCAAAGCGAGGGGACACCGTGTTTTAGAGGTTAACTTTTTTAGTATGGGAGTGTTGGCTATGTGAATTCCTCGAACTCGGTGTTTGATGATCCATGTTTACGATATAAAATTACCGTCTTGAATCGTATAATTCTAGGCGAAATTCCTTTTCGGATACGACCACAAATACAACTCAAAGCGAAATAGGGGGAAAAAACAACAACAGTCATACGAACAGCTTATGCCACTTGGATTACACTTTAAAACATTTATGGCTTGCCATTGTGTAAAACAAAATAGCCTTAACTTGCTTCTGAAAAGAAAACTGAACGGCATAGAAAGTTTACATAAATTTGAATATCAGTTCAATTCTAAGATAAGGAAAAGAAAGTTAATGCAGACCAAAAACTCATAGTTTTATTCCTTTCTTATACAAGACAATGACTTTATTCTTTCGCTTCGAAAAGTTATAACGTTCCTGATTTATACAGAATATTTTTTCAAATATAAAATGTAGAAAAGAAATATTAAAATAATTTTCAAACTAAAATCAGGATAAACGAAGAACATTTGGAATTTTTATCAAAAATATTTCGAAGAAATGCGTTTAAAGAATCCAGTTTGTTCGTCGGCAGCCCAAAATTTTTAAAGAAAAAAATTGCCGAAATGAAGGCTTTATAAAATGATTATGGATTTCGATTTACGATGAAAAGTGAATGCTTTTCTTTCCCTTGAAAGGAACAAAATAAGTATCAAATGTTTTCGTACTCAGGAGTGTTTATTTGAAACAATGCAATCAAGGCCTTTCATCTTAATGCCTCTCTCAATTCGCATCAGATGCTTTTGAGAAAGATAAACTATCTGTTTATTAAATCTCGTTATTAAAGTATGATGAGAATTCCATCAAATGCATTTTATACTGTACATTGCTTCAACTAATATGGGAGATAGTCTATACAATCATGACAGTAATATCTCACTCTAAAAATTGAGAAACAGTTTTTGAAAAAGAAACAATGAAAAATTCCTTTTCATAGATTTACTATTTTTTCCAAGGTGCAAATAGTATCTTTTTACGACAGTTTAGTTAAAGTCGTAATGTTATGATTTTCATTTCCTTTCAAAAAGAGTAAAATTTACGTAAGTGTTATAATTTACAATGGTTAAGTACTCTGCGTATTTCTTTCTGAAAAAATTTTTTAATAATAAAGACATAACATTAAAAATTTTTAATATCCGTATTTCTTACTACTTACATTCAACCCTATTTGTAATGTTTTTCTCATAAAACGACGAACAGTTTTACAGGCTTCAATGTTTTTGGAAAGCAAATATAATTTAGCAAATAATATGTAGCTTTAAATATTTAAATCTCGAACAGCATCTAAATTATGAACTAAAATATCTATTCTCTGTAAATTATATAAACTCTTTTTATCTTTTGAAACGAAAGAACGATACTGTAACTGCACTGTATGCTTTCTTGAGTTAATTCGATGGAGAAAAAAAAGCTCTGAAAACGAACTTCGAAATTTTTTTATTCCTCCCCTCATTCTTAACAGGGTATGATTTTTGCCCTTTATTTTCCTGAAATTTTTAAATTTGCTGTATTACAAAGACTATTTCTAAATATCAAAGGCGGTATTTCTCCTTTTCACTTCGTCTTTCTGCATGCAGATGTATCTTAATAAAGAGAATTTTTTTTATTTTCTGAAAGTCATTTAAAAAATTATTCTGGCTCTAAAAATTTCTTTAAAAGAGAATGCTTGAAAAATACCGATGTACTTAAGTTTAAAAAGCAATACTTGCTTTCTAGTAAGAGTGCAATAGCCAGAGAAAAAAAATTATAGAAACAAATGCATTTGGCTTGCTTCAACTTCATTTTTTATGAAACGGGTCTGCTAGAACGAGGCGTTGTGTTTTCTTCATATTTTCATCACTTAAAGTTCTGTAACGTAAATTTAATCGTAAAAATCATACTAAAAATAGCTTTACCAAACTATCTAGAAGATGTTCTGTGTAAAGAAGAGAATAAATGACCACTTCAGCAACTTCCGAGGAAATGATTTTTGTAATGAGTTTCAGGATTTTAAAAATCCATAAAAAAA
Source organism: Cheiracanthium punctorium (assembly GCA_038373885.1). Lineage (NCBI taxonomy): Eukaryota > Metazoa > Arthropoda > Arachnida > Araneae > Cheiracanthiidae > Cheiracanthium > Cheiracanthium punctorium. The sequence continues at coordinate 265,338 of JAWZYV010012640.1, read as the reverse complement.
AGAAAAGATGCACAAATTTTATGTGTAACATGAAGAACACTGAAGACAATTCACAGTTTAAAATAAGTCTTAAATACATATCCTTTAAAATTTGAAATTTTCCTTATAAAAATGGTTTATTTTGTCCAGATTTTTCGAGAGAAAAGTTTTCTGAGAACTGGGTATTTATAATATAAAATAGCTTACTTCACATCTCTGAATTCTTTTCACAGTTTAACTTACAAGGAGTCACGAGTCTTTTTTCTCTGACATTTCGAGTGTCTTTTTGTGTTATGGCAAGCCTACACTAAGGACATCTGCCTACGGGGGGAGAAGTGCCTTGGGCGGTGGACTTTTTAACCCTTTAACGCGCAGTGTTCCCGCTCTCGGAAAACCAAACTCTGACGTTTTGACTGTTGCCAGTCACGAAGAATAGATTTGATTTCTATAAAAATAGTTGCGGGTGACATAGCTCCAGGAGAATCCTTTACTTTTTAGCACGTCATTTAACGTAAAAAAATTGTCACGATTATTTTTAACAGCACTCACATCTGCTGAAAAATGGAAGAATGCGAGAACAGCTGGATAGATTGTCCAATGCTGAAAAAAGGGCAGCCGTTGCCATCGCTCGACTTAACGTTTCGATTATCCGCGATCTTGCTGGTAGTTAAGTCGAGCGATGGCAACGTCTGCCCTTTTTTCAGCATTGGGAAAGGGTTGCGCCTCAAAGGGTTCTAAAGCGTATTCATGTTACATCTGGATAAAACCGCTCAAAACTCCAGACCGTTAGATCGACAGCCGAGCAGTAGGCCCGAACGCAGGACCTTCACACTTCTGCCATCTTCCGTGTTCTGCGTCTTAGCCAGTCGACCATGATAGGGCCGGAGACATTTCGAAAAATGTACTGAAATACACCGAATTCTTCCTTAATCGAAAGCTCTAGAGACATAAAAGTATAGGATGATAAATGAAAATTTAAATAAAGGAATATTACTAAAAAAGTACTATACTTCTTTAAAAAGAAATTGCTCAATTTTTGTATAGCTCTTTTATGATAGTTTTCTTAAACTAAGATCCAGGTCCAAACTATAGCAAACCTGTAAAAAAATTTAACTTTTCAGAGAAAGCATTCCCAGTGCCATTTCAAAGTTAGCACATAATTTAAATTAGGAGTTAAAAACAATTAATATACCGGGTACAAAGAAAAATCTTTAATTCATGCTAAGCTGGATAATTTTCCGATTAATTCTTAATATTTTAAACGGTCACCATTACGCTGAAAAGCCTGGCTACGATTTACACGCTTACATGCCGGCGATAATTGTGTAAGCTCAACAACGAGTACGGCAGATAATTAAAGAAATTCAACTAAAAAGTTCATCCAAATAAAAAAAAAATGTTTCTGCTTAATTCTTTGTGATGTACTCTCTGTTCTTTACATACTATTTCGTTACATTATTTGCTTAAAAAGCGCTTTCTCCAATATTTTATGAGGTACGTTCCCCTTCAAATTTCAAAATCGATGAATGCCGTTAGTTAATTGTAACTTAGCTTCACTTTTTTTTTTAAATAAAGCTTGATTAAGAGTATCCAAGTAATTAATATTCTACTATCGCATGTAAAGAAAGGATAATGATAAAACTAAATTTTTTGCTCTTCAAACGGGAATTGTAAAAGTGCACTTATTGTACTAATAGCCTTTTTTTTTTTTTCGCCATTACTGAGGTGCATTTTCCATGGAGCATAAGGGATAACTAGAACGAAGTTATCAACCGAGTTTTCGTAATATTCGAGGAATTGAAGTATTTTAACCTCTTCTAAGCTGTCTCATAGGTATTTTGAGTTAATTGGTTAATTCGCAATATCAATGACAAGTACAGTTCTCGTCATCGGTTTTTCAAGCTATGCAGTACTATGACCAGCTACATTCGTCATGCGATTAAAGTTACTGTTGAATAGACTGATAAATCTGGTTTAAAAATTCTAAAGTACTGAATCTGGCAGCACTTTCATTACTTATGTTGATATCACGGATCACTATCGCATATTGTTTAACCGTAAGAGTTTCTCCATGCCAATCTCGGACAAGTTGTTGTAGTCGGTAAAATTCCATTAAGCCCATATCAGACGCTGCACGACAAACTATACAGACAACCTAGGACAGCAGGTTTTACCTTCTTTAGTTGGGAAAAAAACCATGTGTGTGTTGTTCGACATACGCACTTTTTCCCGGCCAGTATGGGAAAAGTTGTGTGAGTTGGGGCAACTTTTTGCCTTCAGCCAATCAGAGGCACTCCTTATTTAACGATGGCGGCAATTTGGCATTCTCCTATGAAGATGGCCGATTAAGCGAATTTTATAGTTGCGTTGAAACTGAGCCGAATTATTGAAGTATTAAAGCTACTTCATTTATTCCCTACCCTCCAAAAGTTAAGGTACAACCTGTTTTTTGAGAATCATATGGAAACGAATGAACATAGAAGCAAAAAAATTGTTTTGGTGCACATTTCCTCCAAATTTGTTGTTTCTACATTCATTCATTTGCAAATTACACGCAAAAAACCGGTTGTACCTTAACTTTTGGAGGCCAGTGTAAAAGGAACATTTCATTGGTAGGATTTTATTTTATTCCCAGCATACAATTAAAAATGTGATACACAACAAGGTAAAAACGATTTTAAAAATCTACAATTTAGACTTTTATGAATTTACATGCATTAAAAGAGTGCATTTTTCTTCTCTTGGATTAATGTAAGTTTTAAGTAATATTTCCTCGCATTCAGGTAGGATAAAGGAAACCAAAATAAATGAAGAAGGAATAATGTAGGTCTTGAAAATTTTTTGCAAAAGAAGGCATTAATTTTAACCGAACATGAAATAAATAGAATCTACTACAATAGTAAGAGAGCTCTGTGCATTCTTGCTTTAAAATTACGCATCTTTCTTATTTTTCTTTACTTACTTTGTAAAGCATTTTGCTTATTTTATGATTAATTAAATTTTAGATATATGTAATTTGTTCTCTGAATTTCTAAATGTAGTTATTTAAATTCTTTTGTAATTTAAATAGAGTAAATAAAGCGAAATTTACATAAATAGAACTATTGCTTCTCTTATTTAAAAATGTTATTCCTTTTTTCTTTTTTTTCTTCTGTAAAAAAATAAGGAACCTCTTTTCAACAAAATAGTAAGATGGCAGATTATTAATTTCCATTCTAAAATAAATATACGGTATTATTTGATTAAGGGAACCTAACACCTCTCGAATCGCATAAATCTTTAAAAACATTCATTTTTCAATTTTTTAATTAAAATGTTGTTTGATACACGTATTATAAACTGAGTAAAATTTTCAAACGATCCGTGCAAATGTCCTGATTTTTTAAATGCCACACCTTTAAACTGCGTTGTTTCAAATTTAATTTTTTCATAAAGATTCAGGAAACATTTATAACAGAGGTCGAAATTTTAGCAAATCCCATCTCTAAATTTGTAAAGCGTACTATTATAACAAATAATTTTGGTAAGAAAAAATTAATGAATGGAACAGGACAAATATTTTTTTTATACACTGCTAGAAACAATTAAAGGATATTGTAAGTTTTATAAAGATATAAGCGAAACTTTTTTGCCGAAAATAGAAGAAAAGAATCACAAATGAAAATTTTTCTGATTTTCAAACTGTGGAGTATGCTAATTTTGAGTTCGACGTCAAAAACGTCGCTTCAGCGGAAGAGAATGAAATTGGACTTTCAACTGAATAAAAGACAATGAAGACAAGGATGATCGGCATTCAGTGACTGCTTTGTTTCGATGAGTACGATGTCTCACCGAAGTCATTTACCCGATTCAGAAGCTTGGAGAGTTGCCGGTAGGTTAGAAGGGGGCCAAACTCAAGCCGAAGTAACGCAAGCCATTAGAGTGTCACAAAGTGTGATTTCCAGGATCTGGAACCGGTTTTTGGCGACTGGAAGTGCAGGCCAAAGACCAGGGCAAGGTCGTAGACGGGCAACAACGCCTAATGAAGATCGTTATTTAGTGTTAACGGCTGGGAGACACCGGAATATGAACGCTACTCTTCTCCAACAACACCTTCGCTCGGCTACTGGTACCACGGTTTCAACTCAGACTGTCCGAAACCGGCTCCATGGTGTAGGTCTGTATGCTCGCCGACCGATGGTATGTGTTAGACTAACATCAAGGCATCGTCGCAAGCGCAGGGAGTGGGCAACAGAGCATATGAACTGGAGGAGAAATGAATGGAGCAATGTTCTTTTTTTCTGACGAGTCCCGTTTTTCAGTTTATCGTGATAATAGGCGTATTTTCATCTGGAGGGACCGTGGCAGTAGGAATAATCCTGCGTTCGTGCACGAAAGTGTCAGCTTTGGCGGCAGGGGAGTGTTTGTGTATGGTGGCATCTCCATTTACGGGCGCACAGACCTCTACATCATTCGAGATGGACCTCTGACTTCTCGCCGATATAGGGATGAGATCCTCAGACCTATTGTAGTCCCTTACGCTGCAGCAATCGCAGATGACTTCATTTTAATGGACGATAACTGCAGGCCACATCGTGCTAACCTGGTGGAGGATTTCTTTTTCGAGAAAGGAATCGTACGAATGGAATGGCCAACGTGTTCTCCAGACATGAATCCAATAGAGCACGTTTGGGTCGCTCTAGGAAGACGAGTTGCTGGCCGCCAACCGCCCCACAAACTCTCCAAGAACTGGAAAGAGCTCTTCTGGAAGAGTGGGACAGAATACCCCAACTCGTGCTTAATAGCCTCATTGACTCCATGCCTCAAAGGTGTTCAACGTTGCTGGCCGTCCGTGGAAACCATACCCTCTACTGAAAATGATTTCCTTTGAAGAAAACACCTTTTCTTATTCTTTCTTTCTCATATGCACAAATTGTGTTTTTTTCCTTTTCTACACAAATGCGCAAAAAAATGATTTTTTTTTTTTTTTTGCCAAACATGTGTAATTTATTCTCATATAACCTACTACGTCTGTCGACCATGTATCAATCAGTTAAAAAGTTTCCCAGCCACAAGATCCACCTAAAACCGCAATATCCTTTAATTGTTTTGAGCAGTGTATTCGAATTTTAAGATTTTCTATTCATGTTCATTTTTTATGGGAAAATTATTCTGTTTAATAATAGCCTTTAATGACATCCGCAAGATAAGTAAAAATCGTTAAATTAAAAAAAATCTTTCGAAAGGTGCCTAGTTCATCTATCCTTTATTTACGGTACTCATCGATGTGTGTTTTTCACGATATTTTGGAATATTTACAATAGTAATTTTTACTGTATATTTTTTATAGCGCTTTGCAATATTTTGAATATCGTATTCTGCAATCTTTCAGTATATTTTGTAGTATAATTACTCATCAATACACAAACATGGGACTATTCATATTATTCCTTGAATCATAGCCTTTGGTTATTTATTTTTCAATCGTTTACCAGATTTTACCTTACCATTATTAGTCTTTCGTTAATTTCAGCAGATTTGCTGTTCGAATGCTCTTTTTGGTTCTGTCATTTCGTGCACGATAGAGGGCATTTTCAACCACGTCTCACTCTTTCTATTCCTTGAGGTGGAATTTCCAGAATTCAATATGAATTTTCCATGTTATAATGCCTGTAATTATTTTTTTATCTGCTTTATCAGACTAGGGGGAACTATTGATACTAAGGTTAAATTCTGCTGGGAATATTTAGCGTGAGAAATACTGCGAGACTTTTTTTATTTCGAAGTAAATAAAAACAATTTTATTTCGGACAAATAAGAAAATTTTCTTCAAAATATTTTTGTTTTCTCATGGGTTTCATATATTTTTGAGTTAACAACACATATATTAAGCATCTTTATGAATTATATTTGGAATTTAATCTTTATCTAATTATCAACACACCCATACATTCAAATACAAGTATATATATAACTGCAAAAGGAGAAAAGAAGAATTCCAGAATTCCGCTAGAAAGAATAAATTATTTCTCGCCTAACTCAAAAAAAAAAAAAAAAATCAATCATAGTCATAAAATAGGAATTCTTTTTCTCGCTGTTTTTTACTCGGGAGAAAGGAACACGAAAATGACAGAGAAAAAGTAAAAGTAGTAGATTTTTTCGCCTTTTCAGATAACGTAAATTCGAATGTCAGTGCGTAATTTAGAAAAGAAAGAAAAAAGTTTGAACTTACGGGAAGGGGAGGGAGCATCGTTTGATTTTAAAAATCGAATTATTTTATAGCATAATCTCAATTCTGATTGAAAAATGAAGTGCTAGAAACGAGTCTTCTTATAACTAGTTTGCCTCTTTTCAAAGCGCAAATCTAATCAAAACAATTGAATTTTAATGACGAATGGTCTAGAGTTGTCATAGCGATTTTGTCAGTGCATTAAAAACAGTAGTTTCCATTAGGTGATTCTTTTCCAGTAAACTATTTCAGCTGATAAAAGGTTTAAGAATGAAGTAAAATTTTAAAACTATGTCTAAAACATACTGAACTGATAATAAAAGAACTGCGCACGTTTCAAAAGCCGAAAAAGTTCCTTTCTTCATCACTCGTAAAGCAGTCTCCAAACCACAACAGCCTTTTTTTTTTAAGTAGTGCGAGTAAATGCGTGAATAAATAAAAAGGCGGAAAGAAGAAGGAAAAAAAGGAGAAAAGAAAAAATCCAAATACACAGTCGCTACCAAATACACATAAAATACGCCACCAATACGCCACCAATGGCCTATCAATACGCTACCAAATACACATGCTCTTTTTTAGGAACCTTGCGATTTTGCGAGCTACCTAGTGCAGTTTTCCCCAACCATTGGTCCCGGCATCAGTCCGCGAGATTTCACTGCATGTCCATATATATCAAATTTATTAAAAAATAAGAAGCAGAAAATTTCGTCCTAGTCAAAATAGTTTGTATAACACCTGATTTGAAAAATAAAATATATGCTTATGTAACATTTATTATTTTGAGCTGATGCTGGCCCTCGAAATATTTATCCTATATTTTGCCGATCCGCTTATGTAAAAAGGTTGGGAAACACTGAGCTAGGTCCCGAATGCACGCTCATTGGTGATTTTCAATGGTACCAGCTGTTCGAAGGGGTCCCTACGAGTTCGTCTGTACCTTTAATACCTATCAAAATCGGTACAGGTACGCGGCATCGGTAAAGCAAAAAGAGTGTTGCTCATAACACTTTCTGAACGGATTTTGATCACTGGGTCACTGTGCTCATCTGTCTCTTCTCAGGGATTCTTGAGTGTTTTCTACAATGCCAAAACGGTGCACCTGAAGATCCTTTTTACTTTTGGAAACAAAAAAAATATGTCGCAAAGAGCCAATTCAGGACTGTACGGTGGTTGGAAAAAGAATGCTGATGTTTTCTTCAGCGAGTTACCTCCTTACCAACAAACAAGTCTTGATCACATGGTAAAAATAAATGATAGAATGAGTCTTGTTAATGGTGGACAATGCAACTTCTTATGATCCATTCTCATCACTTTCTGAACGATACTGGAATATGTTTGTGTTAGTTACATCGTAAGCCGTGGAAATGCTCACGCTCAAAAAGTCGATTCAGTAAAGCATCGGCATAGCGAATTTCAAGGGCCCGAAGATCCAATGCGTAATTCTGAGAAGTGAGTTACAGTGAAATCGCATTGCATTACTGTGGCTTTCGTTCAACAGAAACACTTTATTCGTTAATCTGAAATGATCGTAAAAACGAAATTTGTTGTAACGAGATTTTACTCTATTTTATCGCTGCGAAGGCTTCGATGGATCTTTGCGGGTGGTGGACAACCTCCTTTTCTTCATGATTAACTATAGTCTTTCTGAAGCTGAGATTTTACTGGCTTGGTGTTTCGTGCATGGTAAGAACAAAAGGTTTGATTATTTTTGGAACGGATCCCGTAGATTTCCGAGGTGTTATTTCTATTGTTGTGGAATTCGAGAAATCTAGAAATTGCTTCGCCCGTTGGCGTAAATTTCGTGACATAACTTTTTAACTCGCACAGCAACGAATTCAATGTGGAAAGTACTTCGAGTTCGCTTTCAATGAAAAGATACGAGTTTTGGAAAAGAATTCTATAGTGAAGATACTATAGTGAAAAATTCTATAGTGGAGAAATTTACATCGTAAGTGTAAAAGTTTTATAAATTAAAAACTTTAGTTTCGCTCAATGTAACCTTCTTACCACCAGGGTTATCTTAGAATAAGCGTTAGCGTTAGGCATCTTTTTCAGAAAAAAACGCTCTTTTTAGTCCTTTTAATTATAAATGAGATTAAGAAATACGGTTTTAAATTCTGTTTAGGGTATATTCTTTTTTGATATCTTATTTTTACATTTTCCTAATCTCAAGGCGCAGTGCCTATTGCAGCGGCATACAACAAAATTGCTTCAGTACTTAAACGTAAAAACACCTTTTTTTAAGCAAATTAAAACGATTCATTGCTGAAATTCTTTTATTTGAAACAATGCTACTTTTAGCACAGGCACGAAGTTAGACCTGGAGGAGGTTACACTTCCCTTCCAAGGTTGGATGACGCCTTCTCTGCATACAGATGGCGAACAACTCACTCGGTAACTGCTGGTGTAGCCATCGATTCCATCGCGACCATATTCACAAAATGTTTATTTACAATAACGGTGACATACAAACAGTATTTACTTTTATTACATGCGGCGGTAAACTTCAACAAAATTCCCGCTAAATTCAAACTCTTAGTGAAATCTCAAATCTTATATTAAAATATTAAACACGTACATAACATCTCGAAGTGAGCTCAAAGTCATTTTCTGGTATAAATATACCCACTTGTAGCAAATATGAACTCAACATTGTAATAATTAAAAAATAATTAAAATAAAATGATAATATAACGAGGTTCATAACCTCGTTCGCTGCTAGGTGGGCAAGTTAAAAACGGTTAAAACTGGCTAGCAGTCAGCACGGAAAATGCTCTACTCTCCAACCGCTAGGATCGATGCACGTCACTCGATTTCCAATACTTACTATTTGAAAGATAGTGTGGGGACCACAAATTCCGTGAAGCAGCTACAGAGAGTGTTAGCTCCTATTGTATATCTCCGTGATCACGGGTAACGTAAGAGCTGCGTTAAATGGGCGTTCGTAACATTTTCCAAAAAGAGAGGTGGCTTTAAAAATTCCAAATACTTAAGCTGGAAATGATGAGCCTCCATGTTCCTTTTCTAGTTGTTCACAGGCAACCAGGGTTCCATTGTCGAACATTCTGTGGAAACGACACGTGAAACGATCTATTGCGTGATGGTAGTGCGTGGAACACTGTGTCGTGCTTGTATTTATTTGAGGTGCCGGCTGCGTGAGTGTTTTTGGTGATTAAACAACGCCGGAATAATGCATGCAGATTTCGTTCAGATGTTTTGTCTCGCGTTTTATTTACACATCCATTCGCTTTTCGAGAACCTGATTGAGAATAAAAGCCGCTTTTAGACAAAGTCCGATCAAGGCAACAGTGGGCGCCGTGCAAAAGAAAAGAATTGGGCCCCCACGCGATAACATATCCTCCTTCCATTCTTTAAAAAAAAAAAAAAAAGTATGATTCGTACATTCTGAAAAGTTTTAAATGCTTCTGCCTCCAAGGACAACTTTTTTATAGTCTGAAATAAACCAATTGTATGATGTCAGCGAAATGAATTTCAACTAACTGTAAAAAAAAAACGCTAGTGATCAAAATTAGTTTGTACAAGTTTAAAATTTGAATTATTTTAAACTTGTCATATTTTATAATTCAAAATTTATACATAACTTTCGAGAGTCTTTTTCCTCTGAGATTTTCTTTTTAATTTTGAAACTGGAAAATTTAAGATATCTGAGTCGCACAAAATCTGTGCGCCTTGAACAATCGCCCCGTTTTCCCTGTCATTAATAGGAGTCTGGTTTTAGATTGCATTTGGTTTCAATTTTTATTGTGTTATTCGTTGAGTGGCCCTTTGCTCTTCCTAATGAGGAGAGCTTCCTTATCTCCACCCCCCCTTCGAAAAAAATCGCGAAAACGAGTAGTTTCGAAAAAATCGAGAAAACGAGTAGTTTTTAAATGCGTAAGTCTAATTTCGAGTAAGTTCAGAAAAATCGTTGGGAGAAAAATTTTTAAATTTTCATATGGGTAATAAATGAACTAAAGTGCTAATGAACTAAATGGTTTTAAATATGAACTAAAGTGCTATAAATAAAAGGGTATCATATTCCCATGCGTCGTCCCTATTTTTCCTCCTTATTCCAATAAGTTTAGAAAGTGCATCACTATCCATGAGTGCTCCGTATTTGTCGTCCCTGATCCATAAAGCACTTCTTTGGAATTGAAATCTATATTCAAATCGCCTGCTAAAACTGTTTTACAATCTTCGGCAGGCATATGCTAACTATACTTCTCCTTTGTAATAAACTGTAGCGGTTTCCAGTTTCTATCCAAATTTGGAAGATATCGCTAAGCTTTGTGCAGGTTTGAGGACTTTTTTGGCACCAAACGGCGATTAATCATCAAAAGTTGCAAACTTTGGCGCCTTTCAACATTTTATCCTCCCCCCCCCCTTCAATCCGCCGCTCTATCTGGTACTTTTAAGTATTTCTCTCCATAATTCGTAATGTATAAGAAATATTTTTGGTAGCCTAACTATAAGCCAAAAAACTATGCAAAAATCAGTTCCGTTCGTACGACGGCGGTATTAATGACTATGTCATTTTAACTCTCAATTGAAAATTGTCCGAAAAATGTGTCCCAAAAAAGCGACATAAAAGTGCGACATAATTTTACATATATTTAAATACTATTATTTCACAACAGCTTTAATCTATTGTTACAATATTTCGTAAGCTGTAGAATATGCATCACATGTATTTTTCTATAAATAGGTTACAATCCTAAAAATTTCATCATGGGGTTACCAGGCGAAATCCACGAGAGATAAAATGACATGGTCAATTAATATCGTTTTAATATTGCAATAATGGAACAAAAAAGTCTGGAGTGACTCCACTCGACTTTCCGAACACTTACGATTAAGATCATTACCATGCATTTAAATAAATTTTAATCGGTGAATAATTCAAACATAAATACCATATTGAAGCTCAATCGAATGCGCCATTTAAACGCTAGTGCACTTTCAAGGATTCCCCCCATAGGCCATAAAGTAAAAGAAATCCTTGTCGTAGCCCTGTAGAAAAATTATGAGTCCTATACACATCAATACCGGTCTTACGATGGTCATTTATAACATATATTCCCACTTTGAGTTCAATCGAATGTACCGTTTAAATGCTAGCGCACTTTCAAGAATTTCTCCCCGTAAGCCATAATGTAAAAGAAATCTTTGTCGTAGCCCTGTAGAAAAACTATAAGTCTATACACATCAAAATCAATACCGGTATTGCGAAGGTGGTTTATAACATATATACCCAATTTGAGCTCAATCGAATGCCCCGTTAAGGAGCTATCGTGTTCACTCACATACACAAACACACACACACACACACACACACACACACACACACACACACACACACACACACACACACACACACACATACACACACACACACACGCACACACGCACGCACGCATACGCACACACATACATACATACATACATTTCGTAAAAATAGCATAAATGAATTCAGAAGACCTCAAAACGTGTAAATACACCAAAATCTCGAAGTCGAATTTTTTCATGATTACAATACTTTCCTTACATGGTACATGTTCGGAAATTAAAAATTAGGGGGATTCAAGGGGATTTCCTGTGACGAGGCTCGAACAGCTGAGTTTATATACAAGGTGTCCAGTGCTAACACTGTCCAATGGCTATTTCCTAAACCGTTAGTCAGAGACACATAGTTCCAGTTGCAAAAATGCTTTAAATTGTATAATCTATTATATCAGAAACAATCAAAGTCAATAAATTAATTTCTATAAAAATTAAGAAATTTAAGTTTTTATACGCTTCCTCGGTCCTATCGGTTATATTTAGAAAATTTTTCTTTATGCAATTTCATGCACAATAAAAAAAAATTCGTCCTTCTACGACCAAAATTCACCAAGTTACAGCTGCTAAAAGTTTTTAAAGAGCACTTTTCGAGCTGCGAAATAGGGGTTGTATACAAAATGAATTTGATAAAAATTAATGTACATGATTTGAGCTTTGTAATATTTATTAGCAATTTCATTAACTATTTTATGAATATCGATTGCAATAAAGAAGTTAACGTTTAGCAATGCGTATCCAATAAAGTAACATAAAAATATAGCTTCTGCTGAAAGTAGAATTTTTTAAACAGGATTTTTAAATGAACTGGCATTAAATAACTTCCTTCGACTGCAATCTGAATATGCACTCGTACAGAAAACTCTTCCTGTACTTTTCGTAGCACACTCTTATGTTACACATCTTCATGCTACCTTTCGCACATATGCTACCTATATCTTCTGCTTGTTTCCTGGGTTCGTCGTTCTAAAGTCCAGTTGGTGTAGAAAGTTCTAGTAAAAAGTCACTTGTCATAATAGAACACAAACTTTATTGCTTCTAGAACTTAACAACTAGAACTTCGTAGAACAACGTTCGCTTCTAGAACTTCGTAGAACAATCAGCTGTACAAAATTCACTAGCACACTTAATCAGTAATGTGCTATTAACAGTCCGCTTAGATCAGAAGCTCTCACAAAGGCTGTAATTCTCAAACAAAATAAAACACTTCCACAGGTAAAATTCAGTGGAAATATATGAGGGATAACACTAATAATCCCTCAAGACTCAACAGTGAAGAATTTACACACAGTACTTTAAAAACAGCTTCAAAAAGAAGCGCGAAACACCCCTTCTATCAAGTGTACTCACACTGAGAGAGCTCGTCACACACTGGGCGTTCAACTCGCACTGAACTGGAGCTTCCGAAGCGCTTCAATTTATAGCCGCCGCAGAAGGTACAAGAAGCTTCCAGAAAAGTCTATTTCTCGAGGATTCCACATAAAGCGGTAATTTTCCTTACGTCATAGAAGAGAAATGATAGGTTATTAAGCGTTTTTAATGCAGCAAAAACAACGTTACAGGCCCCATAGGGAAAATCGGCCAAATGACCAAAATGTCGCCAAGCTTGGCGACTTTTGGCGAAATATCGCCAAATTTGGCACCAAAAATAAGTCCCCAAAAGTGAAGAGATCGAAGCACTAGGACCAATATTTCTCGAGATTTCTAGAAACCCCATATATTTGAATGGGAAACCGAAACCTCCGTATCTCCGGTTCTAGTTGACGGATTTTGATGCAACAAAAAGCAAAATTTATAGATTTGAAGTGTAGAATGTGAATTTTGAACTATTCTAAGCCCCAGAACAGCGAGTTGACCCGAAAATTCGTAACACTATATATGATTTAGTAACTCTGACCTCAGCAGATAGATTTTAATGGAGCTTCACTATAACCCTCTGCTTGCAGGGCCCGATTATGACCAACAGGGGCCCCCGGGCATTGATAGATTTGGGGCCCCTGATCTATGAAATTTGTTTCATTTTTCATAAAATTTTGATGTAGAAAAGAATATTTCAGAACAACATTTGAAATTGGGAGGCCCTGGGCAAAGTCCCGATTTGCCCATGCGATAATAAGGCCCTGTCTCCTTGAAGATCAGTACTCTAAAATTAGTTTTGCTTTTTTTCCGCACTACGCCAGAAAATGAAATTAAAACCTATAATTTAAAATTTCAGTATTTATATGGTCCCTTAACGGCTTACCATAACGGGACATTTTTAAACGTGAAAAGTGACTTAAGTCACAATGTTTCTGCTTCCTAAATCGATGAATTTTGGTCGTAGAAGGACGAATTTTTTTTTTATTGTGCATGAAATTGCATAAAGAAAATCTTTCTAAATATAACCGATAGGACTGGGGGAAAGTATAAAAATTTAAATTTCTTAATTTTTATAGAAATTGATTTTTTGACTTTGGTTGTTTCTCATATAATAGATTATACAATTTAAAGCATTTTTGCAATTGGAACTATGTGCCTCAAACTAACGGTTTAGGAAATAGCCATTGGACAGCGTTAGCACTGGACACCCTGTATATATAATAATAATAATAATAATAATAATAATAATAATAATAACTCGACAGTTCGAGCCTGATCAGGGGGAGACACCCCTGAACCCCCTAATTTTTTAGTTTTATTATTTCCATATTAAAACGATATTATTGGACTATGTCATTTTATCTCTCATCTTTCGTGTATTTCGCCTGGTAACCCTATGTTGAAATTTTTATGATTGTAACCTATTTATAGAGAAATACATGTGATGCATATTCTACAGCTTACGAAATATTGTAACAATAGATTAAAGTTGTTGTGAACTAATAGCATTTAAATGTATGTAAGAAATACATATTCTACAGCTTAAGAAATATTGTAACAATAGATTAAAGTTGTTGTGAACTAATAGTATTTAAATATATGTAAAAAATGCATGTGATGCATATTCTACAGCTTACGAAATATTGTAACGATATATTAAAGCTGTTGTGAACTAATAGTATTTAAAAGTATCTGAAATTATGTCGCATTTTTGGGAAACATTTTTCGAACAAATTTCAATAAAAGGGGTGAGAGATAAAATGACATAGTCATTAATATACCAAATTTGAGCTCAATCGAATGCACCTCTACATTCTTGAAAAATACAGCGGAAACGTGTCAACGCATGTCGATCCACAAATTATGCCAACAGATAATACCGTAGTGAACGAAATAGCACTGTAGTGCTAAAAAGCATGTTTTGGGGGATCTGCTTTTTAAATTAATCGGGCTAAGAGATGTCAAAGCGCGTGCTCTTTCCCAAGACTATATATCAATCGTCAGAAAGGAGCAGTTCAAGCATCAACGCGTCAAAATCAATGTCGAAAGTCCAAAAATTTGCGGAGCATTCTAGAACAGTCTGGAGCATCTTACAATATTCCCTAACATACTCAAACATTCTTCAAGATGTTTAAACACCATTCCCAGATGACGCCATCGACTTCCCATCATAGAAACATTTTACAGCCACTTCCAAGGACCCTTGAATCGTTAAAATTGCCGCCTTTGGAAGAATGGGAATGACTGCCACAATCGTCGAGCCATAACACGATTAACAGTGTGGGAGCTCCATGGGATGCCTGCATTTATAGCCGCACGAGGTGTGTGGCCGCCCCTCTTATTAGACGTAGAAACATAAAGTTGCGACATATTTCATTTCGACCAATGCTGGTGTCATTTGCATATCACTCACATCAAACTCGGGTGATTATACTGCCATTGCCTGTCTTACAGCACGAGGTATTGGTTACCAAATTACCATGCATCAAAACCATTTTTTGTCGAAAAATCTCATTCTTTTGCTTGTAACTAGTGGTGCGCCATTCGAATGATTTCTACAATCATTCAAAGGGCTGAAAACAAACCAATCGAATGATCAACCTTCGATCCTTGCAAACATTCGAATGATTTGAGAAATTGCCTTTCGATACAGATTATCGAATAGCGATCCAATATACATTGTCTAATCGAATAGTGAATATTTACAATTTTTACTATTCGAATAGTTTTCGCAAGTTTCACGATTCGACTAGTATGCGCGATTTCTGTTGGAGATTTCGAATGATATCTGCTTATAGCGTTGCCAGGCGTCCGGATAAAGCCGGACATAGTTAGGCTTTTTGATTGCGTGTCCGGCCAAACTTAACGGTGTCCGGCTTTTGTTAGGCTTTTTCTGGTGACTTTGGCTGATTAGTAATAAAGTACTTGAACTGATTTGGCATTCGATGTTATTTATATTTCATTAGAATTTAAAAAGATTCATGGTAATAATCAAAAAAGCTTGATTTTACATACAATTTTTTTGTCGTACCTATTAATACTGAGACAAAATCCTCAATATTGTAGGCTGTCCGACCTTTTTACCCAAATGTCCGTCCAAACTGGCTGGTCTATCCAGCTATTTGGTTTGGCGACCTGGCAACCCTATCTGCTTAGCGTTCAAATGGATTTTTTCAGAATCGATAATCTCGAATGCATTTAATAATCGATTAATTGGAATAGTTTCATTCATTCATGCCCATTACGACTAGTAACTTTAATTTCGAACACCCCGTATATATATATATATTTCCGTGTATGATGCTTAGAGCTAATTCCAAGAAAAAATGTTCCCGAAAAATTTATCAGAATACAGTTTCATCGATAATCGAAATCTAATCAGTAGTTTAAAAATGTAAGATTAAAGAAGAACTAGAACTTCAATATCGTTTTTACTGCTGGAGGATTTATAGTCACCCCCGAGGAGTTTTCTACCGTTTGCTTTCCTAATGACAATACCTTTCCCCCTTTTTTTCTGTCTGCTTTTTCAAAAAAAATTCGGGTTTGTTGAAAGCTGACTTTTTATGTCTTCGTTTTCTTCCTTACTTGTTTTCATGCTCAAAAAAGCCTCATGAACATTTTTATTTTTTTTTCTCTTTCTACCCTTACACGAATAAAAATATAGAATTTATTTTTGTTTTCTGGGGTTCCCGAAAAAATAATCGATGATTGTGAGTACAGCAGATTAACTCCCATAAGTGTAGTTCTAATTGTATTTCTTCAAAAACAATCAGGACGTATTTTCAATATATATTGTATGCCACACTAAATTTAAAATATGCAAAATAAATTTAAATTATTTCAGCAAAAATTTAACATTTGTAAAATATCTCTTAAAATACAAAAGGGTAAAAAATTAAAAGTTTTTCGCCAATTTTGAAACTTCTTGTTTTTAATTACTTGAATTTTCTTTAAAGATCCAATGTGAAAATTTAATCATAAAATAAAATGAATTCTTAATGCTCAAACTTTTTTTAAAATTATTTCCTAAATGTAAAGGAGAGGCGTATATTATCGAATACCATTTACATTTCTAACTATGGCTTTACAAGTTTTTGAATAAAATCCCCAAAATCAATATAAGTATATATTAAAACTAACTGTAGTGAAATGTCGCTTATAAAGAAAAACATTATTTATTTGGTTGTTATAGAAAAAATTATTTTTAAAAAAGTTAGAAATGGAGGTTAATATGAAATTGTGGGGTAATAGGGAATAGGTGGTTTCAATCATTGAAAGGCTAATTGTACTTCATAAAATACAGTTGCTTTTAACTATAAAATAATATTTTTAAGATTATGTTCAAGTCATTTCTGCTTCGAGTCTACTAAAGTCGCAGCCAAAATCTTCTTTCTCTGCTCTCGTACAGTCAAGGTGAACCCACAGAGAATTGCTGAAGCATTGAATCCAAATTTCTCCTTGTTTATCTTCGGAGAATTTACACAGAAGATACATTCAGAATCTTTGTTCTTCGGTTCTTTAGTTGATAGTGTGGAATCTATTACAATATTTCCTATGATTCCATAATACCCTAACGCCACCTAAGAAAATGAACCTTCAAACTGATAGGCAAAACACTGTCAGCTAAAAAATAACAACAGTACTATAAACTACAATTCTTTTAGTGTACATTACACATAACATCATTGTTCAAGTCACGCTAGTAGGTTAAAATATTTGAAAACTTATCTGCAAAAACTATTGAAATCACAAGACACACTTTATTCTGTAGCGGGTGGTGTGGCAACTAGTGGTCAACTCCCACTGCATTGTAACATCGGAATCTTTCTTGAGTAGCTCATGGTATTCCCACTTGACAACAGCTCCTAACAGAGCCGAAAACTCGGTACTCCACATTTCCCGACTATACTATAGTACCTTCCTCTCCTCTGTGTATTTAAAATAAAATTTAAAATAATTTTAAAACTCAAACTTTTCTAACAAAAAAAAATAATTACAAAGTTAAAAATTTTGATAAGAAAATAAAAGCGAATTAATTAGAAAGTATGTTTTAATGACTACTATTACAACTTAGTTCTGTTTGTATTGTTGAATTACTAGTTTGAAAAACTTTCGCTATTAATGCCAGTAACATTTAATTTGAATGAAATTTAATATTCTACAGCTCTGCTGGAATAAACAATGATATTATTTTTGATCATTTTATTTATGATCATTTTTGTGATTAAATTAAGTAACTGTCAAAATAAAAACGAATTAAAATGTTTTGTTTCCAGTTCTACTGGCTTCGGAAAAGAGTTTTGGGAATGTTCAACTTTACTGGATATTCTTAAAACTTATTTTATTTAACTCATTCTGTATCTCAGGATTCTATGTTAGGGTCAAATTTTGTAATCCCGTTTTCCGTAACCACGTTTAACTTCCCTAGTTCCAGTCTACTTGATATTTTGCAGCCACATCAAGAATCCATGAAAATAGAAGAATAATACTATATTATCTATTGACGTGTGAAAAATTATTTGAGATTCTTTCATCTATTATTCTTAATTTAAATTCCAAACAGAATAGAAGCCGCTTAAACAGGAGCGTATGAAGAGGGGGAGCTGAGGGGGCTGCAACTCCCTCCGATATGTGACCATTTACTTATCTTACCATTGAAACTTAGCTTACAATTTGATACACACCTCACGCCCCCCCCCAACCCCGAAATAAAATGCTAGTTACGCTACTGCGCTCAAAAGCTGCTGAAAAGAATTTTTCGCTAACTTCCTGGTTTCCAATTAATCTGAAATTTTGCGTACTAATATATTTCATTTAAAAATGAAATAGCCATGAATGTTAAGCATAAGCAGGTTCTGAATACGGCTGTTAGCCATGATAGGCAAATGAGAAGCTCAGCCTCGAAAAAAATATTGAAATTTTTCCGCTAAATGTTACAATTTTTTTAAGCAGATTTTGAACCATTTCTTCATATTTTGTTCTTACCTGTGTTTCATTTTCAGGTAATAATTTTTAATACAAATAAATTTGGGTTTATTTCAATTTAAACGAAATATTTTATGGAAAACAATATAGTTTTTTTTTAAATCTCAATTTTATGGAATACCCTAGTGGGTTGCTTA
Source organism: Cheiracanthium punctorium (assembly GCA_038373885.1). Classification (NCBI taxonomy): domain Eukaryota; kingdom Metazoa; phylum Arthropoda; class Arachnida; order Araneae; family Cheiracanthiidae; genus Cheiracanthium; species Cheiracanthium punctorium. The sequence continues at coordinate 246,333 of JAWZYV010012640.1, read as the reverse complement.
ACCGTTTGAATACAGGGTACTGCTGCATGTTTCAGTCCAATGTAATCCAGTGCAAAAACATTCAGTATTAAAACCGTTGAAAATACTTGCCCCCTTTCCTCAGATTCTCTCCACAATTTACATCTTCATCAGAAGGCCGGGAACTTCTGAATGTAAGCACCTTTTAAAGATCAAAAGAGGACTTCTTAATGCGTGTTTCGAGTACACGACATAGTCTTAAATGTTAGGGTGGTGATCGAACTCGGACTACTCCGATTACTATAGAACATTTCGAGGTAATGTTTCAATGCGTCTTCCAAGTGACAACCGACTGCACATATTTTCAGTCAGATTCTGTTATTGTCTTCCTGTTGAGTTCAACTCAGGAAAAGGGTATTAGAAACATTAGTTTTAATTATCCTCAATCGGTTTAAAGCATAAAAACCGACCACTGGCGGAGCGCATAGTGCTCGTAAATGGGAGACGGAAGATGCCTGGTTCAAACCCAGGTCGAGCCCGTCTATCTTGCCGTTCGGAGTTTTCAGCGGTTTTCTACGAAACTTCGCATAAATATGAGTTAGGACATATTAAAAATTCCCCCACGGAGGGCACTCCCCCTCGCCCTAGATCCCTCGTGTAGATAATCGGCCGCATTTTCAAAATCAAATCAAAACATAAAAATGGCGCTAGAAAATCAAATTCGAAGGTTTGTTTAACCCGTTCGATCCATTACTATCATCTAAAAACTTGAATTTTAATTTTTTTATTTTATTTATTATTTATTATTTTTAAAATTCGCATTTTCCCGTTGAAATGCATTACGAAAACTCAAAGTAGTCAAGTAGAGAGGGGACCCGTCCTAGAGAGGCTAGGTTCGTTCAAATGCTCTATTCTTACGCCTTAACCACTGTGCTTCTATTTGAAGTAAATAACCATACTTTAAATTCATTTAAAAAACCTTCACAAAATAATAAAACCTATAACCTAGAATTCTAATGGCGAGTTTAAAAACAATGATTTAGTACGTATTTTATTGATCTAGTAAAATGGAAGACGATAAGCGTATAGATTCTTACTAGTTAATCAAATTATACAAGATGTGCATTTCTTGTTATTGACATGTTCCATTTTACTTGGTGAGTTTTGTTCATTCTGACCAAATGTACAGAAAGATGTAAACTATAAACCTAACTCAACAAATAATTTAAAAAAATTCTTTGAAAGAATACCTTACAGAACTTCTCTTATCATTTTACCCTGCAGACTATATTCCAAATCATCCTCGAAAAGTTCTTTTTTTGCTCTTCTAATGACAAACCAACACTTTTTCTTCTTCTTCGGCTGCTTTCTTTAAAGTTTTTCAGGTTCGTTCAATATTGACTTTTTGTGTCTCTCCAGGTTATAAATATTTACGATTTGTTCGTTTTCTAGCAAATACAAATCATTCTTCTAAGAAAACCGAGAGAGACTATTTCACTTAGTTTTCAGGGAATTATTTTTTAAAAAATGGATACGTTGCCAGTTCTTAGTGAAATGTTGTTTATTTTTTTCGATAATTAGTTAAACTGTCTTGTTTGGTAGTGCAAAATTTAAAAACTCGAGAAGCGTTGTAAAATATGCTGGCAATTTACATAACATTATTTAAATTTTGAAAAAATTAAACTGTATATTTTTCAAACATTTTGACAGAAAGCTTTTTTTTTTGGAAAACAATCACACCTGACTTCAATAAATTTCAACAAATCATATTTATCTCTTTATCATATAATATTCGCTTCTGTAAAGCTTCCATTAGGTTGTACATATTTTTATGAATTTTGTACTCAAATACAGCCATATGGGAAAAGAATTAGGTGCTATTATACATTGGCTCATGATACTTATTTATAATACCTAACTACTTAAATTCTCATCGAAACATTCCATCAGCGGTACTTCAATAAAAAACATAAATGACGTTGTTTTGAGCTTTACATTCACAAATAATACACTTTTGTGGAATTTTTTTTTTAACTTGGATGCATTTCACCTGATTTGTAATTCTTATACAGAAAAAAGAGATATTACTACTGAAATCACTAAGTGTACGTAAATCTGAAAGTGGGTTGACAAAACGTGACTGCAAGCGTTCAGTGAAACAACTTGCATTTTTACATTTCCGCTTTCCTCTAAAAATTTTCTCTCTCGTGTTTTAACTTTTACTTCTCCAGTAACTGGGAATTATCAGAGAGCACTCCGAAACTTTTTCTTAAACGCGTTATTTACGGCAGCAATGTTTTCATTTGAGGGGGACTTTAACAAAAACTCCCCATTCTCTAAATTCTCCAGACTTAGAAATAAAACTAAACGTGTCTGAAAGGAGGTCCAATTTATTCGATACAGACAAAGCTTTGAAACAAAGGGAAACAGCGTTTGTTCTCTCTTTTATCCCCATTCATTTTTGACTTCCTGTTTCTCTAACACTGCGCAAACTCTTCTTCATTACCGACTTCAAAAAAGGAGACGGTACTATGAACAAAGTATATATATTTTTTAGGTATGCACAGTGATAATTTTTTACCGAGTGAACCAATTTCAAAAAATCTTTTTTTATTGGAAAGGGATAGCTCAAAGGTTGTGCAATATTAATTTGGTCACCTTCTGATGACATTATCATTCCGAAAATTGGAAAGAAAACAAAACGTGTTTTATTAAACCATTGCTTAAAGGGCTGCCAATAACGACACTGGTCTCAAAAGTCGCCAAAGTTGCCCATTCTTGGTGATTTATCGCTAAGTTTGATGCTAAAAAATAAGTTCTCAAAACTGAGCTCCGCTTGGTGAGATTTTCTGTCAAACCTTACTATTTTCGGTGGGAATAATTGTATAGCTTAGAAAGGTTTGCCGGTACCGTCATAGGTCAGAAGTCGCCAAAGTTGGCTGCTTTTTGCGATTTACCGCCAAGCTTGACGTCAAAAAAATAAGTTTCCCAAGACTTAACTTGGCGATATCTGCTATGTTTGGCAAGAATTTGCCAAATCCTATTTTTAGAATGGGAATAGTTTTTCGTTATATTGAAGTAATTTGAAGGCAGTTTTCTTTTTTTTAAATAAGAAAAAAAAAATCTTACTTTTTTTTAATAGTTAGCTTACAAGATACTTGGAAGAAATTCTGTCCTGAGGTTAAAATGACCAATTTTACTGGAATTTCCGTATTCATTCTTTTATTTTTGTATTGCATTTTGAAGATAGCTTTTTTTAAGTTCCTACAACTCCTCTGTTCTTTATAAAAATAGAAATTAATAGCTTATTTGTCACGCAAATGATTAACTTTTTTGACTCTCGGATATGAAATGTTGCGGAAAATAGCGAAAAATCGCTTAAAAATGAGGGAACGGGTGGATTTTCAGATTTTTAAAGTAGCGCAGATTGTTTTCTATATTTTTATGCATGATTATGGAAATTTTCAAGGGGATCGTACAAACGGTTTAGAAATTATCAGGCTTTTTGTCCTTGACATTGCAATGTTTTTGCAGTCATGGCGGAATGAAGAAACAAGAAGGGAAAAGATACGTCATTTCCTTTACTGAGCGTTACTTCCGTCAGAAAAATATCTGAGTTACTCCCTAGTTGCGCCTAAAGAAGTTTTACTTCAAAAAGTCTTTTGTTAAGCGCTTTTGTATTCTCTATCAAAATTAGATAAAGACTAGGAAGACGACTGCCTCTTTAAGTTGTCTTTTCTTCATTCTTCTTTTTCAGCAACTAAGAAATAACAGTATATTATTATGGATATCATGACTATAATTTTCATATTTATGTAAGGTATTGTATTAATTATCAAATAAGATAAAGTATTATTGTTAAAATTTAACTTCACAGAGCTTACAATCTTACTTTTACCTGCTTTTCTCTATCGAAATCAATTTTTAGTTGAATGAAATATTAATCCCACGGAATCAACAAATCTCAATGCCTCAACCCCGTGAAGCGAAAAACAATGCTGGATTGCATTCCCTAGTTGGAAGGAATCCTTGCTGGTGCTGGCTTTCACTATAGTTCTCATCTCGTTTTATATTTAAAATATTTGTATACATATCCCTTAATCAGAAACGTAGCAATGAGATGGCCAGGGTGGGTGTCTCCCAAAAGTTTGATTTTTGTCAACAAAATTACAGTAATCAAACACTGGTGAAAAATCCTGCTTTTCCCGAAATTTTGTTTTCTCGCTTTGTACCGGATTTCATTGTTGGGAAATTTAAGTAATAAAAATATGCCACACGTGTTAGAGGTAATAATGATGGCTGCCCATTGGATGCCCTATCACAAATGGCCATCATGTTAATCGATCTTCTGGAAAAGACTATGTGCCATTTACGACGATGTTGAAAAAAATATCTTTTCATGGGAGTGTTGGGAGGATCGCACAGTGACGGCAAAGTCCTGAACACACTCATTTTTTGACTAATTTTTGTAATTAAACTAATTTTTCATTTTCACATTATCGCACTGTTCTAACTATTGTCAATAACTGTAACATTAGTTAACCCTTTGAGGCGTAACCCTTTCCCAATGCTGAAAAAAGGGCAGCCGTTGCCATCACTCGACTTAACTACCAGCAAGATGGCGGACGATCGAAACGTTCATCACGTGCCACAGATCTAGAGACCCTTTTTTTGACGCAGCTGGCTGTGCCTGGGTTAAGCCAGGTGGTAAAATAGGTGCATTCTATGAAAAAAAAAAAAGTGGAGCCGTAATTAAAGCACAAGGCCATGTGATGAAGATCACATATTTTGTATTGATTGTCATTTGTTTTCAGCTTCATAAATTAAATATTTTAAATCAAGCATATTAATTTTAATTTCTCTTCTCATTTTTAATTACTTCAGATTTCAAAATTGTATTTTATGTCTTTTCCCACATGTTCAGTTTCAGTCAGCTCCTTATCTAACTGATTTTAAATTTAAATTATTCTTTCACCTTTGCTCTATGTCAGTTGTAAGTGTGTTGCATTTCTTTCGCTTTCCTAGCTGTTAAGAAACATCTGTTTCTCATGCAAAACATTTACACTAAATTAATATGCATCTATGCCTAACGATTTTTCCAATGCCCGTTCAATACCTTATTTCTTTCATTACCAAATATGGACTCACATCAGTTAAAATTCTGCTGAACTAATTTTCCATCACACGGGTTTACTGACATTTGTCTAGTTTTATCTTCAGTAGTTGGGTGCTCTGCTCTTTGTTTTGTCTGCCTCTCTCTCTATTGTCTAAGATTATCCTGCGGTTTTTCGGCGTCTTTAATAATGAACGTATTATTGGCTGTCGTTTAACATGTGAAGTTTAATTTTTCGTAAACCTCATAATCATCGTTCGATTGAATTTCTCTGCTGTTCAGGCAGACCCTTTTTGACTGCTCTCCCAGCCCCCACCATCCCGTGTCTCTGTATCGTTTCTAAAAAGTTAACAAATCTGGAGAGACTCCACTCGAATTCCCGAAAAACTACGATTAAGATCATTACCAAGCATTTAAATAAATTTTAATCGATGAATAATTCAAACATATATGCCAAATTGAAGCAAAATCGAATGCACCATTTAAACGCTAGCTCACTTTCAAGAATTTCTCGCCGTATGACAAAATGTAAAAGAAATCTTTTTCGTAGTCCTGTATAAGAACTAATCCTATACACATCAAAATGGTCTGATGGTGGTTTATAACATATATACCCAAGTTGAGCTCAATCGAATTTACCGTTTAAACGCGAGCGCACTTTGCTGAATTTCCCCCCCATAGGCCATAATGTAAAATAAATCTTTGTCGTAGCCCTGATGAAAAACTATAAGTGCTATACACACCAAAATCAACACCCGTCTTGCGACGGTGTTTTATAACATATATACCCAATTTGAGCTCAATCGAATGCCCCGTTTCGGAGCTATCGTATTCACTCAAATACACACACACACACACACACACACACACACACACACACACACACACACACACACACACACACACATACACACACACACATACATACATATCGTAAAAATAGCATAAATGAATTCAGAAGACCTCAAAACGTGTAAATACACCAAAATCTCGAAGTTGAATTTTTCATGATCACAATACTTTCCTTACATGGTTCATGTTCGGAAAGTAATAAAGGTTTTGTTCTCCTAAAATTGTCTCTTATAATAGTTCCGCAAAGTGATATTCACTTGCAGTGGCGTACGCAAGAGGGGGGAGGGTTGGGAGTTCAACCCAGGACCTCCGAGAGAAATTTTATAAGGCGGGACAGAAATGTTCCCGGGCCCCTCCCCCCCCCAACTTGTTTTTGCCCCAAGAAATATATTTTAAATTCTGCCCAATTTTACTTTAAAAGTAGTTATTAAAAATAAAAAAGTTAATATTGTGGGGTCATTTTTATTCTTACCTAAAGTTTAATTTTGATAATAGTATTTACAATCGGTAATAATGTATTATAAAAAAATATAAAAAGATGAAGTATCATTACGGTATTTTTATAACCGGATTCCAAAATCTTCCTTTGCCTTACCACCCTCGCTGTCTAACATGTGTTGCAAATCACCATCACCAACAGTGTGTTATTTATCTGTAAATGCATCAATTCATATTTTGCTATTGTTAAACACACAGTTTCGAAAATTATTTTTTTTTTCTTTTAGTGATTTTTATTTAGAATGCTAAAAGAAAAGAATGAGTAAGGAAATCTTCATATTTAGCTATTTTTTATTCATGCTTGAAGGTTAAAAATATATATAAATAGTAGAATTAGCATATTTATTATTCAATGTTAATAATGGCTTTTCGTGCCTTTTTACTTGCAAAATTTCGTATAACATCATCAAAATTAATAGTTCTGGCAATGTCAGATTCGATGCTTAGTCTTGCTAAGTCTACAAGTCGTTCTTGAGACATGGTTGATCTTAAGAAATTTTTTATCAGTTTCAATTTGCTGAATGATCGTTCAGCAGAAGCTACCGTTGCTGGAATGGTTAAAAACACCCTAAGGGCAATGCAAACATTTGGAAATAGATCGTTCACTTTATATTCTGTTAGTATGTTCAATAAGTCCAGGAGGCTTTAATTGATTAATTCCAAAATTAACTTTGTAGACGGATGGTAAGTGAATTATTTCTGAAAGAAAATCTTCACTATTCAAATCATCTTGGTACTGTTCCGATAGAAATAATGCCTTTTCTTTCAAACTGCTTTCAGGTATTGTTAAATACTGCCATGATATTTCAAATTTACTTGACAAGTTTTTGACAGCATCCAATCGTACAGTTAGTCCCCCTATGACACTATCTACCAAAGGATAAAATACGTAAATTTTAAAATATTTGTCTTCATTATCTAACTGTTTATCAGTTTCTTCACTATCCAGGTGATGCATCTTTTGTTTTTTTTGCGTCTCTCATCATATCCACGGGAAAATGCTTTCTCGAACTCCATGTTTAAAGCTACAGTTTTAGCTTCAGACCAGACTGAATTCCAATCATTTCGAAGTGTTTTCAGATCGCAGAGCAATGCTCCTATATTTTCAGCTTCGACATCAATTGTTGTATTTCTGGCTTGGATGACTTTATTGCACATATCGATTCGAAGAATTATTTTGAACCACACAGCTGACATTAACACACACACGAAAGATAACATGTACCATAGAACTCCATTAATTTCATTTTTAGTTTTTGGAGTTAAATTTAAATCTTTCAATTCTTGCAGTGCTAACTTGATGCCAGGAAGTTGATTTGCAAACGGTATGACACTGTGAATTCGATCTGACCATCTGGTATCTGACATGCTGAGAACTGCGCAGTCGATATGCTTCCGTAAAATTTCCCAGCGCTTCGGACTAGAGCTAAATAAATTATAGGTTGTTTGTATTGTACCAAAAAAAGTTATTGCTTCTGGTATGCATTCAGCAGCGTCATTTCCACATAAATTAAGCGTGTGGCATCCGCAAGGTGCAAATATTGCTTTTGGATTCTGTTCTAATATTTTCGCTTGGGCACCCTTATATTTCCCAGACATATTTGCACCATTAATCATAAGACTGAGCCCTACAGTCACTGAGTGGAATTGAGTTAGCTTTCAAGGTAGAAATTATTAATTCAGCAATTTCTTCTCCTTTTTTGTTGCTGCAATCCGAAAATGTGAGAAATCGTTCTTGAACTTCATAATGCCTATTTTTTGAAGTTAAAAATCTTAACAAAATTGTTGTTTGCTCTTTATGGGAGGAATCTGGAGTTGCATCCACTATTACAGAAAAGTATTTAGACGACTGTCTTTCATCTAAAATTTGCTTTTTGACAAAATCTGAGCATTCCGCAATAAACTCATTTTGAGATTTAGGCGATATATAGTGAACTTTCAGTCGTTCACCTACTTTCTGGGATTCTTGTACTTTTAATACATGTTCTCGAAGGTTAGGATCGTATCAGCATATTTAAAAAAAAAAAAAATCTGATGTGTACAACACATGATTTCCTTGCACGTCTATTAAATCAAAAATATTTTCGACGAACTTCCTCTAAACTTATTTGTTTGAAAGAGATAAAATATCAGTAATAGTAAGGTTTAGCGATTTCTAGCCAAATATTTCGCTATCGCCAAGCTGAGTTCAGTTTGAAAGATTTCCTTCCGACACTTTATTTGGCGATATTTCACCAAAAGCCGACAAGCTTGAGATAGTTTGCGAGATTTTGGGGATAGCCAAAGTAGTCATTGACCACAGACTTTCAATGAATTGAATGCATCCATACACCTCAATGTATTTAAAGTCATTTGGCTCACCCTGTAAATAAATTCCCAGTCGATTGCTGTCAAAAAAGATATTGAAAACACAGTTAGATATTACAATAGTTCTAAATACAAAAGTTCAAAATTCTACGGGTTAAAGTTTTAGAGTTATACAAAATACGAAATAATTTTTGGCGCCAAATTTGGCGATATTTCGGCGAAACTCGTCAATGTCGACGACATATGGCGAGATTTTAAGCATGGACCAAACAATGACAGATTATCGCCAAATTTGGCGATATTTCGCCAAAACGCGCCAAGAACGATGACAAATGGCGATACTTTGGGCATGGACCAAATGATTGACTATCGCCAAATTTGGCGATATTTCGGCAAAACTCGCCAAGGTCGACGACAGACGGCGAGATTTTGGGCATGTACCAAACAATGACTGTCTACAATTGTATTATATTGAAGATGTCCATAGACATTAAAGTACTGAAATTCTTTTCGGTGGTCCTGTAAATAAACTCTCCAGTAGATTGGAACCAAAAATCGAGATGCACAACTAGATGTTACAACAATCTTATATATGAAATTTCATAATAGTTTTTGAGATTTGAGAGTTAAATACGCACACACGTACACCAAAAGTCGCCAAGCTTGGCGACTTTTGGCGTAGTTCTTGAGGGAGGCACGTGACCGTGGTCGGACCATTACCTAACTTATGTGGTAGGACGGTATTGTGCTTGAAATGGATGAATGCCCCTAAAATTGCCATTGACCGTAATGTATTGGAAATCTTTTGAGTGTTCCTGTAGCAGAACTATAAATGATAAAGACACTTTTTTTAATGGAGAAATTCATTTTGTAACTCTTAACAGCATATATCACATCTGAGTCAATTGAAATAGCCCAATACCAATAAAATGCGCTGTAATGAATTTCGCCCATAGAGCGTAATATATTTAGAATCCTTTGAACCGGCCTGTAGATAAAATATGCAGTCGAATCGAACCAAAAGAGACCTGCACAAGTAGATGTTACAACAATCCTAAATATAAAGTTTCAACATTCTAAACCTAACAGTTTTTGAGATATGCGAGTTTAATGAATTTCGGTCCATAGAGCGTGATGTATTCCGAATCTTTTGGGCGGTCCTGTAGATAAACTATCCAGTCGAATAGACCGAAAGGGAAGGTGCACACCTAGATGTTACAGAAATCCTAAATATAAAGTTTCAACATTCTACGACCAATAGTTTTTGAGATATGCGAGTTTAATGACTTTCGCTCCATAGAGCGTAATGTATTTCGAATCTTTTGGGAGGTCCTGTAGATAAACTATCCAGTCGAATGGAACCAAAAGGGGAGGTGCACAACTAGATGTTACAACTATCCAAAATATGAAGTTTCGACATTCTACGCCTAATAGTTTTTGAGATATGCGAGTTTAATGAATTTCGGCCCATAGAGCGTAATGTATTTCGAATCTTTTGGGCGGTCCTGTACATAAACTATCCATTCGATTGCGACCAAAAGGGGAGGTGCACAACTAGATCATAGAACAATCCTAAATATCAAATCTCAACATTCTACGACCAATAGTTTTTGAGATATGCGAGTTACATACATACGTACGTACGTACGTACAGACGGCATGGAAAAACTGACCACAATAGACTCGCCGCTGGTCAAAATGAGTTGCAGACGCGTTTATATGATCGTGTATGCTAGCTTACGATGAGATCCATCGAAAAAATTCTTAAAATTATATTTAGAGGTAGTCAAAATCGGGTTTTTCGTCGAAATTTGGCCCCCAAAATTTTTCGGGATCACATCCTTAAATCACAAAATTATTCGGGATCCTTATACTACGTACAAGGAAGTAAAAATACGGAACAAAATACCATTGGGTTTACGAACCATTGGGGCGAACGGTTCGACCGCACCGGGCGCCATCTCTATGGGGGCGCCAAAATACCTTACTTTATACTATGTGCAAGTATATATTTGAATGTCCATATATTGTTGAAATTTTCGTTTGAACCCCTTTCAAAACTTTTCTAGCTGCTTATGTGAGGGAGGGGGCGCATTTTTGTATTTTGCAACACTTAGAAAAATAGCTAGGACCGGCACTCCGTTGGGCTGTGATTTTTTAAAGTAATTTTTTGAAAGTAAAGATGTATAAAGGAAATGTGTATTGCATTTTGAAAAATTCACGGACCCCCTCTAGTTCGACGGGCCCCCGGGCAGTGCCCCGGCTGCCCCGCCCTCTTGCTGGGCCTGGTTCAACCCCCCCTTCCCCCCCCCATCTCAAAATTTTTTTAACAAAATGTCCATAAATTTTCAATTTTTAGCTTAAATATTACGCATTTTAACACAAAGTTATGTCTATAACCCCCCCCCCCCTTGAGGGAAGTCTGCATACGCTACTGTTCACTTGGATTACTGAGTGGGATTACATCGCTCTGCTACTATACGAGATGAATTCAGAAGTGGACCTTCAAAAGTATTTTTAAATTGCCCCATGTAATGAAATCGCCTTTATAGGCCAGCCCATAAAATATTAATGTCCAAACGCGTAATAACGGCGTAATTTTCGCAATGCATGTTATATGTAACTTATTTGTGAATTTTTACGTAATTCTACTCCATGCATTTTTATATTACTATCGTATTATTCGATGCATATTTACATGTTCTTCAGTTCAGACAGCTTTTCTACGAAAAAAACTTGCAGCATTGAAAAAATTGTAAAACATCTGAAATACGCATGAAAAATACATTAGAATCAGTGTCAGAATAATAACTCAATAATATTAATGATAATTTCACAACAAAAAATTAAGTCGACCCCAAAATTTAGCCCCCCCCCAAAAAAAAAATTATTATCCCATTGGCGACCATCACACTTCCGCTATCTACCATTTTCAATGTCTTATCCAGCGGTTCCCAACCTTTTACTCTTTGCGAATCCCTACGAAAATCCGAAAGAAATTGGCGTACATCTTGATGTATGGTCGATGTATACTAGCATATGATTTTCGCGAGCCACCGGTTGGTAATCAATGGACTGGACCATAGTGTGGCCTCGCACACAATGTAATGTGTGGTCACGATCAGAGAACTGGTGAGTAATGCCCGGCCCAGACAGCACAGCAAACTTGCATGAAACTTGATTTATGAAGTCAATAAACTTGAATTAAGCTTGAAAATTTCAAGCGTGTAAGCTTAATGCAAGCTTGAATCAAGTGTTCAAGTTTACACTTGCCCAGCTTGCATTAAGCTTAACAGAGCAAGCTTAATTTCAAGCTTAAATAATTTTCAAAAAAAAAAATCCTAAGTACACGGGGCGCCCGTCGGCGAACTCGCCCCACATATTTTATTTTTCCACGCATTTTCCCCCTCTACGCTGAAATTTCAAGTTATTTTAATCTGTTTCCATCAAGCGTCCACGATGGAACTCGGGACCTAAGGTTTGGGAAGCCAGCGTCCTAACCACTCAGCCAACCTGACTTGCGCTGATATGACTAAAGTTTGAAGTGACTGTTATGGTTATCACGCCGTTTTCTGGCGAGATTGATCAGTGGCCGATGCCGATTTGTTTCTTTTATTTTTCCATGGGATGAATCAAAATTAAAATAATGTTATGTGTGATTTATAGACTCTACTAATAGGGAAATAAGCATAATATAAACTTAAAAGCAGCACACGTTTTAAAACTTTCAATATCGCGACACTCATGTTGGGCAATATTGGCCAAAATCGAGACAAACGACTGATTTTGAAATCCATTTTGTAGTATATTTGTATTTTATTTTGAAGAATTTCAATATTTGGAAATACAGAATCTTTTTTTTTTAATTCTATGGTCAAGTATATTTATGACTGATGATATATTATTTATGTGGATGTGGCTTTCTAAATCAAGTAGTAATCAAGTTGTATTCAAGTTTGACAGTTCAAATGACTTCTCCAAGCTTGCTGCATGCTTAAAATGAATTGAACTGTCAAGCTTGTATTAATAAATCAAATTCAAAGAAATATCAAGCTTGATTTAAGTTTACGTGCTGTCTGGGGGGATACTGTTTCAATACAAACAAGAAAGATGAATCATGCCAAACGCATCGATTATAAAACACTTTCGAACACAATGTTTTGCGCCAAATTTGGCGATGTATTTTTCTTAAATCTTGCGAGATTTCGAGAATAAAATAATGCTGTATTATCACAATAGATGCAATTTTATGAGACTCGTAATAGACCTTTAATTTTTTTTTCCATTGTTTAACTGAAGAATATAAGAATTTTATACTTATTGTCTCGTGCTAGAAATGTATTAGTGTCTCTCAAATGCCGCAGATTGCAAAATATTGGAATTTTTTTTAGTGTTTCAGTAAAAGAACTATTAATAATATAGACACTATTTTCAATGAAGAGCATTATTTTGAAAACCTTAATAATATGTATGCCAATTTTGTTTCTCTCTATTCTAAAAAAAAGTAAAGGCCGCTGTCGCCGCCGCTGTCAAAGCTTGTCAGCTTATCTCCTGCTAAACCGTGGGGATTTGAGTTTCGACTTAAGTGCCCACAGATTCGAAAAATTCCGAGGAACCTGCTAAGCTGATTTAAATTTCGAAAATCGAATATTTTAGAAGATATTAATAAAAAACTGAAAAAATAAACCGAATGGTTGCCAGATTTGGCATAAAATCATTCATTCCTTTGCAACAAAGCGTTTCCAAGTATCTAGAATCGCGTGAAATTTACAAATATGAGTTTGAATTACGCCCATTTTACGCCAAAATAAAAACTATATGAAATAAGTAACTCAAAATGTGTTACACAAAGTTGACAATTTTCAAATAGTAAGTTCGCTTAGACAACAGGAGTTTAGAATTAGCGATTATTCGTTTTTCCAAAACAGGATAACTAATATCTTGAAAATGAAAAATAATTAAAATTCAGATTATGTTAAAGCCGGTTCTCGTCCAGCTGGATTATTTGCTACCAGTAGAAATATTTGGCGGCGTTAACTATGCCATTATACCAGTTATAGTACACTTTGGATATTTGCTAGCGCGACGAGATGGTGTAATTCGTGCTGTTAAGTACGCCAATCTGCAAACGATTATGTAAATGAAAATATGGATAACGGTTTTCCGGTAACCTTAAATGAACAGTAAATATAGGTTGTGAGCATGTGTAAATCGCCAAATAATGAAAAGCCGCCATGGGTGGCAGGCTATTCTGTCTGTTCCGCAGCTTTTATTAACTTTACATGTACGCAAGTCGCCAAATAATGAAAAATCGCCATGGGTGGCAAATTCGCAAGGTGTCCAATAGGTTTTACATTATTAAAAATACAGCTGAAACAGATGTACGCTTTAGCTCCTAATTAATATAACTTTTGAATGGCAACATTAAATATCGTTGTGTTTCTGAGGAGTGCAAATAATTTTTCCAGCGATTATAAGCGGATTCCGCAATCCAGGTGGAGTATAGCTCAGGACCCGTACAACACGGATTCCCATAACAAAATATCTTCCGTGTTATGAGGGGTAGGGGGTCTACTGTAGTGTGAAGTTTAAATTTTTATGTACCAATGAAGATGCAAGAACCAAGCAATGTGTAGCTTAGCTGAGTAACATTCTATCTGATCCAATCTTGGTTTTGTGTGTTGAAATTATGTCTTTTTTACGAATAAGCCTGATTAGGGGCCGAATCCCTCATACGAAAAGCGAGCGTAGCGAGTCTGGGGGGCCTTGGCCCCTAGTTCTTTCAAAAAACCGAATATCTCTAAAACACGTTTTCAAGAAAGACTCCCCATAGAGCGCAATGTATTGGATTTTATTTTCTCTCCTGTAAAAGAATTATAAATGCTACTTACACCGTTTTCGATAGGGTAAATGGTTTTAGAAAAATATAAATTTAGAAAACCATAAATTTCGCACAAATTGATGTATATTTTACGGCAGTTAGAACACTGGACGGGAGAACAACACAACGGACAAACAAACCGAAATCATTAACACCTATCAAACTTTTTGATATGTTAAAAATATAAATATTTCTCTTAGACAACATAACGGTGTCGCACGAACACGAAGAGCGAGAAATTTATTCTTTTAAGGGTTAGCATTCAGAAATTAAGTTTCCAGGAGCTAAAAAATCAAAGTTTGCAATTTTGTTCTATGTAAATCCGTTAATGCGTTAGAACCCCTTTTGGGTTCCAAAGCGTTAACGGATTTTTGTAGACGCAACCTCCCTCCCACTTCCCCCTCACCTAAATTGTAGAATATAATTATATGCTTTAAATGGATGCCTGTCTCTAAACTGCTATTGACCGTATTGTATTGGCATTATTTTGAGGGCTGCTCTAGAAAAATTATTAACGATACAGACATTATTTTCGATGGAAAGCTTCATTTTGTAATCCTTAATACAATCCAATTTTGTTTCATTTCAAATAGTAGAATATTTCTAAAACTGGAAGTCAAAGCCCGTTGTGGACGCTATTACAACGGTTACTAGAAATGAACATTTCATAAAAGCCTGTCTACACACAGTGTACTTAATTTTCGTCCACCTAAATTAAATAACTCAATATTCAATTTTTATTATAGACTCAAATCGAATTTCATGCTCTTCTGGGAACGTGCGGAAAGTTTTCGCATTCGAACGATTTCAATACGGTGGGAACATCCCGAGCACGAAGTTAATCTTTAGGAGAGGACACTTCCCTTCAGAAAGCGAGGTATCGCCGTTGTTGCATGTAGATGGCTCAACTCCTCACTCGGTAACTGCTGGTGTAGCCATTGAAAATAAGTCAATTTTTAAAGTGTTATTTAATGACGATTACACTCAAACAAACAGTACTTACATTTATTTCATGCGTCGATAAAATTTAACACAATTTCAAATTGCCGCTAAACTTAAACTCATATTACAAATTTAAATTCATGTTTCATAAAAAAGTCATTAATGAATTTAAAGTTATTTTCTAATGTAAATATACACCGTTTCAGACGAAAACTTTTTTTGTTGACAAATATAAACTCGATATTTTAATAATCTCAAAGATAGAACCTCCCCCTTCCCTTTTTTTTATTCATTTGTGACTAAGGCAACCGGGTAAGCAAAGGTGAAAAAATAATTAAAATTTACTGCTGGCGTTCATAATCTCGTTCGCATGCTTGGTTGCAAAATTAAAAACTTATAAAACTCGTTAGCAGTGAACACGGGGAATGTTTTATTCCTTTATCACTAGGATCGCTGCAAATTACCAGATTTCCAATGTTTACATTATATAACTTAGTTTAGGAACCAAAAATTTAAGCAAGCAGATACGGAGAGTATCCACTCCTATAATATCCCTTAGTAATCCCGAAAAAGTGAAAAAAAAAACTCTCAAATCTGGAAAAATCCTGATAATTGTGACATCAATATGGCGTCGTTCTCATCTGCAATAATAGCTAATTTTGTCACACAAATGATTCACTTTTTTCACTCTCGGAAATAAAATGGAGCTGAAAATAGCGAAAAATCCTTTAAAAATGAAGGAACGGGTGGATTTTCAGACTTTTAAAGTAGAGCAGATTGTTTTCTATATTTTTATACATATTTATGGAAAATTTCAAGCATATCGTACAAACGGTGTAGATGTTACTAGGCTTTTTAGTGCTTAATTTCGTAATCTTTTTGCCGTAATGTCGGAAATGAGTTTTATCTTGGAGTCAGGGATCAGCGTAACTGTATATTAAGGATGATACGCTTTAAAGAATAACTTCCCATAGAGCGCAATGTATTGAGAATATTTTGAGCGCTCCTGTCGAAAAACTATAAATGCTACATAGACCATTTTCAATAGGGTACATGGTACAGCAGATAAGAATAACGTATTTAAATTTCGTGGAAATCGATCCATATTTACGGAAGTTAGAGCACGGACGGACGGACAGACAGACAAACGGAAATCATAAACACTTTTCAACCTTGTCGGAAAGTGTTAATAATACTTAACACTGCCATAATAGAAGAGCGTAAAACTATTTCCTCCGAAAATGATACGCTTTAAAACACGTTCCTAAAGTAACACAGATGCAGTAGCTTCATAACGTGCCAACACGGTCCAAGAAAAGCGATTCAATTTCACACAGCAGCGGACTGGTACATGCGATCAAAATCCCATCATCCTCGAGTCCTTAATAGCATCAGAAAACTAACCTATCACTAAAAGTTTTAAATGACAGCATTTCCTCTTTCTTTGGACGAGTCCCAAGGGGAGGCGTATCATGAACTCTCTCGTAACTTCTTGGCAAGCTAGCAATAAGTTCTCTCTCGACGCGTTTTAAAATGTCATTACCATTTGACCCGATCACTTTTCTCTCCACACTTGGCCGAAATGCGTGCAAAAGTATCGGAGGTGATATAAGTTTGCGATTAATACCTTGTTTTTAGAAAGTTGCACGAGAGCGCAGCCAATAGCGTACGCAGACTTCCTTCAAGGAGAGACATAATCTTTATGTTAAAAGACATAACCCTTGTGTAAAAAATGAAAAAAAAATGTCGACATTGTTGCAAAATTTTAGGCAAAGGGAAGTTTTTGACCCCAAAAAGCCCCCTTTGCTTACGCTATTGGCGCATGCCCCGTTTTAGTCCCATCCAGGAAGAAGAATTATTTGACACCAGAAAACGTTTCTGGGAGGTGGGAGAAGACAATTCAAATTTTATAAGCAACCATTTCTTTGGGAGAAGACAATTCAAATTTCATAAGCAACCATTTCTTTTCCTTTATGATTTTTACCTTTAACGAGTATATCTATTAGAAGTTACAGTTTCGAATGTATAAACTAGTCGATATTTATTTTTACTCAATCATATTTTAGTATAGTTTGTTTTTAATATTGAGAAATGATTTTATCTGCCACCAGCGTTTTAATATTTTCTGATTTATGCACACGCTTAAAAAAAATCTGACGTGGACACCACATTGCTTCCTTGTACGTCTAATTAAATCAAAAATATTTTCGCAATGCACTTCATGTAAACTTATTTCAATTGAAAGATAAATACTTTAATATACTAAGGTTTAGCGATTTCTAGCCAAATATCTGAGATATCACCAAGCTGGGTTCATTTGGAAAGATTTGTTTTTGGCACTTAATTGGGCGATATTTCGCCAAAAGCCGACAATCTTGAGATAGTTAGCGAGATTTTGGTCAAAGTCGAAAGAGTGATTCATCATAGACGTTTAACGAATTGAAGGTATCCATAGACCTTAACGTATTTAAAGACTTTTCTGTGACCCTGTCAATATATTACTCAGTCGATTGCAATCAAACAAGTAATATACTCTTTTAAAAATTTTAAGTCAATTCCTACTTAGATCAACAAACGAAAAATTAAAAAAAAGTAAAAAATTCTTTTAGTTACTTTTTATTAAATTCATTAATTTAATTAAATTAATTACCATTTGAAAAAACTGTAAAGGTAGTCAAAATCGGTTTTTTCGTCGAAATCTGGTTCCGAAATTTTTTGGGATTACATTATTTCCTTATACTCCGTACAAGGAAGTAATAAATAAAAATAAAAGTAGATAAAAATAAAGATTGAAAGAAAAGAAAAAAGAAGAAGGTGGGATCAAGAAGAAAGAAAGAACCTTGCAACATCGACTTCCAAGAAGAATGAATAAAAGATTTGGAAGAACCATTGTTCACAAGACGCTTCAAGTACTGGGTAATAGAAAAGCCTTCCAAGTAAAAAGATGGGATAAAGACTGAGGAGTGCACAGGATCTTAGCATTAGAAAATTGAAAACGATGATTTTGAAATTCCAGCGATTTTCATGTTCTTCTATGCGTATATATTTGTAATCAGCGTAATTTGTGTGTGTAAAATAACGTAGTGTTTTTTCGTGAGATTTTGCCGCTTTCTCTGGAATTTTCGACACAGTCAACACGGCGTCAGAACTACTGAACAAGCAAGTTTCTTTTCTTACCTGTATTTTCAAGTTTTACAGTTTGTTTTTTTTTAATCAAATGGCGGGCCCTAACTATGCCTTGGGGGCACTGTTCGCTACTAAGGCCAGAGTTGTTGGTCACTTTATTATGGGGGCACCTAGTAGGCGGACCAACGTTGCCCACCATGAAGGGACGGACACAATGACATCCACGCCCTGTCGGGGATCGAGCCTAGACCACCGGGAGTTGAACACGAAACCGTAGTACGGTGCTTTACCCACCATACAATACGGTGGGCCAGTTTTACAGAATAAGAGCTTAAATTTTATTTCGTGAATTTGATACCTTGTGTCGTCTTCCAAAAATTCTTATACGGGTGAATTTGACATAATCTGCCAAATGAAAATGGGTGAAAGAACAGCCCATGTGGAACATAAAACACCCTAGAAACCAGGGTTGGAAAAAAACCCGGTTTATTTGAAAAAAACCAAACAACCAGGTTTTTTTGGTTTAAACCGGGTTTTTTGGTTTAAACCAGGTTTTTTTTTTAAATCCTTTTATAATTACTTGTTACATACTTCTAAATAAAAGTATTTGTAAAATGTTCAGATAACAATTAATATTCCTTCTGAAAGTAATTAAAACAAAGTAAATAAACAATTGTTGCTATACTTATGTGGACATTGAAATCATTCAATTTTTAATATTTTATGTAGAGATACTATTTTTTACATTTAGTATATAATATAATACAATATTGCCTGTTTACTACATTGTACATGGAATCTTGCACTTAGATTCATCAGTAATAATGGTGATAAGTTGTTCAAAATGATATTTTTAAGGTTTAAAAATAAGTTGTTAAAACACAAAACCTCTATTTTAGAAACTAATTAAAAATGCAGTCTATAATTAAAGTTTAATTAATAATTTTTAATGATAAAACAATAAGATGTCTATTAGATTGATATAAAAACTTATTGTTGATACTTATAAGGATAATTTTAAAAGATATCAGAACATATTCTATCTGTAGTATTCGGAATTTTAAATTATTCCTTAAAAAAAAAAAAAAAAAAAAAACCAACTGGTTTTTTTGAGAAAAAAACCATTTGGTTTAAACCATGATTTAAACCGTGGTTTAAACCAGTCGGTTTAAACCATGCCAACCCTGCTAGAAACCCTGTCCTATCTCTAGCCGTTTCCGAGTTAGGGTGGATAGAAAGAAATTTTGTTTTTTGTTGTACCGTCTGAAAAAAATCCAAATTTGTGAGGTTTCTGAAAGACCTACGTTCAAAATAAACACATATTTAGAAAGAGTAGAAAAAATCCTATAGGGTGGAACCATTTACATCAGGATATCTCTATTTTATGAGGAGCTATTGGCGAAGTTAAAATTCGAATTGTAGCCAAAAACTGTAACCGGCGATTCCGCAAACACCCTTTCAGCTACAAGCGGTCAAATGTCCCAAAAACTGGACCATGCCACAAGCTTTAAAATAAGCTCACAATAAAACATATTGGTGCTCTAGATCAGGAGAATTGTAATTTTTTGTCAGCCATACATCACCGAAATCGGCGTTCGTCAAATAAGGAGACTCACGAGGTGCCATAGTCTTTCCTGTTTTTGATATGATGTCAGCTTGAGCCTGCTGTTACTGTCAGATGAAGACTAAAGCTATAAAGCCAAACAAGAAAAGTAGCATTTTATTAAGTTTAGAATTTCAACAATGGAAACAAAAGAAGTATAACGTTTCCCACGTCTTTCACAAAGGAATATGTAAAGAAATTACCAGTGCGTATCTCACATCTACTAGTATGATGAAAACACATACTATGCATCATGTAGTTAGTAACAGATTTGTTTACGTTTAATTTACACAGCATCTAGTATTCGTTTGGCAAATTTCGTCGAATTCATTACTAAGACGAACGCCGATTTCGGTGAAAAAAAAAATTTTTTTAATACTGTTTCTTTTGTTATTTATGAAATTGTATTCTCATATATAAATAATCATACAAACATATTTTTTAAATTTCAATAAAACATTTAGAAATTTCAGATTACTTTATTCTTTTTTCTCTCCGAGAATACTTTCTTCTCTACTTTACTGAACAAAATATCTGACTAAAGAGTATTTATCACTATATTCTTCTTGCATGCCGAGTTTTCCATAACGAAGTCTGTTTCCTTTAAAATTTGCTTTTTGGGTTTTCCCACAACCAAAAGTAATCACCAAATTCCTCTCCGAATTTCCTTTTTCGTGTGACTCGATTCCACCAATGCACTGCTCCAACAGTAAAATCACTCGTTGCTTGTACAGGTCTCTTCTGTAGCCTACAAGATTTGTACGTGATGTGCATGTGCACTTCCACCTGCTGTCCATTTGCAGTAGAACGACTTGTTTGGAATGTGGTTTTTGTTTACTTAACTTCCGAAGAAATGCAAGGAAATTTTCGGATAGGGCAGGGCCGCCTCGAGGGGCGGGCGGCGTCCCAGGCGATGCTCAAGAGCGGGGCCACTTTTCCATGATATCTTATGTAAGTTACTACTAGGTCTGCTAATGCATATTAGTTTTATTTCTCGGCTTTTTTCGGGATATATCGCAACCATCTACCAAGCTCGCTCTAATGTGATAGCAGAAAAATGGCCCAGGAGCGGGGCCTTAGGCGGTCGCCTACATTCGCACCCCACTTTGGCCGGCCCTGGATTGGAAACCGGAACCAGTCGCTAATAGAGGGTCGTGTAATCTCTTCTAGAGGATCTTTTAACATTGAGTAGATAGGGTACAAAAATGGTACCTTAAAAAACTGGTCGTTGTAGAAGGGGGTCGCTTAATAGAGGCGGTCGTACATAGAAATTTCACTGTACCTCTACGCTTCCAAGAGTGCCAGCCCATGAGGCGTAATGTGTTGGACTTTTTATCTCCTACAAGATAACTATAAACTATGCTACATGATCATTTTCAATAGAGTACATGGTTCTGTACATAGAAAAGACAAATTTCATAGTAATCGATGCATGTTTACCGGAGTTAGAGCACGGATGGGCAGACGGACAGACAGACAAACCGAAATCATAAACACATTTCAACCGTGTTGTAAAGTGTTAAAAAAAGACTACCTTAAGAAAATTCCTCTCGTTAATTTTCAAAAAAAAAGTTGCGCTTTTTAAATTTTTATACGACACCCGTAAAAAAAAAGTCCAATTAGTAAAATGTGTCCTATCTATATAAATAAAACAGTGTGTAAACTGTCAGTTAGTTGGTTGATTAGTTAGTTAGTTAGTTATTTAGTTTGTATGTGTCTTGCGTAGCTCCGAAACGGGTGATCGTAGAGCTACCAAATTTAGTATGGAAATTCTCTAGGACGGGTCCCGACATACATCGAAGCGATTTTTTCGAAATTCGAATTATTTTAGAAGATATCGATAAAAAACGTGTCGCAAAAAGCTCATTTTTTCGCTTCGCCATTTCGCTATTGTAACCCCGCGGTGGAAAGAATGAAGATTAGGCGTATCTAGGTTGCCATATTTGGCAAGTTTATTAAATGATTCAGACTCTTGAAGTAAAAATAAAAGAATAACGATTTCATTTTGTTCAGATTATTTGTAAGGTTGTTTTTTAATTAAAATATCGTGTGCATGTGAAATCAGAGCAGGAATGAAATGTTTTATACTCAAAAGAAAAATAGGATTTGGAAACTTTCCGAGACTAAAATGTGCAACTTTTTAATTTGGCGAAAAATAAAATGGTTGATGCGCGATTTTGAGGAGATGATTCTAACGCTT
This sequence comes from Cheiracanthium punctorium, assembly GCA_038373885.1. NCBI lineage: Eukaryota > Metazoa > Arthropoda > Arachnida > Araneae > Cheiracanthiidae > Cheiracanthium > Cheiracanthium punctorium. The sequence goes on along the minus strand of JAWZYV010012640.1, from coordinate 223,853 downwards.
GGCGTAATTTATCGTAATTTTATCGTCTGCTGAATACACCTGAGAATAAGTTTTTCAAATTTTCATTCAGTTGGAATTGTGCATTTTTCTGCGCAGCTTTTCTCCATCTATTTCTAATGTATTACATCCAGAAAAAGGATGTTAGAAATATCAATTTTAATTTTGTTTAATCACTCATGAATAATGATATACTTTCCAACTTGATGAAATAACGAAAATAGGGAAGACCCATGGATTATAATACGGTTTTAGTATATAGCACTTTAGTGTGTATTTAAAATCTAAAAGTGTTTCAGATTTTCTTACTATTTTTCCTTTCCGTTTTTTAATAAAGGCCAATATATCCAGATCTTCAGACTTAATATAGGGCGAAAATAATTTGTTCCTTTTTGTAGGTTTTTATCATTTAACCATCTTATTTTTGCAACCAGGGGCGAACCGAAACCGTAAGCATCGCATCTGGGCGCTGGCTTCGAAGGGGCGTCATTTCGAACACAAAAACTAAGTAGAGCATAAAAGGGAGCGTCTGTTTTATATTAGCAGGGGCGAAACTAACCGTAAAGCCGCTCCTGTTTGTAACCATCTTAATTTTAAATTGCATTCAGAATCTGAGAAATTTCAGTGCCAAGGAAGCCGGTGAGGAACAGGATTCTCTCCGAACAAGATTTATTAAGATGGCGAACCAACTCGCCGCCGGAGGTGGCTAGTGATGTATAAATATTCCGACTTTTATTGTAAAACATCTAAGAGATATCTATAAACAAAAATGATCGAGGCCTATATAAGAATTCGAAAGTAAAAGTTTATTGTTAGAGTGAGAAATAATGTGCTCTTTCGTAATTTCTGTACGACCCCGAAATGTGATCATCCGAAGCCATTTTCTTCCTTCGAGAGCCTTTGAAAAGTGGTTACGTCAGCACACATTTAACGTCATGACACTTTTCAGGATATTCTTCGCAAATTTTGTCCATAACCTGAGGCACATTTTACTAACTGGGAATTTTTTACATGTTCGGGTCATTTTTTACACATTTACTTTCATGTTTCAAAAATTGTCACTTTTAGGAAAATACCAGAGGAATTTTTTTCTTATCCTAGTTTTTTTCCTACCTTATTTTGAACATTTTTTTTCAAATTACATTGCCCACTAATCTCTAATAGATAAAGAATTAAAGCGTGCTATCAACTTTTTGGGACACCTTTTACAAAGCATACTTATAAGTATTGGGAATTCATAAGTATGTTTACAAACATTTAAAAATTTAAACAAATACAAAGCACAAACTACCACCACTCATTCATCAGGTTCAGGAGAAACGTATAAATATGAATGAGCACGACGGAACTACTGCACGAAAGTTGCTCATACCATCCTAGTTTTATTCAAGAATGAATAAAAGAAAAGTAACAGACATTCCTAAGGGTAAATATAAATAGGGTGCCGTTTTCCCGAAACGACGTCACGCAATAAATCGCTTTCTGTATTTATCTGGATGCGGAACGCAACTCCTTTGGAAGCGTTCCGTTCCGTCTTGAATTTTGCCTGCTCAAGAACCACTGACATGAACCACAGAAAAATAACATGGAAGATGGTACATGTTTAAAAAGTAAATATTACTGGAGCTTTTTACGTGCTAGAATATTCGAGGCACACCGGCATCGCCAATTTTTGAATGCATTATTTAATATTGAATTCTCCGTTCTGACACGGAAAACGGAATGACACGCATTGGCGTTGAGAATCCAAAATGCTTATTTTCGAGAGCCTACTGAAGGGAAAATGGTGAAATATTCATTTTCTATCTCGAAAAATTTTTTTACTGTGCGTAAAAACGGCACAATGAATAGTGATAAATAGCTAGACTTTCCTTTCCTGTTTTTAACTACCGTACGCTGAAACTTCATACGTCAACTAGATTTAATCAATGATTTTATCTCTTGAGATTTTTAATCAACACCACATAATTCTGTATCTTTTTCTAAGTAACTTCATGATTTATTGAGTATGTATAGTCAACACTTAAGGAATAAAAGCCGAGGACTGTGTTTTTGGACATACTGCATACACGAAGAGAAAAGTAGCGGGTTCCATTGTTACTGAGCCTTGTCGGGATTACCGAAAGTTCAGAGTGTCCTAATTTTGAACCAATTCCAGACGAGAGACCAGCACCTAGATTAACCCTCCCAGAGGTACAGAGCCCTAGCTGATTTTGGCTTACAGCAGTGCCGGCGAGAGGGTTTCATCCTCCCAAGCGTTGGCCAAGGTCGGTTCTGCTTCACTTTCGGCGTTTCTCTGCGGGACCGAACTCAAATCAACTGGACAATTGCGAACCATAACAGGTTTCGCTTTTTTATAACAGTGTGAGCAAAGAGCATTCTAAAGATCCAAAGTCAACACAGACAGTAAGTGCATTGACACGACTCGCATTCATTCACTGGAATAAACAGTAGAAATGTTAAACTACCAATAGAACACTTGAACACGTTTAAGTCCTATGAAAACTATTTTCTTTCCCTTTTCTAAATTGTCATAGTCCGAACATGATAGTTTAAAAGAGTCATATGCCAGAGGGCCAAAAAGCACCCGTCTGGATCCGTGCTTTCCTATTGGCCTTTCTAAACACTATCTTGAACCCCTATTTTTCTGTAAAAACGGATCAAATTTTTCCATTCTCATTCTACAACTGAAGACGAATGTCATACATGTTGAAACCGGTCTGCCATCTTAATTTTCATATTGGTGTTTTTAAGCATTTGTCTTTTCCCGCTTATTATCTTCTCCGCCATGCTATGTTTTGCCTCTTAACCCTTTAACGCGCAGTGTTCCCGCTCTGGGAACATCAAACTCTGACGTTTTGATTGTTGCCAGTCACGAAGAATAGATTTGATTTCTACAAAAATAGTTGCGGGTGACATAGCTCTACGAGAATTCTTTACTTTTTAGCACGTCATTTCCTGTAAAAAATTGTCACGATTATTTTTAACAGCACTGACATCTGCTTAAAAATGGAAGGATGCGAGAACAGCTGGATAGATTGTCCAATGCTGAAAAAAGGGCAGCCGTTGCCATCGCTCGACTTAACTACCAGCACAGTCAGCTGTCGTCAAAAAAGGGTCTCTAGATCTGTGGCACGCGATGAACGTTTCGATCGTCTGCCATCTTGCTGGTAGTTAAGTCGAGCGATGGCAACGGCTACCTTTTTTCAGCATTGGGAAAGGGTTGCGCCGCAAAGGGTTAACTCATTTGTGCCCAGATTTTGCGACTTTCTCTGATTTTTGCTTACACCAGAAATAATAAATCTCTGACGTCGCCTTCTTGAACAAGGGATGTTTTTTTTTAAGTCATTATGTATGAAAATTAAAATGTCAACATCGTACTTGGTCATGTTAACATATTTTGTGGAGTTGAGGCTCAATACTCGTGAATAAAGGCTAGGAAAAATAAATAATATTTTCGACTGATAGCGAAAATGCCGTCCCAAAAATGGGACACTAGGCATAAATGGGTTAAGTTTAGCAATTGCTTATGTTTTCGGTTTGTGGGGCTTAAGAGTATATAACCCATTTATGCCTAGCGTCTCTTTTTTGGGACGGCATTTTCGCTATTAGTCGAAAACGTTATTTATTTTTCCTAGCCTTTAATCATGAGTATTGAGCCTCAACTCTACAAAATATTTTAACATGACCAAGTAGGATGTTGATATTTCGATTTTTATGCATAATGATTTTAAAAGAAATCATCCCTTGCTCAAGAATTTGACATCAGAAATTTATCTATTATTTCTGTTATCAGTAAAAATCGAAGAAAGTCGCAAAAACATCCAGGTACAAATGGGTTAAAGACACTTACAAAACTTGACAATGTCTTACTAGTGAGGAAGAAAGAACTTACGTGACTTTTTGAAGCGTACTTAGTTGTTTGTTTGTTTTGTTTTGTTTTTAACTATCAGTTCTATGTTTTACGCCAAATTTTTAAATTTTCTTTTATTTTTAAAGCATTTATCAGCTAACTCACTGTGGATGTATCAACTAGAGTTATAAAAACTACTATATGTTTTTGTTTTTAATCTACAATTTGAAACCACTGACAAAATCTTTATCACAACCTCTAGTTCATTCGTCAGTAAAATTTACTCATTTTGATTAAATTTGCGCTTTGAACATAGATAAAATCTTTATAGAAGGAACATTCTAGCACTCAAAAATCATTTTTCAATCAGAATTGAGATTATGCTATAAAATAATTCGATTTTTAAAATCAAACGATGTCTTTTTTATCCCCTGTAAATCCTAGCTTTTTTCTCTTTTCAAACTTGCATGTCTATTCTAACATTCATTCGAATTCGCGTTATCTGAAAAGAGAAAAAAAAAACTATTACTTTCACTTTTTCCCTGTCATTTCCATGTTCCTTTCTCCAGAATAAAATACGGCAAGAGAAAGAACAAGAATTCATATTTTATGACAGTGTTTGAACTTTTTTTTTTCTTTTTGAGTTAGACGAAGAGTAATTTACTCTTTCTAACAGAGTTCTGGAACTCTACTTCTATAGTTAAAAATATTATGCTTTTATGAATGTATGGGTATGGTGTTAAGTAGATCAAGAGAATGATTAAATTTCAAATATAATCTATAAAGATAGTTAATATATTTTTTGTTAACTCAAAAATTTGTGAAAGCTACGAGAAAAGGAAAATATTTTGAAGTAGGAATAAGTAAAGTTGTTTTCCTTTACCTGGTAATGAAAACGTCTCATAGCGTTTCTCCAACTAAATATTGCCAATAAAATAAAAATAATTCTATACATATGTTTATGTAGAATTATTTTTATTTTATTGGCAATATTTAGTTGGCAATGTGTGTGTGTGTGTACAGTGTTATTCTAAATTGTTTTACAAGATTTAAAGGGAGATACTGCACATCATAAGGAATCAGAATCTCATAGCAATGTGGGGTCGGAAACGTCGTCTTCGTGTAGCTGTTGATAATCACTTTGGAACGGGTGCTAAAACAACAGTGAACTTTCCGACCATTGTTTGTCAAAAACTAACATATTTTTCTCAGAAAACATGTGACTAAAATTCATAGTTCTAAAATTCTATTTCATTTCATGGATGAGATTTTTGGATACGAGTCCATTGTATATAAAACTTGCTTAAATCAATTAGGAAAACACTTCAACGCTTTTCATAAAGTGATTTTACCAGGTAAATGAAAACGGCATTTTTGATGCCTCATTGCTATGTGATTCTGATTCCTTATTATGTGCCCTATTTCCCCTAAAATTTTGTAAAAACAATTTATAACCACCCTGTATATGTACATTAGATAGAGAGATAGCGAGAAAGATAAAGAAAATTTACGAAGTCAAGCGTTCATCGCTGAACAATTAACTGTCTTTCAAAAGTTTTTATTTCGGATCTCCTGTTTCTCCAGCTTTCGCGGGCTTTTCCAAATGCGTTTTGAAATTAAGTTTTTTCTTTCACAATCGCTGCTTTCTTTTGTACTTACTACACACACTAGCCAGTGAATTAGAAACCCTTCGATAAAAATTTCGTTGGGCCTCCTTTTCCACGGATAACAGCCCGTACTGGCCGTACCCATTGGTTGTACAAGCTTCTGGAAGAGCATTAGCATCCAGAGAAGAACATGCACTGGCCACAGTCACTTTTAAGATTCTGTAAATTGGATAGAATAGGAGATTGCTGTCGGAAGCGATTTCCAATATGTCCCAAACATTTTTTATTGGAGTAAGATCCTTGGCTTTGTGGCAGCCAAGGAAGCTATTGTAAGCCAGACTGGTGCTCACTGAGCCAATTTCGGACTACTTCCAGTCAGGACACACCCGTCCTCTGAACGTCTGTTAACATTCAGAGAAAGTGTATGTGCTTCCGAGGTTATAGTATAATGTATGGCTCCATCATCGTCCATGAAGTATCAGTCACCATCAAACTAAAAAAGCAACATTGCAGGATACACTTGATGTATAAAATAATTAAAACTTTAGCACACATAAAAGGTACTTATCAATCTGCATACGTGTACCGATTGAAAAATTTCCAATCTTTGTCAGCAGTAGCAGAAGTCCATACACTGACTGGGCTGAGGACTGTAAAAGTAAACAGAAAACAAAAGTGAAGAGCGAGCTGCCTTGCAAATTATTTTGCTTTTGTTTTCTGTTTATTTTTTCCAGTCACCAGTGCCAGTCTGTGTATGGTATTCTGCTGCTGCTGACGAAATTCTAATTTATTTCGATCGAAACCTGTGTTCAGATGGATAAGTACCTTTTATGTGTGTTATTTTACCAAGAGTTCTAATTATTTCTTCTTTCAAGCATTAGTTACTTTTGAGTGTGTTCCGTTACACTTGATCTATACCAATATGTCCACCAGATATTGCAAAAACAGGTTTTGCATACTAACACTATTTGAAGAAACTCACACAGGTTTCCAATTCATTGGCCAGTGCGTGTAATTGGCGATTTTATATATAATTTTTTTTAAAGATCGCAGTTTATTTTACACTTGATTGTTAACTAATATTGTCTATTAAAGAGAGAGAGAGATTTGAGCATTGTTTCCTTTTATCAGGATAACCGTCTTTTTAATACTTTCCAACAATATTGAAAAGTATTTATGATTTCGGTTCGTCTGTTTGTTCTCCCAGCTCTTATAGTCGTCAATAGGTAGGGTTGCCAGGTCGCCAAACCAAAAAGCCGGGCAGACCAGCCAGTTTGGCCGGACATTTGGGTAAAAAGGCCGGACAGCGTACAATATTGAGGATTTTGTCTCAGTATTAATAGGTACGACAAAAAAATTGTATGTAAAACCAAGCTTTTTTGATTATTACCATGAATCTTGTTCAATTCTAATGAAATATAAATAACATCGAATGCCAAATCAGTTCAAGTACTTTATGACTAATCAGCCAAAATCACCAGTAAAAAGCCTAACAAAAGCCGGATACCGTTCAGTTTGGCCGGACACGCAATCAAAAAGCCTAACTATGTCCGGCTTTATCCGGACGCCTGGCAACGCTATCAATAGGCATCGATTTTTACGAAATTTATAGGTGTTACTATCTGCGTACCCGTTCTTCGTACGGAAGGAATCAAATGTTTTCTTACCCATGTAAGTGAAATTAATTCCCTCTTTGCGAAATTTCAAAATATGAGAAATTCTTAGACTCGTGACATAAGCTTTACCTTACTTGAAATGGTAAATAGCGAAACTGAAAAATATAAGTCAAAGTATGTCAGCATTATTGAGATCAAAAGAACGTAAACAGTGTTTTGCAGTCAATTCTATTCACTTTCAAAGTGCTTCTGGAGGATAAACTTGCGTCTTTCTGGTTCAAGTTCTAAAATAACGTCACATTGTGTGAACAACTGTTTCATTTTGTTTTCTACAGGGTTCGTACGGATCTTAGATTAGCTAAAATTCCGAACTTTCAAAATATTGTCCTAAAATGGTCTGATATTTTAAAAGTGGTTCAGCTTTTTTTTATGAAATACGGAAAGAGGTTCCCTCGAATATCTTAAATCTTAGAATGTTTAGAACAACTTATTTAAAAGTTTGGAATTTTAACAATTTCAAGACCCGTATAAACCCTGTTCTAATTTCTAAATCGTGAACAATGTGTAATCTCAGTCATTCTGCAGAACACCTTGGAAACACTTGACTATACAAAAAGTCTTAAAATATTGTTGATATCATTGACATACAAACATCTACATGAAACATTCGTTGTTTAGTGAACTTTTTGGCTATATTGACTGTCGTAAAAGTAAACTCTAGCATAGCTATTTTCCCGTAAAGTGTGTTATTCTAAGTTTTTGGTGTAATTTGAAATTCATGACACCCAAATAAAGTCAAATTCATTTACGATTAGAAGATCAGAAGATCAGAGTTTAAAATAAAAACTAATTTCATAGTTATCATAATTTTTACCATAGTAACAGAATCCATTACCAAGGACATATTTAAGGGGGGGGGGGTGCCCGGTAAAGTTTAGTTCCCGTTCCCCAAAATTTCAATTTTTGTTAACAAAATAGTTTTTTGTGAAAAATTCTGCCTTTTCCCCTTTTGTACCCCCCCCTCCCCGCCATATTTTTTTTTTTCTGAGTACGGCTCGCCCATTACTGCCAAGCTGCCTAAGTCAACAGTGAAATGAAAACTATGCTTCTTAGTTTAGGAAAATGATCACAAGAAGATCGGAGGTTACAAACATACACGTAGGGTGGGGTGAAAAAAAATTTTTTTTAATTTCAAAATACAATAGTGATCAAAAGTTGTGTTTTATATTGAAAAGAAGAATGCAGAATTTCAAATTTTTTGAAATATATCTTGAGGGTCCACTATTGCACCAAAGTATCACAAAAATTCGAAAAATTTAGTATTTTAGCATTATTTATAAGACAAAAATAAATATGTTTTTTAAAATCCAATTTCGATAAAAAAAATTTGGGTTAAGTGCTGTTTAATGGCCGTGCAAAAATTTTAGAATTGTCAGAAAATATCTTGAGGGTCCACTGCAGGGAACAGTGAAATACAAACAGAGGAAAAATATCTCTTTTCATTACAAATAATTGCTTACCTGAAAATGGTTTTAATTATTTGTCAAAGGAAATATAAAAAGAAGAAGAAAATGTGAACGTTTAACAGTTATTTATAACGGCACATTTTTTTGCGGCATGGCATTTTGAAATTTTTTTAACGGCATGGTATTTTGAAAATGTCGAAAAATCGCGATTGTAATTCCATCCCTCTGATTTCCTTCAATTTATCATTCCTCATTTTTGAAATAAGCGGTGGTGAAGTAAATTGGATATCAGGACATTTCAAATCAATCAGATCAATATAATCATGCGCCTTGAAATTGAGCGTTGGAACATTTAAATGTCTTACATTTTGGATTTCGGGTTGTTCTCGGGCTTTCAAAATTCTACGAGCTGCCAACACTTAGATGTGTGTTCTCTTGTCTGACAGCATGGACAAAAGAATGTTTCCAGGATACTATAGGATACTACCTTCAGGAACGGCCTACCTATTTGGTTTAAAGCCTGTTTTAGTTCCTGAAGTGTCCTACTATCCTGCTGAACCCTAGCTCCAGGCTCAGGTCCAGCAAGCAGCGGTTTCCCTAATTTTTATTTTATTATTTTACAGCACAATTTTTGGATTACAATTGGTAAAATACATCAGTGTTATACAATATAAAAGCAGTTAGTTTACAATGGTTTACAATTGCTCACAATATTGTTCTTAGTAACATTTGACCATAGATACATATATTTAACACGCTCTTTTTTTTTCTTTTTTACAATTTTGAAAGTTAAAAAAAGTAAATAAATATCTAAAAGTAAACAATAGGCTTGAGAATGATAAACTTTTAAAGTAATTTTGAAAAATTTAAACGTAAATAAATACAACTAATATTCAAAAATGTGCTTTAGAAAAAAGGTTTTTTTTTTAATTTTGAAAGCATACATATACATATAATAATATGCTGAAAAATAAATTTAGGCTTGGATAATAGAAGTGTATTTTTTTTATCTAACGAAGTAAGAGCAGCAACAGAATTTCTATGTCAGGAAATAATGCTAATAAATTCATAATTTAAAAAAAATTGTTCTATTTAGAGTTTGTACGTGGTTTTTATCAACTGAAATTCTTGTATTTATTTAATCTGAATCGCTTTCCGGTGTATGAGGTCTTATATCAATCGGATAAATATACTTGGGTTGATTATTTTGTAGTTCTTCAATCCCTTTTATTATTTTGTTGCATAAGTTTTTATTTTTTAATACATATGCAGCCCACTGCTCATTACTTTGTGAAGGTGATTTTAAAACTCTGTATTGCTTTAATAATGTACAATTAGTGAAATAATGTAATGAATTTCCTTGCATATTGCATTTACAATGATCGGAGGAGGCTCTGTTTATTTTAAAAATATATTCTGGGAATGGTCCATGATTGGTTAAAAAAAGTAAAGATTCCTGTGTTCTAAAAGAAAGTCCTCTGATGGTTTTTTAAAGTATTGGTAAGTATACCTGCCTGTAACTTCTGTGTCCCATGATATTTTCCATTTTTCTAATTGCTCCTTTTTTAATATGTATTTTAGATAAGATAATGGGCTTGGAAGTGAAACGCTTACTATTTCTTGGAGGCGACTACCATTTTTGTTTTTAGTGATAAAATTACTATTGTAGAAAGCTGCTTGTTTTGCTAATCCGTCTGCTAGCTCGTTTCCCATAATCATAGAGTGTGCTTTTATCCATTTAAATCTTACTGTTTTAGGTATTTTTGCAAGGAGAACTAAAATTTTATGAGCTATTTTATTTGTAATTATATTATTTTGTAGAATTTGAATACTTGAGTTGCTGTCAGATAAGATTAAGCATGAATTATATGACGTCGTTGAAAACCATTTTAACGATCCATATATTGCATATAGTTCTGCCTGAAAAATGGAGTTGTTGCTGTTGAGCTTAAATTGATTACTTTTTATCAGAATATCATCTTGAAAAACACAGTATGCCGCATCAGTCAGATGCCTTTATCATATACCAAACTGGACAATATACTTTGGCAATGTAGGATGTTAGTGCTATATGAGATCAGGTGAAGGATTTGGCTCAGCAACGTATAACTGCAAAATTCGGTTAGTCGGGGTTAACCTCATCGAGTGGGACAATTTTCAGAACATTGCCCTGTAGTAACAGCTTGACTTATTTCCAAGAGATACTTCCGATCCATGCTTAAATTCTTAGAAGAAATCTGATCCCTGACGGGGTAGGAACAAACTCTTAACAACAGGCAGTTGTTCACAATTTTTCAGTTTTTCGTGCGATCGTACTAGAAAAATCTCGTAGTCCATGTAAATGTTCTATTAAGTGCCTGAGCGGAAGCTCATTTGCATGGAACAGACAAATTAGCCATTGCAGTGGCTTTTGAAGCTCTCTTTCCGTCAGTTTGATGACACGTCCGGTGTTGACTACTATGCCATCACAGCCAACAGCAAGTAACGTGCCGGTGTTAATGTTTTTCTTTATAAGATGATTCATAATGGCGTAATAGCTGCTGCTGCACCACTTGCAAGAGAAACACGATCCAAGTATATGTCATGAGACTGATTTGCTAGAAACGCATGCTCTTCCATAATTATTTCTCGAGGATAGACTTCTCTTTTTTCCATGGAAAGTGTAGAACATTTTTTTTGCCATCGAAAAAAATACCCCAGACATTATACTTTTAGCTTTTAATGTCTAGAAATTGAATTCCAATTAACCCATTTATGCCTAGCGTCCCTTTTTTGGGACGGCATTTTCGCTATCATTCGAAAACGTTATTTATTTTTCCGAGCCTTTATTCGCGATTATTGAACCTCAATTCCACAAAACATTTTAATATGGCCAAGTGGGATGTTGACATTTCAATTTTTATACATAATGATTTTAAATGAAATCATCGCTTGTTCAAAAAGTTGACATCAGAAATTTATCAATTACTGCTGGTGTTAGCAAAAATCGAAGAAAGTCGCAAAAATATCCAGGCACGAATGGGTTAAATTGCTAGACGATCTCACATTTCCTTCCTAAAGTAAATACATTGCGTGGTGAAAAATACCATCAGCGCCACTTGGTTCTCATTAAAAAGGAAATTTTCCCTCTGTTTGTTCTTTGCAGGGGACCCTTAATATACAGGGTGTCCCATAATTATTCGTACAAAATTTAAGGGGAGATAGGGCACATAATAAGGATTCAGATTCACGTAGCAGTGTGGGGTCATAAACACAGTTTTCACTTACCTATTAATAATCACTTTGGGAAAATTTTGAAGGGCTCATCTAATTTCTTAACCACGTTTCATAAACAATAGGCTCGTCTCCAAAATTTTCATTCATGAAATAAAATAATTTTTTTAAATTATCAATTTTAGTCACGTGTTTTCTAAGAAAAATATATTAGTGTTTGATGAACAATTATCGGAAAGTTCACTATTATTTCAGCACTTGTTCCAAAATGCTTATTAACTGTAGATGGCGTTTGCGACCGCACATTGCTGTGTCATTCTTATTATGTGCACTACCTCTCCTCATATTTTGTTCCGATATTTATGGAACGCCCTGTATATTTTAATACTTTATTTAAGTATAGTTGTTTGTAAATGAACAATTGAAACATTTTTCTTTCAAGCAATTTTTTGTTTAAAAAAATGATTTTTTTTTCTTTTTGTACTATTTTGTTCGATTTAGTGAACTCTCAAGATATTTCCCGATAATTCTAAAATTTTGTACAGTCATTGTATAGCACGTAATCCAACTATTTTAAGCTATTGTATATTATAAATCATATTTTTTGTATTTTATAAATAATATTAAAATACTCAGTTTTTCGAATTTTTGTGACATTTTGATTTAATAGTGGACCCTCAAGATATATTTAAATTTTTTTGAAATTCTGCATTTTTCTTATCCAATACAAAACACAACTTTTGGTCGCTATTGGATTTTGAAATTTCAAAAAAAAGTTTTTTTTCACTGCACCCTACTACACACCCAGACAGCCCATGACAAACTTTGTTTACCCACGGATTTTATTATATACGATTCTTATGTACTGAACGATGTGCAAAGGGTGTAAGTAGCATTTGTAGTTCCTTCATAGGAACACCCGAAAGATTTACAAACGTGACGTTCTATGGGTCATCATTATTATACACGCATTTTACAGATTATTTCAATTGCAAAGATACCAAAATTAATATATGTTGTTGAGGATCCCATAGTGATGCTCTCCGTCGAAAATAGTATATGTAGGTAGCACTTACAGTTCTTCTACTGGATCCTCAAAAGAATTCCAATACAACGATCTGAGGCAGTTGAGAGACATTCATCCATTTGAGGACAATACATCGCCAAATTGGGAGCAAAAATAGTGTGGTGTAGGAAAGTTTTTTATAATCAATGCGTTTGGCAACATTTTTTAATTCTTACATATTATTTAGTAAAATTGTTATTCTTGACATGGATATACTTGTACTGAAATCCCATTAACAAAACCTTGGCCGTGAGTTGTTCCAAGAAATTCTAACGGTAAACAACCTGCGATAGGGATTTATGATATCAACGTAAATAATAAAAGCGCTGCAGATTCAACACGTTGAAACCACATTTGTCATTCTATTTAGCAGTAACTTCAGCCGCAAGGCGAATATAGTTCGTCATTGTGCTATGCAGTATGTAAAACCAATGACGAACTGTACTCCCCACCAGTGGCGTACCCAGGGGGGGGGGTGCAAAGGGACATATGCAACCCCCCCTCCCCTACCCAAAATTTCTGAAAATTGAAATATTTCAGGTGCGAAAAAAAAGCCTGATTTTTTCTTTAAAAAATTTTCAGAGTGAAAGGAAAACCTGATTTCTTAATAAAATAATAGATAGTCTTAGATGACTAAAAATGTGCCTTTGTGCACATGAGGCCAATGGTCAGAGTTTGCAGGTGGAGAAAGAAGGGGGTGGTACTTATGATAACTCGCAAATTCCATTACAAGATAGCATGGGCGCCGGCAGAATATTTCCCAGGGGGGGGGCAAAGACTACTCCAGGGGCGTGGGGGGCAACGACCACTTCAACGTATAATTACCATGTTGGAAAGAGCAAAAAAGCAAGGGAAAACACTGCATTCAAAAATCCAGGGTTGGCATTGCCCCCCCTTGCCCTATGCTGCCGGCGCCCATGCAAGATAGCGATGAGGAGGAAGAATCGGAAACTATTTTCGAGCAAATGATGATAAAATCAAGAACGAAGAGGATTGGGATGAAACTGATAATCCCATCGCGGCTGATGTGGAAGAAATTTTGGACTGTGACATTTCGATCGGTTCTAGGGACAATGAACTCGCAACACCTGGTCCATCAAGAAAAGAAAAGTGAAGGAGAATGCGCTAAATTTTAGATTAGTTAAATGCACGTGGATTAGGCCTATTGGGGATACCACGATTAAAAGAAAAAAAAAAAAAACCGCGCCGCTTACTCTACCTCACAAGGTGGTGTCGAAATGAGTTTTTTGGCAAAAACGCATACTGAACTGCACTTTGCGGCGCTCGTACGCCAAAACTATTGATTTTACGAAAAAAGGGTAGTTACATAAGCTGTAGGAAATTTTCCCTAGTTTCTTTTTTGTAACTGTTTTTTTTTAATGAGCCAGAAAGGAGATATTGTTAAAAAAAACTGCTTTAGGCGCCGTTTTTCGAATATGGCGGCGCGATCCGCAAAGATACGAGGGGGCAAAGTTGAAATTCCGAAAGAGCACATCAAAATCTATAAAATTGCCCATTTTCAAAACTCCCGGAAAACTTTCCAGGTAACTACCAAATGACTGGACTATTAGTATTTTGGAATTTTAGCATTTACCATTTTTCATTTTTAAATTTTAGTGAATATTTATCTCAGTTTCTTTTAATATAGTTTAAGTTAGATGTCAATGTATAGTCAAATGTTAATATATTTTTTTTCCTTCTTTTTATTATTTTAGCATAGGGGAGATGGGAGGTACAGTGGGTCAATTTTTAGATTTTTAAGTATAATTCTAAAAATATTTTTAAAACATAATATCAAACTAGTGTATTATGTTTTCTGGTCTTTTGGCTATCCTAATTAATTTTAGTTCAGTTCTAAGAAAAGTTTTTGTACAAGTACTTTTTGCTGACCCACTGTACCCCATAAAGCGGTACACTGAGTCAACAAAGGGGGTACAGTGGATCAGCTAACTAGAAACACCATTAAAAAAATTTCTTTCACTCGATAGTGAGTAATTTAAACTTTTTTATTTCCTGACTCTCTCTCTCTCTCTCTCTATTTAGTATTAAGTTAGATATTAAAGTATCTCAAGGTTTGTAAGGTAAATGTTAATTTTATGGTTGTAAAATATACACACACTAAATTTGTTAATATAATTTGTTAATATCATTATAAGAAAAGGGTTTTATTTGAATTATGTCAATTTGAGTCGTATTAAGTTTACAAAATTTTCTAAGGCATTAAATCAAGAACTGTTATTTTACAAAAAATAATGGATATTTGGGGCGGGTCACACAGTGGGTCACTGATCCCCTGTACCCCATTTCAGGTGACCCAGTGTGCTCCATATGAACCAATGTATTATTTTTCAACTCAAAGTTCCAAATCTTTAAAATATTCATTTAAATGCAACATAATACAAAAACGGTAATTTAGACTATATAAACATACCATAATACTCATATTTACTTGACAGATTTCAAGTGTAATTACATAAAGTCTTACTTTCTTCAAATTTCATGCAGATAATCAGAAAACAGAATGGCATCTTCTTGCCGCCACAATCAGAAATGAGATGTTTAACTTTTTCCACAGAGTTAACTGGTTTGATACCTACTTTATATAATTTTCTTACTTGAAAACTATTCACTGAATCACAAATATTTGCCATGACCCACTGTACCCCTGCTCTCCCCTATTTATTTTAAATATTAATATGTTAAATCTCAGTTTCTTTAAATAAGTATGTTTTAATGCAACAATATATATTTTTGGTAAGGAATTATTTGTTCCGATTAAAATTTTTGTTTCATTATTATTTTTTTTTAAGGACAGTTTTAGGGATTCTTTAGGTCATGAAAATCTGGGCTACATTTATCACTTACTACGCCTCATACACCTTCATAGTGGTGAGGGTGGGGAGGCCATTAGTACAATAAAATGTCATTTTACGATTCCCTTTTGAAGAACAAAAAGAGTAGTCTTTATCACCTCCTTTCTTTACATGCGCTGATAGAATGCTAATTACCTGGACTGTCTTAATCAGCTTTTATTTAAAGTGGGGGAAAAAAGGGTGAGTTCAGTTACAATTAACTAACAGCATTCATCGATTCTAAAAAACTTAAGGGTGAGGGGTGGGGGGTTGCGTACCTCATAAAGTATTGGAGAGTGTGCTTTTTAAGCAAATAATGTAATTAGATAGGTGGTAGGAAAGTAGTATAGCACACAATAAATTGGGTGGAAGTTTTTTTTTTTTGGGGGGGGGGTTAAATATATATTTTTAATCTTTTTATTATCTGCCACGGTTGTTGTTAGATTTACACAATTTTCGCTGACATGCGACTATGTAGTGCATAGGCAGTGTAATGGTGATCGTTTAAATCATACTAAGCATTACGGGGGAAATTATCAAACCTAGCATGAATTAATGATTTTTCTTTGTACCTGGCATATTAATTGCATCTTATACTCCTAATTTAAATTTTATTTTTATTTTATCGGGTTGCAGGAAAGGCTGCCTTTTCAGTCATAATTTACACCGAGACCTTAATTGAAAAGAACAAAGAGCACACAAAAGTGGGTAGTGCAATTTTTTAAGTATGGTTCTTATTAATTTTAGAAATATTTTATTGTTTGTTTTTTCGTTTGTCATAGTTGCTTTAATAATTTGTTGCACTAACCGATGAGATGCAGGAGGGAATAACTCCACCAATCTTTGTTTCGAGAAATCAGAGGACTGCTTCAAACTTTTATCGTTCTTCAAACTCAAATCTTCAAAATTCTGTGCTCTAACTGCCGTAAATGTGCATCGAAATTTATATATGTTATTTCTATGTACTGACGCAAGCTTTTGAAAAGGGTTTATTCTGCACTGATAGTTCTTTTACAGGAACACTCAAAAGAATTCCAATACATTATTACGTTCTATGGGCAATAATGCTTTACTGCGCATTTTAGAGATATTCTCCTTTTAAAGCAAACCAAAAATTGATGTATGTTATTATGTACCCCCAATGTATGTTATTAAATAAGGCTCCCCGACATAAATAGTATCTGTAGAATTCGTAGTTCTTCTACAGGAGCGCTGAAAATAATACCAATACAGGAAGATCTGTAGCAGTTTAGAGACATTTATCCATTTCTAGCTCAATACAATTAGTATATAAACTTTTATAACAGTTTATAATTCAGTTGAAAGATGAAAATAACTTTTTCAAATTCTTTTACAGGGTGTCGCAAAACTACATTAATAATAATATACAGGTTGTGGTTGGGTTTTTTTTCACTAAAAATATATCAAAAATCTCCATAGATTTCAGCATAATACATCGCCCAATTTGGCGCAAAAATATTGTGCTCAAAAGGGTTTTTATAATCGATGCGTTTGGCTTGATTTATCTTTCTTTTTTATCTAAATGTCCGGGACTAAATCCCCTTCTCTTTTTCGATGTTTTGTATATCGTCCATTGAAACGGGGGAATGTTTCCGTTCTTCACTCAACTGTGAGACTTGGGTTCAGTCCCAGAAATGACTATCTCTGAAAAAATAATTAAAAATTTGTAAAATAATAAGCGTAAAAATCCGCTTGAAGCCAGTAAGAGTGTTTCGGGAGAAAAATGATCGTCCTTCATCAGCAGCAAAAAAAATTTTACAGAAACACAAGAGCACACTCTCTACTGCTCTGTTAAATACATTTCTATGTGTGTTATTTTACGAAGTTTTATTTTCTTTTCGTCTTTTAACCCTTTAACGCGCAGTGTACCCACTCTAGGAACACCAAACTCTGACGTTTTGACTGTTGCCAGTCACGAAGAATAGATTTGATTTCTATAAAAATAGTTACGGGTGACATAGCTCCACGAGAATCCTTTACTTTTTAGCACGTCATTTCCACGTAAAAAAAAATTGTCACGATTATTTTTAACAGCACGCCGACAGAGTTGTATGGTGGGTAAAGCACCGTACTCCGGTTTCGGGTTCAACTCCCGGCGGCCGGGGTTCGATCCCAGACTGGGCGTGGTTGTCATGTCCGTCCCTTCATAGGGGACGACGTTGGCCCACCTACTAGGTGCCCCCATAATAAAGTGGCCAACACCTTCGGGCCGTTGTCAGGGACAATTCCTAATCGGCAAAGTACCCTCCCGTTAGAAAAAAAAAAAAAGAAAAGAAATTAACAGCACTGACATCTGCTGAAAAATGGAAGAATGCGAGAACAGCTGGATAGATTGCCGAATTCTCAAAAAAAGGGCAGCCGTTGCCATCGCTCGACTTAACTACCAGCAAGATATCGGACGATCGAAACGTTCATCGCGTGCCACAGATCTAGAGACCCTTTTTTGACGACAGCTGGCTGTGCCACACAGCCAGCAGTAAGTATGATAAGTAATATATAAAAGGGTTATAAAATAAAACTATTTTATTTGTATTTTAAGAATACTGCAACTAAATTCAGTGGCACAACAACCTAAATGAGAGCCAAAGGCTGGTGGGGTCAAGCCACGCCTTCGCAAACGCAATGTGCCAAATAAGTTGCCACTCTCCCATGTTAGTCACAGCAACACTGGATGGCCTCAATGTCACTGAAACGTTCCCCTTATGAAGCATATTTAATTTTAATTTTAAAAATAAAAGCTGGAGGAGCAAACTCAGGAGAATTAGGTGGGTTTTCGAGCACACGGATCTGTTTTGATGCTGAAAATTGCATTGCGAGTAGTGCGCAGTGAGTTGGTCCATTGTCCCGGGACCAATAGACAGAAAGGAGGTACTGTCAGGATTTACAGCGTTCTTTCAATAACTTGTCGGATCTATGTATTCGTTGCATGGAGGTACAAGGGGATTAATCTGAAATTGCAAGTTTTACGGCCGTATTCACCAAACACTTGACACGCGCATTAAACGAAACTCGAGTGTTAAATTCATCTGTAAGATATCTTACCGATGACTATAACACGCGTTTCAGGATTAATCCGCGTGTCAAGTGTTTGGCCGTATATGGCCGTTAAGTTCTTAGTTTGGATGCAATGCCACTTGCCTCATTACTTATTTGGCGCACTGTGTAAGTTCCGGTCAGATGGTCAGCCTGACACATTTTAATCATTGAAAGCGCAGTTTTGCTCCTATTCAAAGCTGTACATCCGCGAACCCTCTCAAAAGAGTTGTCGAGTGCAAGTCAATATTCCTGTGTCGATTTCTTTTAAATATCGGTAATTAATATCGATAAGTGTTGTTTTTATTTTAAAAAATGAATTTTATAGTGTATAACTTCTAATACTTATTTTGAGCTATATGGGTCTCACGGGGCTGCACGATGAGGGGGGGGGGGCATCGCATATGTATTGGCTACTCTATAGTGAACACTTCTCTCGACTGTGTCTGTTCGGGGACGGGGTACGCTAAAGCGAGCTGGTGTACATAAAATCTGTCGCGGCTCCAATATCCTCCGTCTTGAAACGATACCTCTGGTGGCATGCCGATCCAGGTGCCAGGTCTCTCATCCGGAATGGCTACGAAATTAGGAGGGCTCTCACAGGGGGCATCGGTGGCCTGCCCGCTAGGCGATCCCATAATATAATGACCAGCATTGTCCCGCTCTCTTAGAAGCTAAGTCTATAGTCAGAAGCTCAACCTGATATTGAGGGAAAAAATTTCGGATTTAAAGCATTTTAAAGCCTAACATTTCAAAGGGCAGGTCCATTTCGAACCTTCGTTCTCATTTCCTTCCGCTAAGTCACATGAAAAATTCTCCTTAATAAAAAAGTTATTGGTACGCAATAAAAAGAATCATTGTACAAAACGAAATACTCTTTCTTTTCGTTGGTCTTTGTCATTATCTTTTCCTTACATACGTTAGTAGAATGCTAATTACTGCGTTAGAGACCCTTGATCGAGCTTGGAGCTTAGAAAGAACTTGAAGCACAGTCAAAACTAACTCAAAGATCGATTTTTAAAAAATAAAGGAGAAAAAAAGCGCCTCATAAAGTATTAGGGAGCTTTACTTTTTAAGCAAAACGATGTAATTAGGTAGTCGAATACAAAGTAGAGTATAACGGACACAAAGAATTAAGGAAAATAATTAACTTTTTAGTTTGAATTCTCGAGACTTTTTTGCTGTTTTTTATGGTTGCTATAATTTTCTTTAGTTCTCTTTCATGGTAGTTAATTAACTTTTAATTTATACGATTTTATTTTGGTATGCGATCAATAACATTAACAGTATTCGATTTTATTATAAAATAGAAAATTCAGACTTTATAAAAAGTTATAAACATCGTCTACAAAATCTTCATAAAAAGCTACAGAAAAAAGTCTGCTGTAATTTTGTGAGAAAATTTATTTTTTGATACGAAACAACTCAATATTTTGAGTACTAAAAATCTGAATTGTGCATTTAGCATTGCAGATACACTTGATCTATACCAATATGTCCACCAGATATTGCATAAATACACTGCAAAATAAAGTCTATTAAACTGACAGAAAAAAAACTGTCAACCAGGACGCCTGTTTATTTCCGTATACTTTATAGAAGTCTTCTGTATTTTTTTTCCGTATACGGAAGATTTCTGTAAAATAAACTGAGATTCTGTAAAATTTATGGAAGAGTGTAAAAAAAAAAAGGAAATAAACTCTCGTCCTGGCTGACAATTTTTTTCTGTAAATTTGACAGACTTTTTTTGCAGTGTAGGTTTTGCACACTAACAACATTTGTAGAAACAAGTTTCTACTTCATTGGGCAGTGTGTAAAATTGGCAGTTTTATAACTAAATTTTAAGATTGCAGTTTAATTTACACTCGATTATTCACTAATATTGTCTACTGAAAGGAGAGAGATTTGATCGTTGTTTTCTATTATCAGGATAACCTGATTTTTTAGCACTTTCCAACAAGGTTGAAAAGTGTTTTCGGTTTGTCTGTCTGTCCGTTCGTGTTCTAACTGCCGTCAATAGGCGTCGATTTTTACATCGATTCATCGATTGTGTTCGAACCATCTACCCTATTGAAAAGGGTGTATGTAAAATCTATTGTTCTTTTACAGGAACATCTAAAAGATTTTTGTGACGTTTTATGGGTAATCATTTTTTAATGCGTATTTTAGATATTTTCTATTTAAAACAAATCAAAATTAATGTATGTTATTAAGTATCGCATAATGCTCTTAGTCGAAAATTTATTGTATCTGTGTCGTTTATAGTTCTTCTATAGGACCATTCAAAATAATTCGAATACAGGAGGATCTGTGACAGTTCAGAAAAATTCATCCCTTTCAAGCTCAATACAATAAGTATATAAACGTTTATAACGGTTTACCCTTCTACCTAAAGATGGAAATACTTCTAAAGTTCTTTTGCAGGGTGTCGCAAATTGACATTAATAGTAATACACAAGGTTTTGTTTTTAAATCTCACGGACAGAGAGGACAATACATCGATTTGAGGACAATACATCGTCAAATTTGACGAAAAATATACATATCTATCTATATAAATAAAATTAGACTTTTGTCTGTACATTTCTTGGAATTCAAGAATTTTGCGATTTCTATCCGTTTCAAGCACCCGGGATTCCGATGCGACCCTCAAATAAAAGTTTGTCTGTCTATCATTCTGTCATTCTGTCGTTCTGTCATTCTGTCATTCTGTCCGTGACGCTTTTTTTGTTTAAGCATCACGTAAAAACGACTGAAACGAATGATATGAAATTGGGTGTCATGATAGGTGGTCACTCAACTTAAAACATAGGCGTCGAATTTTTAAAAAATCTTGATTAGATTTTCCGATTTTGCGAAAATCGTTTCAAACTGCATAAATTTGTGTTCATGCATGACGTAAAAACGATTGAAGCGAATGATATGAAATTGGGTGTCATGATAGGTGGTCACTCAACTTAAAACATAGGCGTCGAATTTTAAAAAAAATCTTGATTAGATTCTGAAATTTTGCGAAAATCATTTCAAACTGCGTAAATTTGTGTTCGCACATCACGTAAAACTGCAAAGGTGAAAAAATGATATTTGGCGAAATGATAGGTGGTCACTCACCTTAAACTATAAGCATCTAATTTTTAAAAAATCGATCAGATTTCGAGATTTTGTGAAAATCGTTTAAAACTGAGTGAATCTTTGTTCCCGCATTAGGTAATAACGACTAAAGCGAATGATATGAAATTTGGTCACACGATAGATGGTTGCTCAACATAAACTATAGGAGTCCAATTTTTTAAACATTTTTATTAGATTTTGAGATTTTGTGAAAATTCTCTCAAAATACGTTTATATTTCTTCAAACATCACGTAATAACGACTAATACGAATGATACGAAATTTAGTGATATGATAGGTAGTTGCTAATCTTAATTTATAGGCGTTGAATTTTTAAAATATTTTGATTACATTTTGAGATTTTGCGAAAATCGTTTTTAAATGCTGAAAATTTGTTCCAGCATCACGAAATAAAGACTGCAGGGAATGAAACGAATTTGGGTGACATGATAGGTTGTCACTCAACTTAAATTCTAGGCTTCCATTTTTTCAAAAATGTTGATTAAATTTTTAGATTTTGCAAAAATTATTTCAATATGCGTAAATATTCGTTCGCGCATCACATAATTACGACTAATGCGAATGAAATGATATTACTTAGTTACTCTCTAACCTGTAATATTTTAACAATACATAAAAATTATAACTTCGCTTTCTTTACTTTAGCAACATACTACATCCATTCTGTGTACTCATACAATGCTGACGAAAGTTCTTGCTTTTTTGGAAATTTGCATTCACTAACCCGTCGAGGACGGGTACTTCAGCTAGTATGCATATATTGTGAGCTGGAAAGTGTTTTATAATCGATGCGTTTGGCATTTTTGTCTTTGCTGTATGTTCTAGTCTAGAGACTTGCATATTTGAATCTGTTGATTTTAAAATGGGACTTCTACTCTCTTGGTGATCTCTTTTCTAAATAATCTTTCCTTTCAATAAATAAAGAGGCATCGTTTGGTTTTAAAAACGGGACATCTACCATTCACAGTTACGCTGCAATAAAACCGCAAAATTCCTGTAATACATTAAGACAGCGTTTCCCAACCGGTGAGGAGCGCCCCCCCCCCCTCGCCCCCGCAGAGAGTTTGCATGGGGGCACGAGAAAAACAAATGCAAAGAGCAAGTGCTAGTGCATGTTTTAAAAACCATTTTATTAATTCGAATTTTTACTTAGGAACATACCTATTTTTGTTTAAAATTTTTACTCAAACTTTACTGATAACACTATTTTGTAAGAAAGGCAACTAAATGTTTATTGTTTAAGAACAAAAAACAATGTATGCTGAAAAATGTCAAGAGGGGGGGGGGAAGCCACCGTAATTAAGCTTTTGTTGGAGGAGAACGACGTTTAAAGTTTGGGAACTGCTGCATTAGGAAATAGGAATGATTCCTTTCTCATTTCGGTTTTTTTTTTCTTCTCCTTCTTTTCTGTAAAATTTCGAAATTGTCATAAGTCCGATTTCGTTATGCACTGGATAGAAGTGGTACTCTTATTTTAATATCATCATGAATCTGTACTCACCAGATGAATGTGACTGGCCGCCCAGGCAGTGTAGTGGCTAGCGCGCCCTACTGCCATCATTTGGCCCTTGTTAGACTTTCGCCTTTGGGTATGAATGTTAATTTGTCCGTCTTGATGCAAATTGTACTTTGTAATAAAAATGAACTTCTACTTAGGAGCAACTAAGATGAAGGAATTGAAAGAGCCATAGATCTCAAAAAACTGTCTCTATTGTCCGATTGAAGAGGACTGAGAGCGTCATATTTAATGCAACAGCATAGGAGATGCTCAGTAGGTTCGGGAACGTAACAGGTGTTAAAAAGGGGGACGCTAGCAGAAAATTCGTCTGACAGAGCCATCGAATTGGGAAAACATCGGAGAGAGTAGGCACTGAGCTGCCAGTCGCACTCATCCTCATCAAGACAGCGAGCCCGTGACGAACGAAGTCGTCAGCAAGGACTAGGTTGCACAGGTAGGGGGCAAAAGGGGCATCACGAGCAAGATTGTCAGCGAGAACATTAGGGCCGATTCCTGTAAGACTAGGGGCCCACTCAAAGGATAACTGGGTAGCAACGGTACAAGCGGGGCATATAACAGAGGCAGATTTCCGTGAGCAAGCTTTGAGAGCACTAGGGACAGACAGGCTGACAGACAAAATTACACAGCACTTCATCTCGCAGACATACTGTTCTACCGCAAGTTGTAAAGCAAGGGCAGCGAAGACAGAAACCGCATCGGAGCAGAGCACTGGCATAGAAGAGGAGGAAGAAATGTCAGCTGCCACGATGGAGATCGTGTTGGCGTCTTTGGAGGCATCAGTGGCAATAAATCTGGGAAGTCTTCTTTCATGCACTGAGAGAATAAACCAAGAATGACAGCAGGGAGCAGCGTCTTGTCCTGGAAAGGCTTATCGTAGATGGAAAAGATCAAATTGCGTGGCACAGTCAGCGGGTCAATCCAGGGTCGACGGAGAATATGGTTAATGGTGAGGCCCATATGCCGTAGAAAGTCGACGACATCCTTAACAAGCTTTCTGTAGGCAAGGTGCCTAGACACAAGGTGATCAGCGTCCGAAGAGAATTTAGATCCTATTCAATTGCGGGGAAGAGAGCTGAGCTGACGAATGCCGTAAGAACAACGGAGAAACCAGAGGCGACAGCGAAGAGGTAGTTGGACAGTAATTCTACGCAGCACCAAGATAGGGGTACTCCTAAGGCCAGATATTTTTCATGGGGGGAGGGGGGTTACGACTTCTGCAACTCACCAACTCACATATATGTATACGTGTGTGTGATAGAGTAAGAAAATACATTTTGTACGGCAAAAAATTCCACATTAGGGGGGGGGGTTGTGATCCCCCCCTTGGCTACGCTCCTGACCGAAGGGCACCAGTGGCAAACCGAAGAGAGCATTTTGTGTAACTTCGATGTTAGAACAGTCCGTTTGAGTCGTATAGGAGAAAATAGAACTGGCAAATTTCCATCGTACACGAAGAATAAGCATTGACAATTCGAAGAGGATAGGAGTGGGGAGACCATAGGTTTTCCCAGCGAAAGCACGTAAAATGTTAGTATACGTACTTCAAGGTCTTTTTTTTTTTTTCAAGGATATGAATGATTGCGAAGGGAAAGGTTGCGAGAAAACTATACTCCAAGCATACGCACATTAGGGAGTTTGTGCATACCGGTTTCACTCACGGTAACGCTAACGTTAAATGCCATTACACAACACAGTGCATGCGCACGTGTAAAATCCGAAACGTGGTTGATCAAAGTGGCATTAGCTATCTTCATCATTGGACGAAATGAAGTAACTGAATTGCTCTCAGTATGGCGGGACATTTAGTTGATTCCTTTTAAAATAATAACGAAAGATGTACGATTTAACGGATTAATAAGACTTTTTATTTTGCCGTTAGAAACGAAATAGTATTTTTACACATTTCACGATATTTATATAATTTCCGGATACTGATTGCATTTAAAATTTTATAGAAAAAAAAATCATTTGAAAGAGATCTAATGCTGCAATAATGTTAAGGTTGAGCGATTTCTAGCCAAGCATTTAAAATATCGCCAAGTTCGATTAAGTTTTAAAAATTGGCTTTTGGCACTTAATTTCGGGATATTCCGCCAAGCTTGCGACAGTTTGTGGTACACTTTAAGTATTTTCAGTACGCTTTATCTAAACTTATTTCACTTGAAAGAGATACAATATTGCAATAAAATTGAGGTTCAGCTATTTCTAGACAAACATTTTTAAGATATCATTAAGTTCGGGTTAGTTTCAGTTTTAAAAACTCATCTTCTTCACTTAATTTAGCAATATTTCGCCAAAAGCCGCCAAACTGACGCTAGTTCGCAAGATTTTGGACGCAGCCGAAATGGTGAATGACCAGACTTCATGAATTGAATGTATCCTTAATGTATTGAAAGTCTTTTGCTTAAACCTGTAAATAAGTTACGCAATCGATTGAATTAAGAAGGAAAGATGTACAATTATGTCACATTAGTTCTAAATACAAAATCTCAATATTCTACGGCTAAAAGTTGTAGAGTTATGACAAATATGTTATTTTTTTAGCCAGTTTCAATGATACTTCGAAAAAACTCGGCAAGGTCGATGACGGAAAAATTAATTAAGACTATATTTATACTACCCTATATTTATGCTATTCCCCTACTAGCAATTTTGCTCGGGTTACCATTGGCCACGAAGCCGGCCGATGATGGCCCGAGCAAAATTGCTAGTAGGGTCAAGACTTCCATTTAGTTGGTACACGGTAGTGAAAAGTTGTTAAAATTAACACAATTTCAAAAAATAGTAAAACTTTTGGTACAATTGCAGGGGGAAATTGGAACTCTCACCATAGAATAACAATATTTTGGTCAAGGCAATGTGGTGGCTCGGTTACAGTTTCGGCTTCACTATCAGATAGGTAATGCCGTCTTCTTGTATTCATATCTCTATTGTCAAAATACTCCGTATAGCGGATAGCGTTAGCGTTAACTTGGGGATAAACGGTAAGCACAAACTCCCTAATGAGTGTCTTTGGAATAAAAATGCACTTGTATGCAAGGAACAACAGAGATGAAAGGTCTGTCACATAGCAGCCATATATCTCCATAAGCTCTAACAAATAAACAAACAAATCAAAATCACCATAATCCAATCAGAAGTGCGGTGTGCTAATTACTAGGCTATCACGACTACAAAAAAGATAACACCCATGTGATTAACATTTCCATTAAAATAATTCAAATTTCTATATCTCTGTAGTGAACTCTGAATTTCTTACTATAGTCTTAATGTACAGCACTCATTCTCTCTCATAACCGATAACGACATATCGCCTTCACCAATTTAAGATAAATGTCCATTAAGAAATATAACCCGTGACTTTTGAAAATCTTTTAGAAGTGTCCTCAATCGATACTGATGGGTGTTCCTGCCGTTTTATTACCCCGGTGTTCGCGCCAGTGACAAATTGTCTTTGCGCCGGACTTGACAAGAGTTGAATCTATGCTAGTGCGATCAAAGAGTATAATGCATGTCGGCGCTACAAAGAGAAGTTTGAAGTGTACTTTCATATTTTATAGGATGCACGGAAAACAGCTGAAATTTATTTATAAATTGCAAGTAACGACTGGCAGTTAGAAATTATAATAAAAGCGTGTTTTTCTATTTTCGGTTAACCCTTTAACGCGCAGTGTTCCCGCTCTGGGAGCACCAAACTCTGATGTTTTGACTGTTGCCAGTCACGAAGAATAGATTTGATTTCTATAAAAATAGTTGCGGGTGACATAGCTCCACGAGATTCCTTTACTTTTTAGAACAGTGTTTCTCAACCTGTGTGCCGCGGCACACTGATGTGCCGTGAGATATAGTTTGATGTGCCGCCGGGGCTTTTGAAAAATTATTAAAACTGCGTGGTGTCATATCAGCTATATGACTTTTTCTATTTATCATGTCATGTCTTGTTCACTTTCAGGAAGCTATACACCAAAAAGAGTGAAAATTTTATTTCATAGCATGGAAAACCGTTCTGCCAATTTTTGAAACAGCTATTTGCAGCAAGACCCATGTAAAAACAGGCTTAACCCTTTCATTGAATGTATTTTTTTATTTTTATTTTATTTTTTTGGTAAATAAAGAATTTTTTAAAGTTATTTTTATTTATCAATTTTTTGTATCACACAACCTTTGCAATTTTTATGTTCAGGCGTGCCGGAAATAATTCTAAATATTTTCATTGTGCTGTCAGTCATTAAAGGTTGAGAAACACTGTTTTAGAACGTCATTTCCCGTAAAAAAAATTGTCACGATTATTTTTAACAGCACTGACATCTGCTGAAAAATGGAAAAATGCGAGAACAGCAGGATAGATTGCCGAATGCTGAAAAAAGCCAGCTGTCGTCAAAAAAGGGTCTCTAGATCTGTGGCACGCGATGAACGTTTCGATCGTCCGCCATCTTGCTGGTAGTTAAGTCGAACGATGGCAACGGCTGCCCTTTTACAGCATTGGGAAAGAGTTGCGCCTCAAAGGGTTAAGGCTGTAGTTCGAAGAAACAAAACCTGCTTCACGATCCTGCACTACACATCTGTAGCACAGCCAAAATTTTTTCAAGGGGGATCCAACAGGGTGTGTCCAGAGAGGGGAGATCGGATTTACTTAAACCCCTCCTCTCCAGGAACTGAATTTTCGCCTGGCCCGGGCTTACGGGCCCCGAAAAGTTGGGCCACATCTCCGAAAGTCTCTTTTGAAAAATCCTAATTTTATTTCTTTTTGTTATTTTACCTTTTTTTATCGCAATAAAGTTCATGTGAGATAATTACGTTTTATTGTTTTTTATTTAATAACGTTCTAGACTTCTGCACTTCAAATAGATAATTCTTAGTACTTTCTGAATCATTCTGAATTAATTTATGTGTGAGCCTATTTTAGAAATTTTACGTCGATATCAGTGTTAGCTCCTTCTCAAGTTGTGCCTATAATCAATTTTTTTCTAAATCGGATCCCCCCCCCCTTTCCATACCCGCGAAAAGATTTTCTTAGTTTAATATAATTTTTTCGGTCAAAACTTTTTCTTCGTTTATACATTAGTACCAGGTTACCGAGCCATGCTCAGAATCTAAAGGCTCCTTAAG
Source organism: Cheiracanthium punctorium (assembly GCA_038373885.1). Classification (NCBI taxonomy): domain Eukaryota; kingdom Metazoa; phylum Arthropoda; class Arachnida; order Araneae; family Cheiracanthiidae; genus Cheiracanthium; species Cheiracanthium punctorium. Next base: position 195,369 of record JAWZYV010012640.1, on the reverse strand, counting down.
TGCAAAATAATGAATACGTAAATGCCTTGGCACGTATCAATAATCTTTATGGTTGCCAAAGATTTTCATCGCTGTCGGATCACCCATACATTATCAGGTAAGCTTTGGTCGGCATTCAATGTTACAATGGCATATACTTTGTTTTGAAGAGGGATGCTAAATATTCGATGGTCGGTGCCATCAGAGTTGAGCAAAAAGTAGTTTAACATAAGGTGCCTCCTTTCCTTCTGTAGCAGATCAGCGAAGATCTTGGGCGATGCATTCACTAGCAGCGTCTTCGTTACTTCAGAAATATATCTGTCCATATTGAGGACGTTCAAATTCAGCATCAAGAATCTCAGTTGGTTGAACTGTCAGATGAATGACTTTATAAAAAAAAATCATCAAGTCTGTTATACACTGTTCGCAACGTAGCAGTACACACCAAAATCGTTAATAGTTTCACTCGTCATATACTGTGAACAAAGCCATTGTAAAGTATGCTTTCAAATTTCGAATTCTTTGAAATGTGGGTGACATCGAAGAAACAACCACACCAATTCATTAGGAAATTCTGAATGCCCTACATCAATCTTACAGTCCCGAAAATGGTGTCGGTTAATTTTTGTTTTTACTCTTCAGAAAAATGCAAAGCTCCAGGGTGAATGCAATCCATGTTAAAAAGTTTTAAACTATGATAATAAGTACCCACATTTGTGGCAGCTTTGTAGATACTTAGACTGTTTACCCGAAGTATTTGTCGACGTCTAGCTGTTCCATGTCGTTCTCCTTCCAAATACTAATCATCTGTTTCATCTGCTTGTGTTTGAACTGCACGTTCACACATTTGGGCTAAGTGCTGCTGTCGGTGATCATATGTTTCCACAGCTCGTTTTTGAGCTACACTTTCATGCATTTACGTCTTTATAATACATTTATTATGATAATTCTTTACGATTTAAATTGTAAATTTCTCTATAGTGCTTCAATTCAAACATAAAATACTTATTTTTTTCTAATTCAAAGAAAATACATCATGCATAAACAAATTCTACAAACGTAAATTCACTCTTATAGATACATAAATATAGATGCCATAAAAGTATAATCTTACATAAATATGCTTTAAACATAATTTTATTTTATAAATTCACGCTTAAGAAAATAAAAAGTGTGACACAATTTAAATTATTAGTACAAAAGGACACTTCCAAATCATGAAATCAAAAACAGAATAGATCAAAAATATTCTTTTATGATAACCCTAACAACTACTTAAACGTTGACAATAATAGAACAAACAAATGTACTGAAGAAAATGGACTTCTAACCTCGAATAAATCAAAAATAATCGTTCCTATATAGTTACGCTGATCCCTGACTCTGTCACAATTTCAGTTCAACCACTCAAAATAAAACTTTTACCATCCAAACAGATTAAAAATGTATTGTCTAATAACTTAAAATTTACACGGTTCGTTGGTGCGATCAGCCTGAAAATTATCATAATTATGTAAAAAAAATAGAAAATAATAAGAAAAAGAGGAAAGAAAAAAATAAAGAAAAAATCTGATAATCCACCCGTTCCCTGATTTTTAAGTGTTTTTTTTTTTTTTTTTTTTTTTTTTTTTGTATTTTTAGCTCTATTTCATTTAAGAGAATAAAAAAGCTAATCATTTGAGTGTCAGAAATATCTCTATTGCAAGTGACATTGACGTTACATTGAAGTCACGGTTATCAGGCTTTGGAGGGAAAATTACGATTCTAATTCGCTTAAGATAGCTTTTCTAAATTACTACTCAGTTTAACTTTTTTTCAAAAATAAAACGGTTTTCTATGCATTAAGCATGGATATAGGAGAGGATGTTGATACCAAACGAAATGTTTCGAATACGAAATGTTTCTGCAGATTATACAATTCGAATTTCGATGTATAATAAAAATTGAATATGAAGTTATTTGATTTTAAGTGGGTAAATATTAAATATTCTGAGTGTAGACATTCTATCGCCCGCTGTAATTGTCTCCACAAAGGGCTTTATCCTTTAGTTTAATGATAGTACACAACACAAAACAACACAATCTAATCCACGTCTAAATAAGAATTGAAAATTTATTAGAAAAAATCTTAGTAATCAGATTTCAGCCTCCCAATTTACTGCTTCCACATATGGACAACTCCCAGCTTGCGGCCGGATGGGGCCAACCATGGCTTTTGGAACAGCCTTCAGAACAAGTCAAAACCCTGTATAAAACCTATATAAAACATTCAAACTTCCATATAAATCCGAATTATACGACCCGCGATTTCGCTAACATCTTGAAGTCAGGCCCAGGAGGCCACTATCGTAAAGTTCTGCCCGCAACTTTTAAAAGGTTGTCCGTACGATGATAAAATAAATGAGTTGAAATCATCAACTGTAGTGAATGAAAACTAAACTGATGGCTGATCATCTGCAAAATTAATTTGAATATCGGCTGCGAGCCCAATTTAGGAATCGATCGTATCATTTTTTCATCGGAGTTTCGAACATCGTTTCATTATAAACGGTTGACCCATTAAAAAAAAAAAAATCGTCAGGGTAACTACATTTAAATATTTATCGTCAACTTGGCGGAATAAGGCAGTTAAAATAGAATTCAACCTAGTGCCCATTATTTAAAAAAAAAATGGAATTTTCATGTTACGTCACAGGATCTTTTTTCATACTGTGAATGACTGAAAAGGGTGTCATTTTCATTTAAATTATTCGGCTAAGCTGAAATTTTTATGCACTTTTGAAATTCGCATCATATGGATCAATAAAATACATGAAAAATATTTATTGCTTTAGTATATACGCGAAAATACATTTAGCTTTACGTTAGTTACAAAAGGATAATTGTAATAAATTCAGGCAATTTTTCACATAAGATTTACGAGTAGTTTTGTATTAATAACTATGAATTAAGAATAATTAAATTATTTACGTATATTACATCAAGGTGCTTGCGGGGATGGCAACGAAGACTCTTTTCGCTTTTTCTTTCGCTGGTTGCCAGGACGATATTTTGAAATAAAAATAACTTTTTAATTCTAAACAAATTTATGTAGCTGAATGGTGTAATATATCTAGTTACTAAAATATTTATTTGTCTGTGTACTGAACAACAAGTTCCATTTATTTTGTTTCTTTGCGAAATTAATCTTTACTATTATATATCGATGGCGTGTATTTTTTAATCCGCCCGAAACTTATTTGAGCGTCCCTTTTAGGAAGATTGCATCAATTGTGTTTTTCAAACGCTCAATAGATGGCGCTACCGTCCAAAAATTTTTAAATTTTAAATTTTGAGCGTTTTAGAGTTTTTTCAATCAATTGGCCTCGCTCAATCGTTTCAGGGGCCCAAAATACCCCCAGGTACGAAATTTAAAAAGAATCCTTAGAGCAGTTTTCGAGATCGTTCGGACACACACACACACACACACACACACACACACACACAAACATTCCTCCTTTAATATAAGAGCGGATATACTGTATTTCATAATTTTCATACCATTTAGACTGATTATTAGATTAACTTTAATTCTGGCAAGCATACGCTCAGTTCCATCGGAGAAGCTTTGTGTTACGGTCTTTCTGTGGGATTCTAGTTTGTATTTCCCTTTAACCCTTTGAGGCGCAACCCTTTCCCAATGCTGAAAACGGGCAGCCGTTGCCATCGCTCGACTTAACTACCAGCAAGATGGCGGAAGATCGAAACGTTCATCGCGTGCCACAGATCTAGAGACTCTTTTTTGACGACAGCTGGCTGTGCCGCACAACCAGCTGTCGTCAAAAAAGGGTCTCTAGATCTGTGGCACGCGATGAACGTTTCGATCGTCCGCCATCTTGCTGGTAGTTAAGTCGAGCGATGGCAACGGCTGCCCGTTTTTCAGCATTGGGCAATCCATGCGGCTGTTCTCGCATTCTTCCATTTTTCAGCAGATGCTGTGATTCAGCAGTGCTGTTAAAAATAATCGTGACCATCTTTTTACGGGAAATGACGTGCTAAAAAGTAAAGGATTCTCGTGGAGCTATGTCACCCGCAACTATTTTTATAGAAATCAGATGTATTCTTCGTGACTGGCAACAATCAAAACGTCAGAGTTTGGTGTTCCCAGAGCGGGAATACTGCGCGTTAAAGGGTTAAAAGTTGATACAGGACTTTTTCTGTACCAAAACGGTACAGAAACCTTACTGAAATTGTTTATCAATAGGAAAGCCCACGGGCCCTCGTTTTCCAATTGATAAGCGGACCCTGCTCATACCGAAACTAACTACACTCAAAGGATAGGGGATCCGTATCCGCTATACCACCCCTTTCTCTGCGCCACTGCTACACTCTGAAATACGGAGCGGAAAAACAGACTTTTCTGAAACTTGTACAAAATTTTCTGAAACATGGAATATCCTAGCAAAATTTATTGTAATGACACATTTTGCAAAATTTTCGATTTTGATGAACTTTTTCGAAAAGCGTAGCAATTTACAAATTTATTGGTTATTGCAATGTATAGTACAGATTATGAAGAGATATCCTAGAAACGTGTTTTTGTTTGCGAGGCCAACCTGCATGAGGGATGCCTGCCTAAGTGGGCTGTACCTTGGGCGGAGGACTTAAGAGGTTCTAACGCGTATTCCCGTTACATCTAGAAAAAACTGTCTAAAACTTCATTCACGAAATTTCGTAACTTGCCAATACCTACAAATCAATATCAGGGCATTTCGAATATCGTCCTCTAAAAAGGTAGACGTGAGAAAATGGGGGAGATTGGTAGAGGCGATTTTTTGCGAGACGAGACAGAGCTTTACAGCTTCTTTTGCGGGACGGACAAACATTTTTAACATTACGATATAGGGATTTTGTGAAACGAGACACAGCTTTTTGGCTGTTTTGAGAGACGCCGATTTTTCGTCTCGCGTCCATCACCAGGGGTTGGCCGTTTTTCTTGAAAGAAAAATATAACAAAACATTATATATTAATGACTATATCATTTTATCTCTTAACCCCTTTATTGAAACGTGTCCTAAAAATGCGACATAAAAAAGTGGCATAAAAGTATGCGACATAACTCGGTAAATTACATATCTTATACTCGGCAATAACATATTTTACATATATTTAAATACTATTAGTTCACAACAGCTTTAATCTATTGTTACAATATTTCGTAAGTTGTAGAATATGCATCACATGTATTTTTCTATAAATAGGTTACAATCATAAAAATTTCCACATAGGTTTACCAGGCGAAAGATGCAATATAAAATGACATAGTCAATTAATATCGGTTTAATATGGCAATAATGAAACTAAAAAATTAGGGGGGTTCAGGGGATCTCCCCCTGACGAGGCTCGAACAGCCGAGTTATATATATATATATATATATATATGGCGAGACCCTATATATATACTACATGGGGTCTCTACATGGGGCAAGCGAAATATAAGAGCCCAAAGGACAGAAGAACCAGTAGCAGCAAGATAATACTAATGTGCGTGTGTGCATGGCTCAATTGCGTCAAGCAGAATCAGAAGATGCACGATCTGAACGAAATGAACAAAGAATATTAGAACAAAGACAAGCACGCCATTTTATAGTTAGCAGACTCAGAGCAAATGAACAACACCGCAAACAGGTACATCGATCATTTACATCTGCTTCATTCCTGCGTCTAGCGTTCCAGTATGAACCCGATGTTCAATATTATGCTCATTCAAAAGTAGTAATTGGTGCAATGGATAAGGAATGCCCACATTGTAATGCTCTTAAATTTAAAAATGAGACAGCCGGAATGTGTTGCGCGTCCGGAAAGGTGCAGCTGCCTATAATTCAAACACCACCTCAGCCATTGAACGGTTTACTTATCGGCACTGATCTAGATTCCAACCTGTTCCTAAAGTCAATTCGAACATTCAATTCATGTTTCCAAATGACTTCGTTCGGAGCAACAGAAATAGTTAAAAATAGCACTGTAAATGGTCAACATTTAAAATCAAAGGCCAAATTTATCACAAAGTGGGTTCATTGCTGCCAATGCCAAACGAACCACATAAATTTTTACAAATTTACTTTATGGGTGGTGAGGATGCACGCGTGGATGCACGTTGCGGCTACAATAACCTTAATTCAGTTTTTGCAAGACGTATCGTCAGCGAGCTGGATGCTCTATTAAATGAACACAATGAATTGTTGAAATTATTCAAATCACACATGCACAAATTACAAAGTGATAATCATGCTATTGTCATCAATCCTGATAAAATACCTGCTGGAGAGCATATTCGTAGAGTTAACGCACCTAACGCACCTATTGTTGACGACGTTGCTGGAATCATGGTTGGCGATTGTACAGCTACACGAGAAATTGTGATTAGTAGAAGAAGTAATAATCTCCAGTTCATTGCTGATACACACCGTTCATATGACGCTCTCCAATATCCACTAATTTTCTGGAAGGTACAAGACGGGTATTGCATAAATATTAAACAACGAGATCCCACAACAGGTACTATATTCATTATGAACATTGATCATTACTCATTTACCAAAAACTTAATTTATTAATCGTAATTCATTAAACTTAACTATTGTTAATTATTAATTAGTATTTGTTTTTATTCATATATATCATTACAGGAGCCAAAACAAGCAAGAACGTTAGTTCGAAGGATTTTTATGCTTATCGGTTGATGATTAGACCCGGTCAGGATAACGTCATTCTACGATGTCGTGAGCTTTGTCAACAATTCATGGTCGACATGTACGTGAAGATAGAGAGCGAACGATTACGGTACTTGCGATATAATCAGCAAAAGCTGCGTGCGGAAGAATACATTCACTTGCGACATGCTATTGCCAACAACGCCGATGCCGCCGAAATTGGTAGCTGTGTCATTCTACAATCATCGTATACAGGCAGTCCACGTCATATGCAAGAATACATACAGGATGCTCTGACTTTCGTGCGCGAATATGGACGACCATGTTTATTTATTACGTTCACGTGTAATCCAAAATGGCCGGAGATCACATCTTTGTTATTGCCTGGACAAAATGCAATACATCGTCATGACATTACAGCACGTGTGTTCAGACAAAAATTAAAGTCTTTAATAAGTTTCATTACAAAATTACATGTATTCGGTCCCACACGTTGCTGGATGTATTCGGTTGAGTGGCAAAAGAGGGGATTACCTCATGCACACATTTTGGTTTGGTTAATCGACAAAATCCGTCCTGAAGAAATCGATAGTATAATTTCTGCGGAAATTCCAGATCCGTCTACTGATCAATTGCTGTTTGATATTGTTACAGCAAACATGATGCATGGCCTATGCGGTGACCTGAATCGTTCATCGCCTTGCATGGCAGATGGAAAATGCACCAAAAGTTTCCCTAAAAAGTTCACTAACGATACGATCACAAATGTTGACGGATATCCAATATATCGTCGAAGGAGTCCCGATAATGGCGGACAATCATTTACTAAAAATATCAACAACATAGATATTGACATTGACAATCGTTGGGTGGTGCCATATTCGCCTCTATTGAGCAAAACATACGACGCTCATATTAACGTTGAGTTCTGCAGTTCCGTGAAGAGCATCAAATACATTTGTAAGTATGTACATAAAGGCAGTGATATGGCTGTATTTCGAGTTGAAAATACCAATAACAATGCTCCTCCAGTGAATAAAAATGATGAAATAACTCTCTATCAAACGGGCCGATACATCAGCTCCAATGAAGCTGTTTGGCGTATCTTTGGTTTCCCAATTCATGAACGGGATCCAGCAGTTATTCATTTAGCCGTCCATCTTGAGAACATCCAGCGCGTATATTTTACGAACGAGACAGCGATTGATCATGCTATAAATCCACCAAAAACTACACTCACCGAATTTTTTGAATTGTGTAATCGTGCGGATGCTTTTGGTGCCTTTGCACGGACATTACTCTATTCAGAAGTACCAAGTTTTTTCACATGGGCTTAAACAAAAAAATGGATGCCTGGCAAGCAAGGTACACCGATTGATGCATGTCCCGGTTTATATAAATCAAACACCTTGGGACGAGTATTTGCAGTAAATCCAAAGCAGACTGAGTGCTTTTATCTTCGACTGTTGTTGGTTAATGTTACCGGCCCATTGTCATTTCAAGATATACGTAAAGTGAATGGACAACAATATCCAACGTATACAGAAGCATGCCTTGCACTAGGCTTGCTGGAAGATGACAACCAGTGGGAATGTATGCTTGCTGAAGCAGCATTGAACTGTACGGTAAAACAAATTCGTCCACTGTTCGCTATAGTGTTGACTGCATGTTTCCCGGCCCGAGCAGAGACATTGTGGGATAGTCATAAAGATTCAATGAGTGATGATATTTTGCATGAACATCGTACACGGTGCAACGATTTAACAATACCATTCAGCGACGCTATGTACAATGAAGCATTGATTGCTATTGAGGATCTTTGCATTATCATTGCCAACTTACCACTCAGTCATTTCGGCACGCCTTCGCCAAATCGTAGTGTATCTGATTTAATAAATAATGAAATGAATCGAGAACTACAATACAATACTGCAGAAATGGCAGCGATTGTTACTCGCAATATCCCACTAATGAAAGAGGAACAAAGAAGCATTTACGATCGCATTATGCTCGCAGTTTCGGCAGGGCAAGGTGGATTCTTTTTTTTTTTTTTTTGGATGCACCAGGTGGAACTGGTAAAACATTCCTTATTTCGCTAATCCTAGCCGAAATACGATCGAATAATGGCATCGCATTGGCCGTTGCATCGTCTGGTATTGCGGCAACTGTATTGGATGGAGGCAGAACAGCTCATTCAGTATTTAAGCTACCACTAAAAATTCAAAATAACCCAGATGCAGTGTGCAACATAAAAAAAAACAATCGCCCATGGCCACAGTGCTGAAACAGTGTAAAATTATCATCTGGGATGAATGCACTATGGCACACAAACATTCGCTTGAGGCGTTGAACAGGACAATGAAAGATCTTAAAAACAAGGACAAACTATTTGGCGGCACTCTGGTACTCCTTTCAGGAGATTTTAGACAAACACTTCCCGTCATCCCACGTTCAACGTATGCTGATGAAATCAACGCCTGCTTAAAATCATCGCCACTGAGGCGTAATGTTGAAAAATCACAACTGAAAGTAAATATGCGCGTTCAAATACTTCGAGATCTATCCGCTGAGGCATTCTCAAAACAGCTGTTAAATATCGGCGATGGAAAAGTTACTGTAGATGAAACTGGATGCATAAAATTACCGGCCGATTTCTGCACAATCACTGATTCGCAAGATGCTCTCATTGACCAGATATTTCCCGATGTACATACATGTGTGTCCCGATGTAATCATGAGTGGCTGGCAGAAAGAGCAATTTTAGCAGCAAAAAATGTAGACGTCAGCGAACTGAATCTTAAAATACAACATTTATTGCCAGGGGAGTTAGTGTCATACAAATCTGTTGATACAGTTTGCGATGCCACCGAAGGTGTGAATTATCCAGCAGAGTTTTTAAACTCATTAGATTTACCAGGCATGCCGCCGCATAACTTACAACTGAAGGTTGGATCTCCGGTTATTTTGCTTCGTAATTTGAACCCACCACGGCTGTGTAACGGCACGCGATTAGTTATTAAAAAACTAATGAAAAATGTTGTCGAAGCTGTCATTTTAAATGGCAAATTTCGAGGTGAAAATATATTACTACCACGGATCCCTATTATACCCACGGATGTGCCAATTCAATTTAAACGTCTTCAATTTCCAATAAGATTGGCATTTGCAATGACTATCAATAAGTCTCAAGGCCAAACTATGTCTGTGGCTTAGATTTGAGCACACCATGTTTTTCACACGGACAATTATGCGTGGCATGCTCTCGAAAAGGCAAACCATCCAGTTTGTTTGTGTTAGCTAAAGGTGGGGTAACAAAAAATATTGTACACTCTATTCCGTTAAGAGATTGATTTTATTTATTTTTTTTTGTAAAATTATTGTAATTAGCGATATATATAAATTTAAAGAATACATTACAATGAATTAAAAATACAAATGTTTGGTATTGTGTTATTTTTATATTCCAGCATCGTTCACAGAGCTCCGTGCCTCTTCCACTCATATACCACATCCTCACAAACTTACAATAAGTTAGTCATTTCTTTCTACTAAAATAATCCTAGGAATAATTTATATGGCAAAACAACGTTTGCCGGGTCAGCTAGTATATATATAAAATTCTCCTGTCACAGTGTTAGTCACCTAACTCCTCCGAAACCACTCGACCAATTTTAATGAAACTTTCTATGTATATTCGTTACGTCTGAGAATAGGTTTTTAACTATGTCTCATACCCCTAAGACATAAGGGCGGTCCACCCCAAAATGTTTAGCCCCAGAGTGCTATTAATTTGAATCAGGATTTCTGTGTAGACATTAGCGTGTCGAGTCACTTTTCAAATGTGTTTGCCAGATAATGTGGAGAGGGGGGGGGACGTTAATAAAATGTTGAAAGTCGTACAAGGTTTGCAATTTTTGATAATGGATCGCTAAATGTGGTGCTAAAACGCGACAATTTATTATAAATATATTTCGCGTATAGTTAGAAAACGCCTGGCGTATATTGTAAAAGAGTTTTATAAGGCGATTTTAATATAGATTTCTATTCCGAAGAAGTGCTCTGTGGAACAAGAAAGGAAAACACGGTACACTCATGGATTATGATGCCCATTCCAAACAGCATTTAAAATGTCTTTGCGGTATAGTTGGAATACGCCTACAGGAAGAATATGCCTGGCGAAGATTGTAAAAGAGTTTCAGTAGGCGATTTTAAGATAGATTTCGATTCCAAAGATGTGTTTTATGGTACAAGAAAGAGTTGATTCCTATTTTAACGCCCCCACTCTCGCCAACCTAAAAAATCCCCGTACTTTGGCGAGCTTTGCAGTCATGGGTCTCTGGGAGTTATGCACAAGTTTCAACTGTACTTACGTATTATCCCGGCGGTCTGCCAAGACAAGCAATTTTTCACCAAGATAAATGCCGGGCACATGAAATTGTTGATGGTTTGGAATACGATTGGCAACGTATTTAAAATCTACGAAAAAGTAGTTTGGCGGAAGTGACCGCCGGGATAATACGCAAGTACCGTTTCAACGCACCCAAAAGAACTAGGTGATAACTAAAGTAAACAAACTAGCGATAAACGCGCCAGTTAAGGAATTTGAAGAGATTTATTATTAAAACTACATTAATTGGTAATCCAAAATAAATAAAAATGTAACGGCATGCTGTACTTACATGTTGTTCCAAATCGCCATTTTAATTCGAAATTACGATTTCTACATAAATGCAAAAAATCGTTATGGTAACTGCATATGTTTAATGATCGCCACCTTGGCGAGAGTCGAGGCGTTAAAGTAGGAAACAATATATAAAACGGTAAAGTATAATTGTGATATACTTGGCGAAGATTGTAAAATAGTTTTAGTAGGCGATTTTCAGATAGATTTCGATTTCAAAGATGGGTTTTATGAAATAAGAAAGAAAAATACAGCACAGTCATGAATAATGATAACACTTTCCAACTTAATGGAACAAGGACGAAAAATAGGGACGACGCATAAATTATGATACGATTTTAATATATAGCACTATAGTGCGTATTTAAAATCTGAAAGTGTTTCAGATTTTCATCCTTTTTTTGGTTGGGGGGGGGGGCAAAATTTTTTATGGAATGACTATCAATAAGTCTCAAGGCCAAACTATGTCTGTTTGTGGATTAGATTTGAGCCCACCATGTTCACACGGACAGTTACACGTGGTATGCTCTCGAGTGGGCAAACCATACAGTGGGCATCCAGTTTGTTTGTGTTATCTAAAGATGGGATAACAAAAAATATTGTATAGTCTATTGCGTTAAGGGATTGATATTATTTTTTAGTAAAATTATTGTAATTAGCGATATATATAAATTTAAAGAATAGATTACAATGAATTAAAAATATAAATGTTTGGTATTGTGTTATTTTTATATTCCAGCATCGTTCACAGCGCTCCATGCCTCTTCCACTCATATACCACATCCTCGCAAACTTACAATAAGTTAGTCATTTCTTTCTACTAAAATAATCCTAGGAATAATTTATATGGCAAAACAACGTTTGCCGGGTCAGCTAGTATATATATATATATATATATATATATATATATATATATATATATATATATATATATATATATATATATATATATATATATATATATATATATATATATATATATATATATATATATATATATATATATATATATATATATAATGGGTGTTTCAAAAATGACTGGTATATTTGAAAAATCAATAAAAACTAAACGGGCAGCGATAGAAATAAACCGTTTGTTGCAATATGCTTGGGACAACAGTAAATTTTCAGGCAGACAAACTTCCAAAATTAGTTACAATGTTTCACAACAAATGGCGCTGCAGTCTGTAAAAATCTAAACTACGATATTTTCCACATATCCACCATGCACAGCAATAATATGGCCCATATGCGCCTATTCTGTTTATTGACGAAGCCGTCCAGGTAAAAATAAGCTTAGTCAGTAACCCAAATGCTGCCCACATGGATATCGCCGTCATCAATCCTTTGCACCATATCGTTAGCGAATGTCTCTCCTGCATTAATGGAAGCAGCGCTGGGGGGTTGCCGAGTCTGAATTTTGTATGGATAGAGGTATAAACTCTGGCGCATGAGACGATACGTGGACGTTGGCTTAATTTGGACCGCAGTTGCAACACGGCGAATGGAAACCAGAGGCCGCTGTTGGATCACCTGTTGCACAAGCTGAGCATTGACCTGTGTGGTTGCCGTACGCAGTCGCCCTACTTTTCCAGCACGTTCATTCTTCACGTTCTCTGTCCGTTGAAATATTTCAAACAGATCTTTTATTGTATCGCTTTTCGGTCCTTTGTTTACATTAAGCTTCTGTTAAAAACTTCGTCTTGTTGCAACAATACTGTGTTTAGGTGGAATTCCAACAAGAAAAATCCTCTGTTCTAAGGAATAAACCATTTTTTCATAGCAAACTTGCAATCTGTGAACATCACACGCTTACAGCAGAAGGGCGACTAACAGAATGGCGAACTCACAGACTGCGTTTTCATCTATACCTTTCAATTCGCCTGCAGCGTCATCTGTTGTTGAAAATTGTAACTAATTTCGAAAGTTTGTCTGCCTGAAAATTTACTGTTGTCCCAAGCATATTGCAACAAACGGTTTATTTCTTTCGCTACCCGTTTAGTTTTTATTGATTTTTCAAATATACTGGTCATTTTTGAAACACCCGGTATATATGGGGAGACCCCCTGAAGCCCCCTAATTTTTTAGTTTCGATATTGCCTATTAAAACGATATTAATTGACTATGTCATTTTATCTCTCTTCTTTCGTGTATTTCGCCTGGTAACCCTATGTTGAAATTTTTATGATTGTAACCTATTGATAGAAAAATACATGTGTAGCATATTCTACAGCTTACGAAATATTGTAACAATAGATTGAAGCTGCTGTGAACTAATAGTATTTAAATATATGTAAAAAATACAGGTGATGCATATTGTACAGCTTATGAAATATTGTAACAATAGATTAAAATTGTTGGGAACTAATAGTATTTAAATATATGTAAAATTATGTCGCATTTTTATGTCGCTTTATTGGGACACATTTTCCGGACAATTTTCAATAAAGGGGGTGAGAGATAAAATGGCATAGTCATTAATACAGGGTGATTCACCAGAATGACAAACTTACAGGGGATGTAGGGGGTACAGAGACGGCTCAGAATCACAGAGCAATGCGGGGTCCTACAATAACAATGGGCTTTCCTCAGACAATTTCATAAATGTAATGAAAGAAACAAGTCTGAAGTAATAGTTTTTATCAAGTGCAATCGGTGAAAGAGGGATTAGATTCTGAAAAGTCATAGTCGGAAAGTTTACTATCACTTGAACACTTCTAAAGTAATTATTAACAGGGACATGAAGACTACGTTTCCAACCCCGCATTGCTGTGTGATTCTGATCGTCTCTGTACCCCCTACACCCCTGCAAGTTTGTCAGTCTGGTAGCGAATCACCCTGTGTGTGTATATATATACATATCTACAGGGTGTCCCGAAAAGCTGGTAACACGCTTTAATTCTTTATCTATTAGAGATAAGTGGGCAATGTGAACTGAAAAAATATTCTAAATGAGCTAGGAAGAAAGACTACGTTAAAGCAAAAAAAAAAAAAAAAAGAAAGAAAAAATCCTATTGTTAATTTTTAAAAAGTGGCACTTTTGAAGTTTGCATACCACAGCCCGAACAAAAAAATTCCCAGTTAGTAAAGTGGGCTCCATACACTCATGAGGGAATGGACAAAATTTCAGTATTTTATCACAAAAAGATCATCATATCTTTAAAAAAAAGTTCATTCGGGGTTTTATATGAAAATGAATACGAAAGTTTAATGCTACCGTGCAGGAAATGATTTGTATCCTTAATTTCTGCACGACCTCTGAAACGTGATCATTCGACATGATTTTTTTTCCCTTCGAGAGCCCTTGGAAAGTAATTTAAGTCTATATATATGTTTATCTCGTCATGTCCCTGAGACTCTTTATGATAAAAGGCTAAAACTTCGAGCATTATCTGATAAATATACAGGGCATATTTTACTAACTTTTTTTTTTTTTTTAATGTACGGGAGCTGTTTCAAATTTAAAATCTGTAACGTTTTGAAAAATTACGGGATATTTTTTTTTCCCTTAATGCAAGTCTTTTTTCTAACCTTATTTTGATTTTTTTTTTCAATTTACATTGCCTGCCTATTTCTAATAGATAAAGAATTAAAACGTGTTACCATCGTTTTGAAACACCCTGTATACTACCTATAAAATTCTTGCTTCAAGATGTAACAAATGTTGGGCCTATGTTTGAGCTCATCTTGTTTGTCGTTAAAAACTTATTGAAATTTTATTTATTTAAATTTTATGTAAAAATGCGACATTACTTCCCTGTCGCCTTAACATTTTTCGTTTATCTTTCAGTTCCCACTATTTTGTGAGATTCTGCTGTCAGCTGAGGAAAACCGACAATTTTTTTGGTCGAAACGATTGTAGTGATTAAGATAAGTACCTTGTTATGTGTGTTAATTTATAAAGTTTTATTTATATCATTTTGTCAGTATTATTTTAGCGGGAACATTTTAGCAAGATTATGCAAACGTAAAAACCGTATGACATTGAATTAGTCAGTATTAACTGAAATTTATTTGCTCAAATGACCAACCTACTACAGCGATGTCATCACTGAGTGAAGCCGCACCGAAGTTTGGAGCCTGTTTCTGCAGATGTAATGAAAAAGGAAAGCGAAAGCGTATAGGCAGCTTTATCGGGCTTTAATGGCTTTTCAAGGGGCAGTAGAAAGGGGACCTAACAGAGAAATGTTTGGGGCCAACAGTCAACCACTCCACAATATATATTATACTGTAATCATGTAGCTTCAAATTAAATAAATAGATTGTAATTGTTTATAAATGTTATTTTGGTTATAAATGTTTTATTTTGTGGAAGGACAATCAAGAAACAGCTTCTAAATGCAAGTAGCCATATTTATTGGTTGCAATAACTTAATAAACTCATCGATGCTGAAAAGATCTCATCATATAAATAAAATAAAATTACATTATCAAACAAGAAAATAATATTCTTAAAATATATAAGTAAAAAATTGCGATCGTTCCCTACTCTACAGAAGTTAATTACTCAGGACAATCTAAATTCAAGTCGGCGAGGTGTTATTGCCAACTCCTCCAACATTTCACTAGCAGTGATATCTAGCTCTCTGTGGATATTAAGCATAGCAAGTCCTTTTAACCTTTGCTGACCAGTTGTGCTCCTTAAGTAAGTTTTCAGCCTTCGTAGAGAGAGAAAGGACCTTTCACTAGTGCTTGTGGACACAGGAAGAGAGGCGAGAATTTTCAGAAGGGTGTTTAAAGTGGGGAAAACATCCTAATGGAAGGTAGTGTAATTATTAATTGCCTTTCTTGAGCTGATTTTCAAATCTTTTACCCTCTCGTACCACATAAAAGTTCTCCAATATCAGCGACATTACTAATTTGTATATCTTCCTGATAGAAATTCAGAAGTTTTTTTAAACTTTCTTCCTGCTTTTTGGTGGCTTGGGCATTGCTGGTAGGTATTAGACACTCAAAACTTCCCAGAACTTTTTCATGTTTTAGAAACCGAATATTCAATTCACTTAAAAAGTGATCTAGAAATGGTAAAAATATGGAAATCCTAAAATACATGGGTTGCAAATTAAGTAATGGCAACAGAGATATAAATAAAATTTTAATGAACTTAAAATTACAATTACATCAAATTCCTTCTATGTAAACACCGCCAAAGTTTAGAACGTATTGCCAAATGCCAGGAAGGCGTTGGTGACCGCTGGCAAGGTAGTGATTTTGGATGTCAGCGACGGAGCGCCCTATTGCGTAGAGTACAGCTGCAACGTCATGGAATAGACGGCCTCGGAGGGGGCTCCCTCAACTTCGGAAACAGATCGAAGTCACAAAGACTCATGTCAGGTGAATAGGAAGGATGTTCCAAGATTTTCCATTGCCGCCGTTGCAACAGGAGAGTGACAATGTTTGCGACATTTCAACCAACATTGCCATGCAACACGACAAGGAGATTGTATTGCAATAAACTTAGAGTTTTACGCCGCATAGGCGGACGCAGATTGTGCTGCAGAAATCGGCAATAGCAGTTTGCGTTGACAGTTTGTCCTGCAGGCACAGCATGCGTAAGAATCACACCCTCCCCACAATCCATCGTGCAACCGTCCTATACGGTAATGCATTTTCACCACAGGCTTACCTTAATCCTCGGTAACATTCTGTTGCATTTTGGGTAAGGGCAACCTCTATTTTAAGCCTCGACCTCCGATCACTTTTTGAAAACATGCTTTAGAGCGATGGAAACGAAGTTCTTCACTTTAACAGCACGCAAGAAATACGCTTCTAACTAAATCGACTGTTTTTTGGACTCTACACATCGACAATAGCGCCATCTCCCCGCTACCATATCCTATTTGCGCACACCCACTCTTCAGCAAATTTCTAAGTTTTATTGCCACTATTTAATTTACAACCCTCGTATTATTCAGGAGTCTCTGTTTCAATGTTGCACCTCTGTGTTTGTCTTTCAGTTCTTGGGGGTTTTATTGCAGAACTGAGTAATTCAGCCATAGTCTCTGATTGTTTAAATATTGTTGCAAATTCTTCTTCAGCGTTTGATCTTATTTTCTCTATCATCCCTTTCATGGTGAACCATCAAGATTGTTCACCATGTTCATGTCATCCAAAAGATCGATATCTTCATGCTGCAAAGATCGAGCAAGGAGTAAGCTTAAGGAAAATACTGTGCCCATCACCTGTAAACTGATTATGGAGAATGAACTCTGAAGTGCATATACGAGCTGCGATGCCATCGAAGCTGATTCTAGATCCTACCACTGTGAAACTTCTTCATGAGCTTCATGGACAGCGGGTAACATTTATTGTAGCAGTAATATGGAATCATGGCGTTCAACCCACCTAGCTGGACATAGTTGTTTCAGACGGGTAGATTTGGCTTCAGGAAACAGCTTCTCGATTGCTCTTTTAATAACCTCCATTCGTTTTGGAATGTTAAAGAACACACATAGTTTTGTTGCAATCTCAAACACATAGTTTTGTTGCAGTTTCTGATCTCTGAAACTGAACATGATGCACTAATAGCAAGGTTTAAGCTATGGGATGCACAATGGACATATATTGCAGTCGGATGCTCTTCCGCTAGATAGGCCTGTGATCCGATGAATTTTCCATTCACTGCGGGGGCTCCATCATATCCTTGTCCCCTCAAGAACTTTGTATCGATTCCAAACTCCCGTAAGGAGTTAAAAATGATTTCCTCCAGGTTTTTACAGGTGTTAAATCAGAAACAGGTACTAACTGGAGGAAATCGTCTCTAATGCCATTATTACGTAGGTATCTCACGTCAATTGATGCTTATTCTTTCAGACGTTCAGACGTCTGTCATTTCATCCGCAAGAACAGTGAAACATTTCTCTGAATTTACCATCTCAACCAATTTCTTCAACATTATATCATTAATAGCAGAAATAATTTCATTTTGTGCTTTTGGTGAGAGTCAAAATGCATTTTTCGATCCTATTTCTAAATGTCTTTTCAAATCATTATATCCAGAATTAACTCTGAATCTCAGAAAAGCTCGGAAATTTCCCTCATTTTCAATAGGGCAAACTTCCAAATTAAGTCTCTGTGGGCTCGAAGTGGTATACCCTGCCGACCACAAAACAGTACAGTTTTAATTATTGGTAGGACTGCTTTCCTGTTTTCAGTAATTTGTTGCTGCAGAGCTATATTTTGTAGCATCTGGACACTCGGTATCGTGCCTCTATAAATTTTTAACCAATCTTCAGCCTAAAGTATACAGCATTTATGTAATTCATTATTTTCGTGGTTATTGAATTGTTCCACCGCGTCCTTCCAACGACTGAAAGTCTTTTTTACTAAGACACCCAAACTCTGGAAGCTTCTTCCTGCTCCAAAAGAAGAAAAAAATGAACAATATTTGCAGTAAGGCCCGTCGTCGAACATGGAGTAAAGCACCCATTTCTACTTTGACAACCATCCATACTGAAATTTAAGGTTTCGACGCTCGAAATTTGAAGGTAGATTCAGGAATCCAAGGGTTCTCCATTATCACTCTTCTTTATTCATCGTCAATCTGCAAAAGCATTTACACTTATTTAGTACAACATCAGTTAAATAAGCGGTACCAGAAATGTGACAAATACTCTCCTGTTTTAACCTTATCATTTTGAACTCCACTAGTTAATTCTTGATCTATTTACGGGCCTCACCATGGCACAGTGGTATATCACTGAAAATGGTAGACGGCCGAAATGTGAAGGTCCCGGGTTCGGGTCCCATCGCGCGGTCGTCGATATAACGGTCTGGAGTTTTGGTAGGTTTTCTCCAGATGTAACGTGAATACGCGTTAGAACCCCTTAGAAAGTCCTCCTACCAAGGTATCCCTCATCTTAGGCAGATATCCCTCGCGCGGGTTTGCCTTAATCATACACAACAACAACTTAATTTATTTGCTTTTGTTAAATAAAATAAAATATTCAAAATTGTACCATTAATAACAAAAAATTTAAAAAAAACAAGAGAATAGCAAAAAAAATTTTTAACGTTTGATTTCTAAAAAAAGATGAAGAAATCATTAAAGAGTTGGAGTAACAAAATATATGGTTATTGTTGAAGCGGTGTTCTCAACCACTTAGTACGCAATTCATTCCATTCGGTACAGTATTACCAATATAACACGCATTTTCTCTTGTTCTTGTTGATTACTGAGGAGATCCTGAAGTTTGGTACATCTAAGGTTTCAATTAGTGATCCAACTCCCACAGATATAACTAATACATCTATAGATACAGTAATAAAAAGCTAACATAAATAATGTAAGAATAGTAAATGTGAATGTTTTCCAAAAGAGTTTTAAATGACTGAAGTTAAAAGCAATTTGTAAAAAATATAGAATTAGAGGAGGGTACATACAATTTTTGACTTAGTAAAAGAAAAAGCCGCAACGTCAAAACAAAGTGAAATAAAAGTAAAATGTTAAGAAAACCAACTCTTAAAACGAGAAAGTCACCCCCTCTGCTAGTTGGTTTAGAAGTATATAATAGAGAATAAGATATATGAAGATATCAGAAAACAAACGTAAGCCTACGCTAGGGTAAGTGGCGCCCCCTGCAAACGTAAAAAAGGCTTCCCCTTCTATACTTAGTTTTTGAGTTCGAAACGACGACGGCCCTTCTAAGCTGACGCCCTGATGCAATGCTTACCTTGCTTATACCGTGTCGGACCGCCTCTGGTTACAAAAACTAGATGGTTTAGTGATAAAAACTTACAAAAAGGTACAAATTATTTTCGTCCTGTATTAGTTCTGAAGAGCTTTTGGATATATTGGCCGTTCTTTCAGAATATCAAAAAACGGAAAGAAAGAAAAAAAAGTAAGATAATCTGAAACACTTTCATATTTTAAATACGGACTAAAGTGCTATATATTAAAAGCGTATCATAATCTATGCGTCTTCCCTATTTTCTTTCCTTATTCCATTAAGTTGGAAAGTTTATCTTTATTCATGAATGTGATTAAACAAAATTAAAATTGATATTTCTAACATGTTTTTTCCTGGATGTAATGTAATAGAAACAGAAAGGGGAAAAGCTGCGCAGAAAAATGCCCAAATCGAGCTGAAAGTTTCAAAAATTTATTCAGGTGAATTCTTTATCCAAGCCAGGCGTAGCAGACGATAAAATGATTTTATTAATAAAAACTGCGTATTCTGTAAGTTTGCGCCTTCTGCCGACGGCTCAGTAAAATAAAAACTCAATTGTATTTTTTCTTTATGAAAGATAGGTTTTTTTAATATTATGGAACAGTGTTTTGTTTTTTGTTTTTCGCGCGATAAAAAGTAGCCTGTATGTTAATCCAGGACTTTAACTGCCTTTATTCCAAATTTCATCCAAATCCGTCAAACCGTTTCAGCATGAGAGAATAATAAACATACAAACATTGGCATTTATAATATTAGTAGGATTATTACCTCTGCACAGGAAAATACATAGCGTCCAAAACTAAGCAAGGAACTTCCTCTACGTCTAATGACTTTTTCTCTTTCAATACTAAATTCCTGAGGTCAATTTTGAAACATTCTAAATATTTATTTTCACACATTCTGAACTGCTAATAATATACCATTTTCCATTCATTTAGCTGATATCTCCGCTTCGAGTTATAACCTTTGACATAGAAAATCCCTGTCTGTCTCGATCGATAGTGATGGGGGAGGGTTTCCCGCCGTTTTATTGTGCTGATGTTCGGACCAGTGACAAACTGTCTTCGCGCTGAAGCTGAGAAGAGTTGATTCCATCCCCCTCCCCTCCCCTCACACCCTTCTCGTTGTCTTATGAACTAAGAATATTGCAGTTGGGAAAAAAGTTTGAATGGCACTTCACTCTCTTTCTCTTTTCCCTACGCGAAGATTTCTATTGTAAGTAAAATAATAACTAAAAAAATTAACACTAATAAAGAATAACAGCGGATAAAGGTACATTATTTTAATCAATCTTTAACACTAGGAGCTAAAGCCCATTGTGGAGAATAACAACTTATAAGAGACGCATTTCAGTGTTTATTGCAACTGTGTAATGTGATACTATTGTTTAACCCTTTGAGGCGCAACCCTTTCCCACTTCTGAAAAAAGGGCAGCAGTTGCCATCGCTCTACTTAACTACCAGCAAGATGGCGGACGATCAAAACATTCATTACGTGCCACAGATTTAGAGACCCTTTTTTGACGCAACTGGCTCTGCGGCACAGCTAGCTGCAAATGCTAGCAGCATTTTTATTAGCCCTGCTAGTTCCTTTTTATTAGCCGTGGGAAACTTACTTTCCGAATAACCTTCGTATGTATGAAATGGAAATTTATTGAATACTAGGTGGAACCCGTCGAATTCAACAGTCACTTTATTGACCGTAATGTTAAAAAAAAAAAAAAAAATGGGAAAGATCAGGAATGTCACCGAGTTCTTGGACAAAACGGACAGAAAAATCGGAGTGCAACTTGGACGTGACATGACGTGTGACAGAAAGTAAGCAAAAATTTCGCGCCAGTTCTTACTTTATCAACTGTACAATGGGGGTGAAATAATTGAAATCTTTAAAATTTGTTTCAAGTATCTTTATTTAGTTTAAAAGAAAAAAAGAGTACATATTAAATGAGGAATGAGCACGATTACAGTCACAAATTCTAATTGAGTATTTCGATGAAGACGATATTTTGGATAAAACCATCGACCACGGAACGTCCAGGTGAATTATCGTGAGTGATTTTGACTGCCGTGGAATTCTTTGCTCTAACCATTGGAAAGCAACATACAACATTCCATGAGAAAATACGGGTTCAGGAAAGTACACGCCAACAGTATGAAGTAAATATAGTAAAAAATGTCGGAGTTCTGCAAGAGACAAAAAATCTAACCCTCCAAATGACAATTACACGCTCCGTGCTTTATTTACCTTTTCTCACGCTACCCTCGATGGTAAAGATCCAATATCAGATAAAAAAAACTGAAAAATTAAAGACATAAGAGATAAAGCGCTAAAATAAAGAAGCTTATAACTGCGGTCAGTGTGGTTAATAAACCACATTGTATTGCCTATGTAGAAAAAAATGAAGGGGCAAAAAAATTCTGAAAAACGTTCATATTTTAAATGCGCATTAATGTGCCATATATAAAAAGCGTATCATAATACATGAACCGTCCCTATTTTTCTTCCTTATTTCATTAATTTGAAAAGTGTATCATTATTCACGAGCGAGCCGTATTTGTCTTCCTTATTTCATAAAACACTTCTTTGGAACCAAAATCTATATTAAAATCGCCGCCTACTAAAACTGTTTTACATTATTCGCCAAGCACGTTCTAACTACACTTCACCTCTTAAAATACTGCTTTGAATGTGCATCATAATACATGCGCCGTCCCTATTTTTCTTCCTTATTTCATTAATTTGAAAAGTGTATCATTATTCATGAGCGAGCCGTATTTGTTTTCCTTATTTCATAAAACACTTCTTTGGAACCAAAATTTATATTAAAATCGCCGCCTACTAAAACTGTTTTACATTATTCGCCAAGCACATTCTAACTACACTTCACCTCTTAAAATACTGCTTTGAATGTACATCATAATACATGCGCCGTCCCTATTTTTCTTCCTTATTTCATTAATTTGAAAAGTGTATCATTATTCATGAGCGAGCCGTATTTGTCTTCCTTATTTCATAAAACACTTCTTTGGAACCAAAATCTATATTAAAAACGCCGCCTACTAAAACTGTTTTACATTATTCGCCAAGCACATTCTAACTACACTTCACCTCTTAAAATACTGTTTTGAATGTGCATCATAATACATGCGGCCGTCCCTATTTTTCTTCCTTATTTCATTAATTTGAAAAGTGTATCATTATTCATGAGCGAGCCGTATTTGTCTTCCTTATTTCATAAAACACTTCTTTGGAACCAAAATCTATATTAAAATCGCCGCCTACTAAAACTGTTTTACATTATTCGCCAAGCACATTCTAACTACACTTCACCTCTTAAAATACTGCTTTGAATGTGCATCATAATACATGCGCCGTCCCTATTTTTCTTCCTTATTTCATTAATTTGAAAAGTGTATCATTATTTATGAGCGTGCCGTATTTGTCTTCCTTATTCCATAAAACACATCTTTGGAACCAAAATCTATATTAAAAACGCCGCCTACGAAAACTGTTTTGCAGTATTCGCCAAGCACATTCTAACTACACTTCACCTTTTAAAATACTGCTTTGAATGTGCATCATAATCCATGAGTGTGCCTTGAAGGTCTTCTTTGTTCCATAAAATACTTTTCAGGATTGAAATCTATATTAAAATCGCCTACCAAAGCCACCTGATGAGCCAGACGCGAATCTCCCACTTTTTAACTCCAGCAAGCTTGGTACTCATTTTATCGCCAACTGAAGGAATGAAAGGCTGAGTCATCCTCGCCCAGCCCAGGAATAGAACCCACGACCTGCGGCACGGCAGCAGAATGCGATAGCCGTTATACCACTTGGATTATATTCTAAATATACTTCACCTTTATAAATACTGTTTGGAAAGTTACCATAATACATGAGTAAACCGTATTTGCTTTTCCTGTTCCATAAAACAATTTCTTGGACTTGAAATACATATTAAAATTGCCAACCAAAAGTATTTTACAATCTTCGCCAAGCATATTCTAACTATAATTCTCCTTTGTTGTAGGTAAATAAATTGTAGCGTTCGGTAGTTTCTAGCCAAGTCTAGTAGATATTGCCAAGCTACGCTCAATTTTTGAGACTTACATTTCACGCCAGACTTGGTGGTAAATCATCAAAAATTGTAAAACTTGGTGGCTTTTAACATTTTATTCTCTTCCCAGCCCCTCTCCCCCGCTATCTGTTGCTTTTAAACATTTCTCTGTATAGACCGTAATGTATGAGAAATATAATGTTGCAGCCCTGTAGAAAAACTGTAAGTCCTACACACACCAAAATCAATACTGGTCGTGCAATGCTAATCTTTAATACATGAACCAGCCATTTAGGAGCTACCGCACTTTCAACGGTTTAATTGGCAAGAAAATAGTAAAAAACGGCAGAATTCGAAGAAAGAATGTTATGTATTCTGCAAGGGACATTGATCTAATCCGCCAAGCGAAGTGCGCGCGCTCCCTGCTTTATTTACATTTACTCTAGATGCCCTCAGTGGTAAAGATCCAGTATGAGACAGAAAACTGAAAAATTAAAGAAATGAGAGCTAAAGTCCCAAAATAAATATGTGCATACGTCATCCCGGAGTTTGCATTGCAGCTGTATAACTCCTAGAGACAAATGCCTGGAAAGTTGGCCAACGTACGGCAGTTTTTCTTTTTTTTTTTTTTTCGTAACAACTAGTGTATTTGCCATCTACGGCGATTTTTCATAATTTTGCGACCTGCACTTACATAAAATTGATCATTATTTCGCATTAAGGTTGCGAATGAAACACTGATTTATTTTAACTTGCTTAAACTTCTATAAATGCGTAATTAACGCCGCCAAATAATTTATTTTTCCAGCATGTTGTAAATGCCCAAATTGAGCCACAAATTAAACTTCACAATAAGTGATTTCTTATTTTGCAGAAGAAAACTGCCAAATGAATGCAGCTACTTATATCATTTCGGAAAAACGCATCATCTGAAATTTTGAACGCCTCCAAGCGATCGAATCTATGAAATTCCACTGCCATGTATAAAGACAGGCTTTATTCGGATTACTCATTGGTCTGCGAGAGTACGCGCATGCTAAAACGGCATCAAATAATATGGTTGAAGCTGCGTATGTATAAAGAAAGGTTTCATTCTGGTATTTTCAGAAAGCGCACATCGATACTGAATTTTAACAGGCTTGAGCAACAGCTCTTCTATCCTTTTATTTTTATTTGCTTCATATGTTGATTCCTCTTTAAGAGGCCTCTCTACTCACGGAAAAAATCACAAACGGTGGCTTCCTCTGAGATGCTCTGGAAATTGGGAAAGAGGGGATAGCAATCTGTGACAGTTTTATTACTCTCTTGACCACACCTCTAGTCTTCATCTTACAGAAGACCCCCAGGAGTGAGGGGGCACACACAACAACACCTGTTCCTCCTAGTTGTTTGGAAATAAGCTATTCATTATCACTTCCGTTTGAGAACTTGGACTGTATGGGATTTTTTCTTTTTACTATAAAAATGAGTCGTTTAAATGTTCTAAATATCACTTTGTTTGAAATGATTTTAAAATACTGAATATACACAAACACGACTCCGTAAAAATGTATATTTATGGTGGGATGTTTAATATATACTGTAGTATCAAAATATAATGTATATTATATTTTTATATAGCAAAGTATTCTTTCTTATATATAATTTTTTATATAGCAAAGTATTCTTTCAAATTATATTTATTCATGAAAACAATAATAATAATAATAAAATATTCAAAGTAACAATATTATGATTTGTGTGTGCATACATTAAACTGCTGAATAAAATTTCCATTAGAAGTCAAATTAAGTAACAAAAATATTACACATTATCTGCAATTCTGTTAGACAAAAAAGAGCGTTTTTTTTTTCCATTTTTAATACGCATTCGTGTTTTTATTTCAGAAATTGAAATGTGAAAATACAAGATTTTTAATAGCTCTTTTATTCAACAAGATAATATAAAGATCATTACAAGAGACAATTAGATAATTTACGATATCAATTATACCTCCATCCTCTCTCCTTCGAAAAATAAAAAATAAAAAAATAAATAAATAAAAAAGAGAGAGGGGGAGGGGGGGTTGGGGAGACAGAAAAGAGAGAGAGAACGAAAAAAAAAAAAAAAAAACCACAACTATTGATCGAACAAAACGCACCGCCCCCCGCCCCCAAGAAAAAGAAATTAATGCAAAAGATCCTATTTTACTTCCATAAAATATATGTATTTGTCAATCTTCTAACTAACCGCCCCCACAGACAAACTAATCGTCCCCCCCCCCCGACAAACTTGTATTAATCCGCCACTGACAAAACGATCTATCTGTGGTTGCTATTTCATAAAAACAGTGGTCTAAAGAGATAAGTAATAAACGGTATAGGCACATTTTAGATTACGTTTTTAGTAAAATTATAATTATGAAAAATAACAAACTCAATTTTCAAATCAAATACTTTCAAAAAGAAATAATTATTAATTTTAAAAATCTGATAAACACTACAAATTATACATAATTTTATCACAAATTAAGACAATGAAAAGAAATTGCGCCCAAAAATTTCTATACTGATTACAAAATTAACACTCAAATATTTCCTTCTGAAAGGAAATATAGGGACAACTAATTCACAGCATGACTTATTTTTAATACTGTTGCGCTTTCATCAGTCTTTTTTCCCCCTGTTCTCGATATTTACTTCGCCTAGAGAGACAAGTAGTAAATTGTGCCTCTGTACATTTTATATTTTCCCTATATTAATTTCCATCATTATTGTCTAAATGCCAAACTCAGTTTTTCAAATCGAATGCTTAAAAAAAAAAAAAAAACCTTTTAAAATCAAATAAACAAGTTGTACTATGCAAAAGAACTATTTATCACAAACCAATGAAAAGGAATTGCGCACAAAAATTATTATAAAGGTTGCAAAACTGACAGTTAAACATTTCTTTCTGAAAGAAAATATAAAATTATATAGACAACTAATTCACAGCATGACTGAATATTTATTTTTAATGCTATTGCACTTCGGGATTGTTATTTTCCGAGCATGTACAATGTAAGAAAAGTATTGTAATCATGAAAAAATTTGGCTGCGAGATTTTGGTATATTGACACGTTTTGAGGTCTTCTGAATTCAGTTATTCTGTTTTTTACGAGATGTGTGAGTGAACACGATAGCTCCTAAACGGAGCATTAGATTGAGCTCAAATTGGGTATATGTGTTATAAACCACCGTTACAAGACCGGTATTGATTTTGGTGTGTATAGGACTTATAGTTAGTTTTTCTACAGGGCTAAAGATTTATTTTAGATTATGGCCTATGGGGGGAAATTCTTGAAAGTGCGCTAGCGTTTAAACGGTTCATTAGATTGAGCTCAAATTGGGTATATATGTTATAAACCACTATCATAAGACCGATATTGATTTTGGTGTGTATAGGACTTATAGTTTTTCTACAGGGCTACGGCAAAGATTTCTTTTACATTATGGCATACGGGGAGAAATTCTTGAAAGTGCGCAAGCGTTTCAACGGTGCATTCGATTGAGCTTCAATTTAGTATATATGTTTGAATGATTCATCGATTAAAATTTATTTACATGCTTGGTAATGATCTTAATCGTAAGTGTTTCGGAAAGTCGAGTGGAGTCACTACAGTTTTTTTTTTTTTTTTTTTTTTTTTTTTTTTTGTTCTCTATATTTAATTGGTGTATAGCAGGGTTGTCCAACATATTGCCCGCCGATTATTTGAATCCTGCCCACTTACTACTTTTTCAAAATCGCAGAAACAGTCTAGCAATCCTTTTTACTAGTATTTCAAGTGGAAAAGCAAGTAGTTCCAAGAAATGCTGTGGAGAAGAAACTTAAATTTTGAGAATGCTACTAAGATCAGTTTTTGATTGTCCACCGTGAAAACGAGATCTAGGTTTCTTCTGACCGAGGAACATCTTGTAGGAATTTTGCGTTAGCTATGTCAAGTGTACAGGCAGACATTGACTATTTGTTAAGCAAAAGTAATGCCAACCCTCACATAATTCTATCTTTGGATGTAATGAAAATAAATGCGGTAATAAAGCAGGGTTTCTACAGACCGGGAAAGTCAGGGATTTGGGAAAAAAGTCAGGGAAAATTGAAGAAAGGTCAGGGAAATACAAGAATATGCGGCAAAATCAAGAAAATACTTCCTGTTCGAACCTAATTGTAGAAATGGTTTTATTTTCATTTTCTTATTTAACCTTATAAATAATTTTAAAATCTGTCCTTTATGAACATATCTTCTTCAGTTGAAATATGCTTAATTTGATCCTAAATTATTATCAAAAGCTCCTACTCTCGTCAATCTAAACAATCACCGCACGTTTGCGAGCTGCCCAAGCGCAAGTTTCAACTCCAAAAGGAATTACATGAAAATGAACGGGAAAAAATTAGCGATAAGTGCATCAGTTAAGGAATACACACATTTATTACACACAATAAATAAATATAAGTTATGCTGGGTTTATTCCTACTTTAGGGCCCCATTCCGTCTAGTAGGTGACAAATGTATAGATGTTGTAACCTTGGCGATTTTCTATGAATATATGGCAATCCCTGTGAAAGCTGCCATTTTGAACTCCGGTGCTATGATTTAACTAGTTATATGACAAGTATATGAACACGTATATGATATATATGAACAAGTATATGACTAGTTATATGAAAGTTATATGACAGCGGCTGAAACAAAATTCTAGTGTTTAGATTTTAAAAAGTTAATTTCAGAATTGAAATGATTTCTTTTACACTTGCCAGGGCACTTACGTATAATTAATCGGTCATTTCCGCTAAATTATTTTTTCGGAAAATGCTCCGACAAAAACTGTTGCCAGTCGTATTCGGAACCACCAATAATTTCATGTGTCCGGCATTTATCTTGCCGAAAAATTGCTCCTCTTGGTGAACCGCCGGGATAATACATAAGTACCCTTGCTATAATTAAGGTATGATTTCGGGTTAAAAAAATTCTAGCATTTAGATTTTTAAAAAGTCGTTTTAGAACTTCCGTAGTGTCTTTGAGAACGTTGCAGCTCCCTTCTGGACGCAAGATGGGGAAATGCGCCAAAACTGCTATTTTTAAAATTGTTCCAAGTGGAGTCCAGTTGATTCCTACTTAAACGCACCCACTCTCGCCAAGGTGGTGATAGCATTACATAAGCAGTTACCATCACAATTTTTTTGTATTTATGTGCCAACCTTAACTTAGAATTAACATGGCAGTTCGGAACAACATGTAAGTATATTACTTTTTATGTATTTTTATTATTATTTATATTATTGTTTGTTGTTGTTGTTGTTGTTGTTTGGGGGGGGTGCCAATGAATGTTGCTTTAATAATTAAGTGTCTTCAATTCTTTAACTGGTGCGTTTATCGCAAATTTGTTCCCTTTTGTTTTCACCTAGTTCTTTTGGGAGCGTTGAAACTTGTGCATAATTCCTCAAAACCTATGACAGTAAAACTCGCCAAAGTGCAGCGATTTTTAGGTTGGCGAAAGTGATTGGTGATTATGCTCAATTGATTGAGAATCTGACATCATCAAATTTTGCTTTCGGAAAGATAATTGCCAAATGATCATTTGGCAATTATCTTTCTGAAAGCATCAATTTAATGATGTCAGATTCTCAATCAATTGCTTCGAAGCTATTTATATCAATTCGGAAAAACGCATCACCTGAAATTTTAAACTCCTTTTATCCACGCGATCGTATTATCAATTTTAAAATTTATGATCTTTAAGAAATACATTTCGACTTAATTTTTTCTCATGATTTTTAACTTGACGTGAAACTGACGTAACTTCTTATGAAATGCCACTTCTGTGTGAAGACAGGCTTTTATTCTGATTACTGATTGGTCGAAGAGAGTATTATGGTCAAAGCGCATGGTGAAACTGCATCAAATGCGACTTCAAGAATCTGCCTCGAGCTGCCTTAGTGTTTTAATATATAGATAATAGTTAATTAATAATAATGAGCATTTTGTTTGTTCTAAATATATCGTATCATTCATCGTTACACTGAAAAAATTCTGGCTCAGATAGGCACAGTTTAATATCAAATTGGATTGAAACATTAGACACGAGTTAAGATGATGAAAAGGGTCAATTTCGGGAAACCCCGACGTGGGTTCGGTATACCCACTAAATATAAAGACACTACGTCCTCTATCTCTCTCACCGAGGTGTGTTTCAAGCAGGTGTACTTGATCCACCCTGTTGAACCGCTTAATTTAAAATGCTCTGTATATAGTACAAACCAAAATTCACATTTTAAACCAGTTATCCTTAGGAAAAACTAGATTAAAGTATTTTTAACTGTGAAAAAATAGAACTTTGTATGAAAACTGTCAAACATTAGCTGTCAGGAAAAGTCGTGATGCCAAGAATGACCAAAGAATGTCTGTGGAAAGCCGAACTACCCAAATAATACATAAAAAGTAGAAAACTTTAATTCATTAAACAGACACTCATTATTTAAAATGTATTAAGTGCTTTGTCATAGAATACGAAGAGTTAGATTAGTAAATAAAAACAGAACTATTCTAAATTAGTAGAGAATAAAATGAGCGTAGATTTCGAAAGATATTTTTAATAGAGTATTTAATCGATATTGTTATTTTCCATTCAAATTACATTGTTATAAATGTTGACAATATTAACAGAATTGTAATGTGGTGGTAAGAACTTGTTAAATATAATAATGCAACGAGTTTGTGCTTCTAAGAAAAAAGTTATGCTTTATTGATTATAAGAGAAATACACAAAATTTCTTCCTAAATTAAATTTGATCACATCGCTGCTCTTATCTCCTAAAGAATATTCCTTAATATTTTTCAAACTTGAAATTCGAAGTGCTAATGAAGTCAAAGTGACGACATTTAAATATAAAAATGGCTGTGATCTTGAAATGTACCTTGATTGCATTAGGACCTAGAAGTTCTGAGGTTAAAAATCTTTCATCGACGAACTTGGATTCCAGAGAAAATTTCCTTCTGCCGCGTAATTAAATTACTTCGGAGAAAGGTCCTTTGAAGCCCCAGCTAACCTTTCTCAAATCCACAAGATAAGAGGACCTACCTTTTCTATTACGAAGTTTCCTCAATCAATTATTGCGGTAAAATTAATTGCTCTGAATGTTTCTTTGTCAAGAGTTTTCTAAATTCTTACTCAAGCATTCAATCCTTTCTTGAGTTCGAATTTGGAAAACGAAAAATGAAGCGAGGAATATACTCCGTAAAAGCACTTATTTTCTCGAGCCCGCCATGATCGCGAAAATTAAAGCGTCGCGAAATACTTCTTCTTTTTCGCTTCAAATAATAATAAAAAATCAGAAATTTTTCAATTACGAAAATGTAATGATTTGTTGCAGAGTTAACGAACTCTTTCTTGACAACTTTCTTTCTTCCAATTATTTCTTAAATACTATACAACTACTTCTTGAATGTAAAACAATAATACAACTAATAGAATGCAGCCTTTTCACACAATATTTATACCAGCTTCTTTGAAGGCATTCAATCTGGGAAGGGGGGGGGGATGAACTTTTCGGGCAAAGAGGTTCTATATTTAGGTACTTTCGGGAATTTCCAACTCACAAAATTTTCAGATCGCGAATTCACCGATATCTTCATTTTTGCGAAAATTACGGCTCGCTCAAATAAGTGTTTTTACAGTATATATAATAGGGTGGAGCGAAAAACGTCAAGTTCACATTTTCGGGTCGCTATAGGGCGGAAAAGTTGCGATTGGTGAATACAAGAAAAACAAAAAAAAAAAAAAAATTTTCCAAGCGGACTTCCGATGAATGCCAGTTTTTCTTTTTTCTGTAGAAGTGCTACATCAGGCTTTGTACGGATCCTGGATTTTATAAAACTCCAAAGTTTTGAAATATTGTCGTTGCTCTGGTATTTTAAAAGTGGTCCTCTTTTTCATAAATTAAGGAAAGAGTTTCTTTTGAGTATCTCAAATAGTAGGACTTTTTAGAACAATTTTTCAAAGGTTCGGAATTTCAGCGAATTAAGGTCCCGCATAACCTTGTACGTGCACAAGCTTTTACGGAGAGAAGTTTTCTATAAACTTCACTACTATATATTAGTTTCACTTTGCTTGAAGCAGTTGAACGTCTCTAAACATATAGTGGAACCTGTCTAACGTGACCACCTTCGGGAAGAACAAAACTGGTCACCTTACAAAGGTTGTAAATTGGCATGTTTGTAAAGTGAAATTGCATAAAAGTGGTCACTATAGACAGCAGGTCTCTTTGGCAAGGTGGTCACTTTAGCAAATGTCATTCTACTTCAAACAAGTAGTGCCGGCACAGAAGCGTTCGTGTTTGGCGGTTTTAAATGACGCCACACCCTTCTATCGTCATTTATTTTCTTTTTCACAAATTTAACTTGTTCAAAATCAAGCATTCTAATTTATGAAAAAACACTCAAAATATTGGTGTTTAATGATAAAATATAAAAAAAAAAACTTTGTGAAAAAAAAAACACATAGACGCATTATAAGTAACCTTTTATGTGTGTGTGTGTGTGTGTTTTTTCACAAAGTTTTTATTTATTTTATCATCCTAATTTATATTTCTGTTCTCCTTTTTCCATACTTCGGCTTTGAAAATTTAGTACCTCGCTTTTCCCGCATGCAATAGCTTTTTATTATGTTTTTGTCTCAGTTGCCAAATCAAAATTCATGAAAATAGCCAAACTACTACTTAAAATTACCCAAAAATAGCCAACGGGGACTTCAGAGCCATCTTTTAGATTTTCAAGAAAGCTTTATAGAGTTTGGAATGTTGCATAAATGTGCTTCATGAGCTCGTTTTTGTGAATAAAATAACAACAATAATAATGGTTTTAAGCAGAGCCTCTCCTAGGTAAAGCTTGAGATTAAGAGGTCGCCAGATCGCCAGTGGCGACTGTAGAATCAAAGGGAGCTGACGGGGAAGCAATACAAACGAAATTTGGATTTGTTTTGCGTCTTTTCCACAAAAAATGAATTCGGCGATCGCGAGATTGCTATTGTTCGTTGCCAGCAAGAAAGCGAAAACGCCTGTCTGGGATGTACCTTTTCACTACACACTTGCCTCGTGAGCATTAGATAGATTTCATCAGTTAGGAAATTCAAAGCTTAGTCAAGAGGCAAAAATTCTTACTTTAGATTCTCGAAATTCGGAAAGTCATATGTGACATAAATATGTACTTGGCAAACTGCTACACAACAATAATTTTCGAGACCTTTTGTCACTAGAAAAGCCGTTGTCGACGTGCATTATGTGAGCTACTGTTGCTCCCGATATGTTTTGTAGGTATTTTGTGCACTTCGTGTATACATATTTCATTTATAAGTATTATGCATACATTTTGAGAACCTTGCTGATGATACCGAATACATTAAAAGATGTGGACCGAAAACGAAATGTTTGAAGTCATTTTTCAATTCGAAAATTTGCCTAGTTTTGAAAAATTCGTCGGAATATCGAGAAATTTGTTACATTTTCTCAATGTAAAACATGAATTTTTTTTTTAAATAAAGCAAACTGATGGTCCGCACCACTCGTATAAAAAGTGTTGTTTTTAGTAATGGACACTAATTGTATATAAATAAAAATACTTCTGTCTGTACAATACTTAGAAGTAAAAAATCTGCTGTGTAAAAAATTAAAGTAAAGTAGTAAAAAATTTACACATGACTTCCTTGCACGTCTATTAAATCAAAAATATTAATTCGGTGGCACAAACATACAAAGCGCTACGCAGAATGTGCGGCTCGTGCTCTGCATTGCTTGCAGCGCCAAATCGGAAATAAATTATGTGTTCCCTTCCATTCCACCCACTCACCACCGCGAGCATGCGTAGTGAGCCTTCGAATTGGATGAAAATCGCTGTAATTAATTGCAGCGCTTCGAAAGGGTCGAAAGGGCGGGAGTGCAACCCCCTTGAAGGATTGGTACTCTTTTTCCGCGATTGGTACGGACAAGTGCAAAATTGTCTTTTTTTCAGCCACTGATGAGTCTTTACAGTTACTGTCTGGATAGCTGTTTCGTTACTAAACCTTTACTCTGAAGATTAAAAAACTAAAGGGATTGCTGCAGCTCTGCAGCTCCTATTTACGAGCCGCTGCTGGGGGGTCCTTTATAAAACAAAAACATTTTCAGCATCTTTGTAAAATTTAATAAGATACCGTTTGAAAACTACTGTGCGAAATATCTAAATTAACTCCCTCAACAACCGGGGTATCTTTTACCTCAACTAAACAGTGACGTCATAAATTAAAAAAATGCGTGAAATTTGCAAACTCTGCAACTGCGTTCTGCCAAATTTAAAGCGATTCTTAATAGCTCCTCGAGATTACACAGTTTGATGTTTTTCAGGAGACAGAACCATGGAGGATTTATAAGATATCGCTATAATTGGATATATTGATATTTAAAACGGCATCGCTTGAATATTTTCCACCACGTTGAGATGAAATATTTTGCGGTGCTAAATACGCAAATCTTACAAAACTATGAATAAATTAAATATACATAGAGAGCTTCCTTAATGGCAACCATTATGTGAATTGATTATTGTTCATGCTAATGCGTAAATTGCAAAGAATCGCCATAGAATAAAAAGATCCTATTGGTACCAAATAATCTAAGTTGTTTCTTTTAATCGAGCCTTGAATAGGGAGAAGCGAAGATAGATAGTATTGATATACGTAATAGGTAGGATTAGTAGATTTGTAAGGATAATATGAATAAATTACAATATACCTCGTCTTATCTTATCTTATCTTATCTTATCTTATCTTATATATAATAAAATCCGAGAGTAAACATTGTATGTAGCTAGGTTTGTAGGTAGGTTTGTGACCTCCGATCTTCTTGCGCGCGTCTCTCGATCGCATTGCGCCGAGACGGTTGGTCGCAAACCTACCGAATTTTGCATACGGCTTCACTAGGACAGATACTAACACGCCTCGGAGCGATTTTTTCGAAATTCGAATTAGAAAATGTTTTATTTTCTGTTTTGTCCGATTTTTAGCGATTTTTCTTGCATAATACGTAATAACGCCGGTCATTGCACTTGCAATAAAACGATATTTGCATCATCGGATAGAGGAGAAAATTTTCTTTCGAAAACAGTTTGTTTTGACTATGTAACATATTTTGCCGATTTTGGGGAATTTTTAAAAAGACGTTCTCTTTTGACGACGTTTGCGTAAAAGTAATTTTAAAACTGTTGCATCTTTCATTCTATCTGTCATAACTTTTTTATATTTCGGCGAAAGACGGAGCATATATTTCGCCCACTTTTAAAAGAAGAACGGAGGAAAAATATAAATTAGGAGATTTTTACGAATTTTTATGTAAAGAAGGATTTTGAATTTAATAAAAGCTGTTTCAAGATTTCGGTATGATATCTTCCGCTATGGTTGTCTGGGAAACAGTAACAATGAATAAAATTGCCATTTGAAAAACATAAATAAAATGACTTTAAAATAACTGAGTTTCCACATGTTAGATCAAAATGACTTAGATTTCACGAGATTAAAACCCCTTTCGAAACTCAATCAAAATTACGGGCTCACAAACAAAACATACGCCACGCACGAAATTATTCCCTATTTTATAATACGTTGCCAGCAAAAGAATTGAATGCTGTTTTTTCAACGATGAATTATCCAACATTATTTTCGATATAATTTTTAAACGGGACACGTTTTCGAATCGCAGGAAATATTTTACGTGCTAAATACGCCAATCTGACAAGAGTTATACATAAGAATGTATGGAATGTTTTAATGGCAGCCAGAAAGTGAAATGATTATCGTTTATACTAATGCGTAAATTGCAAAGAATCACCAAAGAATAAAAAACTACATTAGTGGCAAATATCTAAACCGTTTCTTTAAATTAAACATTAAAGATGGAAAAACGAAAATATATTGGTATCAGTAAAGGATACTCTTAGTAATAGTTATTAGATATGCTAGGGCAATATTGATCAAAGCACAATATACCGCGTTAATAAGTATTTCGTGAAACTATTCGTTTCTTTTCGTTTTTCAACAGCCATCTTACATCACAGCTAACTAAACATTAAATAATTCTACGTCGCGTTAATATATCCCGCGGTAATTTCAACAGAAAATTCTGTACCTGAACTTTTTTTTTTCTTGGAGATTCTGTTTGTCACAAGTAGTTATGATAACATTTTAGGAAAATGTTCTCTTCTTGCCTTGCGAAGAGCGGGTACACACAACTATTTAATTATTAAAAAAAAACGGTTCTTCACATCATGTAGTATCTAAGGTATTAATGGTATAACTTAAATCTAAAAAAGAGTACGATGTAGAAATGAGACATTTTGAAAGTTAGAAATTTTTATTAACCGTCACGCTTTTCTTTTTCTGATCGCCAATGACACCGACATAGTTTTTTGTTTCATAATATTAACAATGTTCTCAGATCAGTATTTATACTAACTTTACGAATAACTAATGAGTAACTTTACGCCAAGAGTCAAATCATGTTGTTTATTTTTAGATTCCACATTACTGGAATCAATTCGAATTATACATGCAAGAAAAAGTTTTGCTCCCTACCGTGCGGAGAACGGGTACGCAGCTAGTTAATATGTATTTCATGAAATTAAAAGTGTTCTGTTTGTCCTTTTCCAATGGTTGTTTTACAACCAACTAAACGATAAGTAATTCGAATTTGCGTTAGTATATCCCGCAGTAATTTCAACAGAGGAGATTACTTGATATTTTTTGTAAATAAACGTCTGTTTTTTTCACATGCAGATATGATTTTAGTAAAATAGTCCCTTCTTCCCGTATGAAGAACGAGTGCACAGCTATTTAAAAATACCGGTTGTAAATTTCATGTAGTGCCTGAGGTATTTAATCCTACAGCTTGAACCTAAAAAACAATATAATGTGGAAATAAGACATTTTGAAAGTCAGGAGTTCTTTGCAAACCGTTAAGCTTTTCCATTTTTTGATCGCGAATGACACTGACGTAATTTTTTGAGTCATTATATTGCAATGATGTCAGGTTAGTACCATAGAGAAGGAATATAGGTGGAGGGAGCAATTGTAACCCTAAACTGAAGCGTGCACACGAGTTCGGTGACTTGTGGTCAAGCGGGGTGGAATTTCTCCATTTCCTTTGCTGTTCTCCGTAGCTTTCTGTGAGGTCGATGGTTCTAATCCAAAAAAATTGTGCATTATTGCTCTCATATGGATGCAATGAAAAATTCTTGAAAGGAGGACACCTGGCATTTCACAGGAAAGCTATGTTTTGCAATTTTAGCCATTTAAAATGTATGAATGTTCTTTAAAACACTAGATTGACAATTTGGCGATTATATTAACTCGCCAAGTATTGCAAATCTGAAAGTCACGTAATTTAACTTTTAATTTTAAATTAAAATTAAAAATCAAATCAAACTAAAATTTACTCTTTATTTTCTCACTTAATATAACAGGTTATTGTTTTAGAATGTCTATTGGTGCTGTAGTGCCTCACTCATGTTTCTTTCTTAAACATTCTATTTCTTCAAAATTTCCTTATTGCTAAGGTAATTTTTTCAGACTATTAGTAACAAATTGAACTTTTTAAGCTGATCCACTGAAGCTATATTTCCCTGTTTTTGGACAAAGAATATCACAAATCATGGGGGGGAGGGGGAAATACCATTTCATTATGTTAACAGAAACATGAATTTAAATTAACGAATTCACTATATATGTGTATATAAATGTAAAGATATTGCTAAAAAATCAGCTGTTTAAAACGTTCATATTAATTCTAGTAACAATATGGTTTAAAATACACTCATGTCCATAAATTAAGGATAATTCAGAATCACACAGAAATTGATCTCTAAAATAAAAATTTCACCTGTGGAATGATCACACACATCTTGAAGAAGAATATGCAAATTACAGGAAACCACCAGATGGCGTGGATGATACGTCACAATGACGAGAGTGTAAGAGAGGGGTATATAAGGAATGGTGGCAAAGAAGTAAAATTGTTCACAAGCGCTGTGAAAGCCTTTCAGTGCAAAAACCGCATAGTTATGGCACAAAGGAGGCATTTGGATGATGTTTTACGTGGCAGAATTATCGGACGACTGGAATGTGGACGTACCCAGCTGGAAGTATCCGAGGAACTTGGAATCGCCCAGAGTGTCATCTCCAGGCTTTGGCAACGATTCCAAGATGATGGTAATGTGAGTAGACTTTACAGCACAGGTCGCCCCCGAGTTACAACGCCGAATGAGGACCGCTATTTGGCAGTTACTGCCAAAAGGAACAGACGGAGTACAGCATCAGACCTGTCTCGTCAGCTCTCCTCAGCTACCGGTACGACAGTTTCAAGGTAGACGGTGTACAGACGCTTAGGGCACATTGGTCTATATGCTCGTAGGCCTGTCAGATGTGTTCCACTTACCGCAACTCACTGTCGCCGGCGATTAACCTGGAGTAGAGAGCATGCATTGTGGACACCGCAACAGTGGTCTTGTGTGATGTTTTCCGACGAGTCCAGGTTTAGTTTGGAGTCTGATTCTCGCCGGACATTCATCTGGAGAGCGCCAGGTACCCGTTACCACCAAGAGAACACCATTGAAAGACACCGTTACGGTGGTGCAGGATGGCTCGTTTGGGGAGGAATTATTCTTGGTTCCAGAACTGACCTGCATGTTCAGAGTGTAACGATGACAGGCCACATCTATCGGGATGTCATTCTGGAACAACATGTACGTTTGTTTCGGGGCGCCATGGGTGCTGAATTTGTGTTTATGGATGACAACGCCCGTCCTCACCGTGCAAACATTGTAGACGAATGCCTTCAATCGGAGGATATCACCCGTATGCATTGGCCAGCATACTCACCGGACTTGAATCCAATAGAGCATGTGTGGGATATGCTTGGCCGACGAATTGCAGCCCTTCAACCCCCTCCCACCTGTCTACCGGAACTTCGGAGTGCATTGCTTGATGAGTGGTGTAATATTCCCCAAGATCAGATTGATCATTTGATACTCAGCATGCCTAGGCGTTGTCAGGCCTGTATTGCATCGTCCGGGAGACATACTCCATATTAACCATCCTACTACCATGTTATACTGTTTTTTGTAAATAGGTTCTTTTTTGAAATTTGGTCAAGGGAGTAAAACTTGCAATTTTTATTAATTATGTCAAACATATAGCATCTTTTTTGCTCTTTACTTTTTGTTTAATAAATAGACTTTACAAATAAGTCAAATTTGTTTTGCTTATTTCTCTTTCTTTGCGTGAACTTCATTATCCTTAATTTATGGACATGAGTGTACTAGATTGCACCCCGCCTTCCGAAATGGAAACCTATATGCGCTACTGAATACAAACTTTGAATTTTAAATTGCTTAATATTCTGAAAAAAAATGTTGTCGATGTATGCATTATTTTATTCTGCATAAATAAGTTTCTAGTCTTTTCTGCGCGACCAGCATTAAAAAGAAAGAGCTTTATTGAAATTTCGGACCTTTTTTTAAAAATAAAAATTGCTATTTTGATAAATTATAACAATTGTGAAAAAAGTAGTGTCTTGTTATACGAAATAAAAAGCGGTGCTGTATCCAACAAATTTTTTTTCATCAAGAATTACTTTTTTTTAAAGCTTTCCTAAAGATCTACAGAGAAGACTTCTTTGGGAAACACAGTTAAAAAGAGAAGGATTTAAAGCTTTAGATTATTCGAAGCTGCGTTCAAAGCATTTTACAGAAGATTGCTTTGAGAAAGCAAAATTTGGAGGAACGTAGTTAAAGAAGGATGCAATATCAACCATCTTCAATTTTCCTCATCATCTCCAACGAAAAAATATTATCCTCAAGCTTTATAATGTACATTACTATTACTACCTTAACACATTTTATAATGTGCATTGCTAGATTTTATTACAATGTTTTATAACAAAATCAAAATAATACAAAAAATACAACAAAATAAAATGCTTCAAAAGCCGAAACTTCAAAGTAATTCTGCAAAACAAAATTAAAGACTAAATAATTTCAAAATAACTAGAGAGGGAGAAAATAAATAGTGCTGCAAAAACCATTTCCCCCATTCCCTTTCTAGAAAAATGAAATGCTTGAGTTTGCGAACCAAGGGCGATAAGCAGCCAAATCCGCTTCTTCTTCTTCTCCTTCGACGCTCTTATCTTAGCTTCAACTTTCCCGGGAAAATACAATAGGAGGCTCCCTCCACCTATATCCCTTCTCTATGGTTAGTACTCATTAGGCAAACTTTAAGTCAAAGGTGAAATAATTTTGCCTTTTTTTAGATTCCACATCACTGGAACTAGTTTGAATTGCACATGTAAGGTAAACTTTCATTTCCTGCCTTAGAAGAACGGGCACGCAGTTCTTATTATAAAAGAAGATTTCTGTGTATGTGTCGGCGGCGTTACGGGCAAACGGTTGCACGTAGAAACACCAAATTTGGTACACAGGAAGTTCTAAACATGAAGTTGTGCACCTCGAAGCGATTTCCTCAAAATTCAGCATAGAAATTCTTTTATTTTATGTTTAATGTGATTTTTTGTATTTCTTCTCATCTAATGCTTAATAACAGCGATAATTACGCTCGCAGCAAAACGGCATTTATGTCATCGAATAAAGGAGAAATATTTCTTTTTAAAGCAGTTTTTTTCTGACTATGTAATATAATTTGCAGATTTTTAGGAATCTTTTAACTTAATATCCTTTTTGACGAATATAATTTCAAAACTGACGCATCTGGAATTCTATCCGTCTTAAATTTTGGATATTTTGGCAGATGATAAAAATTCATTTCACTCTCTTTTAAATTAAAAAGGAAGAAATTATATAAATTAGGTGGTTTTTTACGATTTTAAATGTAACATAATATTTAGAATTTAATAGCTTCAACGCGGACAGTTTACGCCCTTATAGTAATAAATCATGGCACGAGAGTTTAAGTTTGTTTGCCACAGAAAGGATTAGAAAACTGTGTTTTTTCAATTTTTCGATGAGTTTTTAAATGGGGCACCAGACTTTCAAATCGCAAATGAGGGTCTGCTTTGGTGAGGTCAAGTGTTTTAAGATACGTAGAAATTACGCCACGATTTATTCCAGCTCTCTTTTTAACTGAAGTAACGATATTTTGATTCAAATTTACGATAGAAATAAACTAAGCAATTCACGATTATTATTATAAAAGGTATTTTAATCCATTACTTATTTGCAAATTGAAATGTTTTATCTCAGCTGAAAATGTTCTTCATTTTAAAAGTTACAAAGTTCATTTTAAAGCACGTTATATTAAAAACTAGCCACCAAGGCAGCCAGCTTCGCATCCCCATTCCTCTTTATACTTAAAGCAGTATTGACTAAAATTCTGGACTCATTTCAACGAAAATCATCTTTGTTTTAACAGTATTTGCAATTAAGTCTTTTTAGGTTAAGGTTGTTACACATTTTGGGGTGTCATCATAAAAGCCGATGCTGAAACAGCAAATGGCTAAAGTCCAATGCATGGTGGCATTTTTTAAATGGGGGATAAATGCGCCAAGTATTGTAAATTCGATCTTTTGTATCTGTGAAAAAGTCTGAAAGATCTTGCATTTTTGTGTATCCATTATTGTTATTTTGTAATGTAACTACTGCGTGACGTATGTTTGCTCCATTTGACGTCATTGAACTGTTAATTTGGATTTTTGCACATGCATTATTGGTATTGCACTGTAAGATTGAATATTATACCGTTTGAAAACTAATGTGCGAAATAACCCGATTTACTCCCTCAACTACCCGGGGTATCTTTTACTCCAATTAAACAGTGACGTCATTAATTAAAAAGTTCGTGAAATTTGTAAACTCTGCAACACTAACGTCCTGTCGCAATCAGAGCTTTTCTAAATAGCTCCTCAAGATTACACAGTTTTATGTTTATCCCGAGACAGAAGGATGAAGGATTTATAAGGCTTCGCTGTACTGGATACATGGATATTTGGTACCGTTTGGATATTTTCCACCACGGCGAGATGAAGTTTGTGGTGTGTGCTAAATACTTCAATCTGACAAGAATTATGCATAAATTAAATATATATGGAGAGCTTTCTTAATGGCAACTATGATGAGAAATGATTATTGTTTATGCTAATGTGTAAATTGCAAAGAATCATCATAGAGTAAAAAGGTCCTATTTGTGCCAAAATAATCTAATCTGCTTCTTTAAATGGAGCATTAAAGAGGGAGAAGCGAAGATAGATAGTATTAATATACGCATTAGGTAGTATTAGTAGATATGTAAGGATTAAATGAATAACTCACGATATGCCACGCTGATAAATATTTCACGAAATTCAAAGTGTTCTGTTCATGCTTTTTCAACAGTTGTTTTACAAGTAACTAAACGATAAGTATTCTAATTTGCGTTAATATATCCCGCAGTAATTTCAATAGAGGAGATTACTTGAACTTTTTTTTAATGAAACTCTGTTTCATCACAGACATTTATGAGTATATTTTAGTAAAATATTCGCTTCCTCACGTATGAACAGCGCAGCTATTTTAAAATTTTTAAAATGTCCATTTCAGGTAGTGTCTGAGGTTTTTAACGCTAAAACGTGAACATAAAAACCAGTATGATGTGGAAATAAGACATTTTGAAAGTGAGGAGTTCTCTGCAAACCGTCAAACTCTTCACTTTATTGATAGCGAAAGACACTGGCATAGTTTTTTTTTTTTTTGTGTGTGTGTGTGTGTCATTATATTGCAATGATCTCAGGTTAGTACACTTGACTCAAACTTTACGTCAAG
Organism: Cheiracanthium punctorium; assembly: GCA_038373885.1. NCBI lineage: Eukaryota > Metazoa > Arthropoda > Arachnida > Araneae > Cheiracanthiidae > Cheiracanthium > Cheiracanthium punctorium. The sequence goes on along the minus strand of JAWZYV010012640.1, from coordinate 152,449 downwards.
CGTTAAATAATTTTGCTTTTCTTTTGTGGATTCCACATCACTGAAATTAATTCGAATTACACATGTAAAGAAAATTTCCTTTTTTTTACCGTGCGAAGAGTGTTTAGAGAACGCTGTTTTGCTGCCTAGCAAGTGGTTGACAACATGATTCTGAAAACGTAAGGAAAAATCCTTAATATTTCTAGCACAGTAAGCGTACTTTTGCTGCTTTCACAACTGAAGAACTGAGTGAATGACGTGTTAAGGAACTGTTTTGCAAATTTGAGATAATATAATCATCTCTGTAAAGTGATGGCATATGCCTGTTCATCAGATTCCATCATCTGCCGACCCGATTGTACACTAGATAAAGCACTGTACTACGGTTTCGGGTTCATATGCCGGCGGTCGAGGTTCGATCCACGACTGGGCGTGACTGTCATTGTGTCCGTGCCTTCATAGGGGGCGACGTTGGTCCACGGTGACGGTGCCCCCATAATAAAGTGACCATCAACTCCAGCCTTACTAGTGGGCATTGTCTCCAGGGACACAGGCCTGCCATTGGGAAGAAAAACAAAAGCACACCCCAACATCTTTTACTGAAAACCAACTTATAATAAGAATAGGCAGAACCAGTGAATATGTTGTTGCGGAATTACTCTGCTACTCCTGGGGTTCGTCGTTCTAAAGTCCAGTTGGTGTAAAAAGTTCAAGTAAAAAATCACTTGTTAGGATGGAACACAAACTTTATTGCTTCTAGAACTTCGTAGAACAATCAGCTGTACACAATTCACAAGCACAATCTAGTAGTAACGTGCTTTTAACAATCCGCTTAGGTCAGAAGCTCTCACAAAAGCTCTCACAATTTCTCACACAAAATAAGTCACATTCACAGGCAAAAATTCAGTGAAAATATACGAGAAATAACACTAACAGTCTCTCAAGACTCAGCGATGAAAAATGTACACACAGCACTTTAAAAACAGCTTCATAAAGCAAGCTAAAACACAGCTTCTATAGCACTATTAATTCACAAAACAAGCGTACTGAGAGCTCTTCACACATTGAGCGTTCAACTCGCACTGAACTGTCGGGGCGACGCGCGCTTCTATAAATAGCCGACGCAGAAGGAACAAGAAGTTTCCAGAAAAGTCAATTTCTCGAGGGTTCTACATAAAGCGTGAATTTTGATTACGTCATAGAAGAGAAATGTTAGGTTATTATGCGTTTTTAATGCAGGAAAAACAACTTCCAGGCCCCATTGGGAAAATCGCGCCAAATGACCAAAAAGTCGCCAAGCTTGGCGACTTTTGGCGAAAAAAATAAGTCCCCAAATGTGAAGAGATCTAAGCTCTAGGACCAATATTTCTCGAGTTTTCTAGAACCTCCATTGAAAAACAATGGCAAACCGAAACCTCCATATCTCCGGTTCTAATTGGCCGATTTTGATGCTACAAAAAGCAAAATTTATCTATTTGAAGCGTAGAATACGAATTTTAAACCATTTTAAGCTACAGAGCAGCGGGTTGCCCCGAAAATTCGTAACATTGCCCCCTTCCCAAGGACTGCACGTCCCGGGCAGTACAATCCCCAGCTAGGAGGTCACACAAATATACAGTGTCCAACCTTTAACCAAATCTTAACAACATAATTTAAGCAAACAATCAATAAGCAAAAGCAACAATTTGCTTAATGCAACAATTAAGCAAATGCACTCTAATTAATAAATAATAGACATAATGAACAATTACACTAACAAGCAATAAATGTAATAAACAAATACACATTAATAAAAACCAATATATTACAAATATGTACACTAAACATGGCATAAGTAGTGAGTGAAAGAGAGTTGATGAAAGAGGAAGAGAAGAGAAAGGAAAGAAATGAGAGTTGGAAGAAAGGAGGAATTACGCCATAGTGACCATGGTCTGAGCTAATTACAACCGGGGTAGATGGCTAGCCGATCGTAATGTACAACTTTTGGCTTCGAGTTTGGTGACTTGCGAATCCGTACGATGACGTCATTCAGCCGGTTTAGGACTGTGTAAGGACCGTCCCACGGCGATTGCAGCTTGGGAGACAGGCCTTTCCGCCGAGTAGGCTTCCATAGCCAAACTTTGTCACCTACGTTGAAGTCATGTCCTGTAGCTTTCGTGTCGTAGCGATTTCTCATCCTCTCGGTGTTCAGGTTGATCCGCTACCGAGCAAAATGATGCACGTCTTCAAACCGTGCCCGAAGATTTTCCACGTACTCCTCTGGCGATGAAGGCACATCTGGAGGGCGGCCGAACACTAGATCGGCGGGAAGACGAAGATCTCTGCCGAACAGCATCTGGGAAGGTGTGAAGCCGGTAGTCTCATGGACGGCGCTCCTATAGGCCAGCAAGAAGAGGGGGAGTTTCTTGTCCCAGTCCTCTTGATTCCTAGATACCAGGAGCGAGAGGTTGTTAAAAATTGTGCGATTGAACCTCTCTACCATGCCGTCGGATTGTGGATGTAAAGGCGTAGTCTGGGTTTTGTCTATTCCGAGAAGTTGACATAGTCCTTTAAAGACTGCAGAGGTAAAGTTCGTTCCTTGGTCAGAATGAAGTTGCAGAGGGGTACCATATCTGGAAATTCATTCTTGCACCAATACCTCTGCTACGGTCGTAGCTTCTTGATCTGGAATAGGAAACGCTTCGGGCCATTTAGAGAAATAGTCAATGACAACTAGGATTTATTTGTTGCCATCCGAAGTTCGCGGAAGAGGTCCCAAGATGTCGAGGGCAATTCTCTCGAAAGGCGCTCCTACATTGTAACAATGTAGTTTTCCACGGCTTCGTTTCTTCGGGCCTTTACGGGCGGCACAGGCGTCACAAGCTTGACACCACTTTTCGACATCGCCCCAAGCCCTAGCCCAGTAGAAGCGCTCGCGAACTTTCTGCAGGGTCTTCATTATGCCAAAATGGCCGCCGGTTAAGCCATTATGGAGCTCTTCTAGAACTTTCGGAATCCTCGAACGAGGGAGTACTAGCTGCCATCGGAGCATCTTGCCATCGTCCGACTCCCATTTACGATACAGGACTCCATTTCTCAGGCGAAGCGAATCCCATAAAGCCCAGTACTGTTTCGTTGCCGGACTGCAAGATGATATTTCTTGCCAGCTGGGCTTATCGCCGGACTTTCCATAAATTCCAAAATTGGTTTGATGTCGCTATCTGCTAATTGGCCAGCCCGAACATTTTCGTCACTCCAGGGATCTTGAGATGCTGCCGATGATGTAACTTGGCGGATAACGGGATGTTTCAGATGGTAATTTTTCTCCGCCCTGGAGCAATAGCGACAACTGTCTATGCAGGGCCTTCTCGACAAAGCATCTGCATTTCCATGAGATGCTCCTTTCCGTTGACGTATCTCGATGTCATATTCTTGTAATCTCTGTATCCACCTGGCTATCTGGCCCTCTGGATTCTTGAAATTTAGAAGCCAGGTTAAAGAGGCATGGTCCGTTCGGAGCAGGAACTTTCGGCCATACAGGTAATGATGGAAGTGCTCCACGGCCTTAATGATAGCAAGAAGTTCCTTTCTCGTAACACAATAGTTACGTTCTGCCTTTGAAAGGCATTTGCTCCAGTAAGGAATGACGTGTTCTTGGCCATCTATCTCCTGAGACAAAACTGCTCCGACACTCTCCTTACTTGCGTCTGTGTCCAGGATAAATGGCTTGTCAGGGTGAGGATACGACAAGATCGGCGAAGATGTTAAAGCCGTCTTCAGTTCGTTGAATGCGCACTCACATTCCTCAGTCCACAGAAATTTCTGTCCAGTCTCGGTCAATTTGTGAAGAGGTCTTGCAATTTGAGAAAAACCCTTCACGAATTTTCGATAGTAAGTACACAGACCGAGAAAACTTCGTAAGTCATGGATATTCTCCGGACGACTCCAGTTCTTGACTGCGGACGTCTTTTCGGGATCGGTTCGGACTCCGTGGGCGGATACTATGTGCCCGAGGTAACGTACTTCCCGACGAAACAAGTTGCACTTCGACGGACTTAATTTCAAGTTTGCCTCTTTTAATTTCTGCAGTACCTTTCGAATGTTCTCGAGATGCTCTTCGAAAGTCCTTCCGACGCTGATGACATCGTCCAAATAAACGAGACATGCTTCGTAGGAAAGTCCTCTCAACACTGTCTCCATTAGACGCTCGAATGTAGCCGGTGCGTTGCAGAGTCCAAAAGGCATAACTTTGAACTGCCACAATCCTTGTCCCGTGGTAAACGCAGTCTTTTCACGGTCGTCGGGATGAATTTCTACTTGCCAGTAGCCACTCTTGAGATCCAGAGTGGAGAACCATTCATTTCCCGATAAAGTGTCCAATATGTCGTCTATCCTGGGAAGAGGGTAGTCCAAAGTCACCCGAAGTACGGGAGAAGAGGTCTTCAAATTCAGCTATTACTTTCTCCGCAGCACTTCTCTGTTCTGCCGTTAACTCCACGTCTTGTATTAATTCCTTCGTCAGGCACTCGGAAGATTTAGCTGTCGTTTGGCTGATGTTCTTATTAATGCATGTAACAGGAGTGCATGTCGCCAACACTTCATTTTTCATTATCACCTTCGACTTGTCCGTCACATTTGCTACTCTAACTGGAATTTCTGTTCTCGACAAGTCCACAAGTGTTGCTCCCACAAGTACTCCTCTGACGGAATCACTATTATTTGGGTGTTCGATTAATCCAAAACGGAATTTATTGCTTTCTTTTACTGTTCCAGAAATTATCGAATCAGTTCTGGGAGGTAGAGTGATATCAGTCTGGGCTATTATTTGCTGAACAGGTAAAATAGTTTCATTTTTAATATCGAACGCAGCTATTTCTTCTGAGTCTGAACGAAGCTCATTATTCTTAAAGTCCAAATTAAATTTGTGTGATTTTAAAAAGTCCAGTCCGAGAATAAAAGAGTCTGTAATATTGGCGACATATACCACATGGTCGTATCTGGCATTTCCAAACGTGATTTCTACTTGCGCTTTTCCGCCCACTTCGATCTTGTCACCTGTCACAGTCTGGAGGGTCAGCGAGGAAGGAGTCCAGATAATCTTCAAGTTCAATTTCTTGGCCAGATCCGTCCTTATGATGGTTACGTTCGCTCCAGTATCAATCACCATGTGGCATGGGGAACCATTAACGTATCCCAGTACGAATAGTCCATCACTGCCGCCATTCACTGATGAAATCTGTAAGACTTTCAAACGGGGCTTTTGAATATCCCTCAGCCTCTCTTCCTGAAAGTCATCTCTTTTCTGTCTTCCTTCATGGGCTTCTCTGGTGCATTGATAACTGCGATCTTTACGACGAGAGTTCTTTTGTGCGTCGCAGTATTTTCGTAAATGCCCCTCGCTGTTGCACCTCCAACATTTCACTTTTCTTGGCTCTGACTGTTCTTGTCGTTCCACCAGATTTTCCAGGGTCTTTAATTTATTCTCTAATCTCTCCATTTCTCCATCCGTAGGCTCCTGGAATGACACAGCTCTAACATTATGCTGCTCTTTTCTTACGGCCAGCTGAGCTGCCTCTAGCTTCATGGCGAATACGAGGCAGACCTGAGATCTTTATAATCCGCCAAGATCAATGCTTTCTGAATTTCAGAGTCCAAGAGGCCTTCAATAAAATGTTGCACTGCAACTTCTTCTCGAACATTATCAGGATAACTGCCATAGGCTAGATGACACAGCCTATCTATGTCGGAAGCCAGCTCTTGGAGGGTCTCGCCAGGTCTTTGCATTCTTGACTTAAGTTGTATTCTACTATATTCTTTCTGGCACTTCTCTCCGAATTTCATCTCCAAGGCACTTGCGAGGGCATCAAAATCTCCTATCTTCGTCGCTCCAATAGTTTGCAATACGTTAATTGCATCTCCGCTAAGGGAAGCGGCCAGTTGGTTCGCTTTCTCGGACTCGCTCCAACCATTGGCTTTGGCGACGATTAAAAATTGGGTCTTGTAGGCTTCCCAGGGAGTCTTTCCGTCATAAGGCGTAGGTTTCACTGCTGGGTGGCGTGACGACAACCTGAGGAGTTTTTAACAGACGTCTCAACGTACACATATATGCATGTTCATATATACGCATGTACAATCTATTTTGTCCAACCTGCAAATCCATTTCGACTAGTAGTAAAAAAAAAAAAAAAAAAAAAAATTAAGCTTTTTTTGGTCGATATTCCGTATCCAGTGCTGTTTACATTTTGATGTTCATTTGGTGTTGGTTCTGGCGCCATCGTGGGCGATACTCATCGGCGTGCTTTAGCCCACCGCTTGGCGACTATTTTTTTGGGTGGACGATAAACGCGCTAAATATGATAAATTTGATATTTTAAAGTTGTGGAAATATCCTAACGATGTTAGATTTAGAAATATATAACTCAGCTGTTCGAGCCTTGTCAAGGGGAAACTCCCTGAACCCCCTAATTTTTTAGATTCATTATTGCCATATTAAAACGATATTAATTGACTATGTCATTTTATCTCTCACCCCCTTTTTTTTACTCTTCCTTTACATTCATTTCATCGACTGGAAGTAGGAGGGTTTCCTGATCTTTCCTTGCAATTCCAAACGTGGGTCGATGATAACTGAAGTAACTTATATAATTTTTAGTATCTATCTTAACACACCAAAAATTTTGCTTTTCGTTATTTGATATTGTTGAGAGAGCTTTAGGCGAGTAGGGCTGCTGTATTTCGCCTGGTAACCCTATTTGCGAGTCATCCAGAGTGGATAAGAATCCCAGGCTATTAGGCTTATGTTTAAAATTATTCGTTTTTTCCACTTTCACATTCGCTAGCCCAGTGCCCGATGCTTTTACACCTTTTACAAGTTATTCTTGATGCATTCTTAATTTTATGAGTCCATGTTTTATGTTTCCATGTTTCGTAAATACCTTTATTCAGCGTTTCGATTTGTCAAGTTCCAGTAGCCATTTTCGCGTATGAATGATGCAGCCTTGAAACGAACGTTAAAAATCAGCAAATTAATAAATTAATCCATCCATGTCCATAGCCTTTTAGAAATCTTAGCAGAGTTATGACACAAACACAGTAAGCGAGGGATTTTAACATAACATTTACTTCATTAAATTAGAACGGAAGAAACAGGCGCATCACATAACAAGGTAACATCAGGAAGGGTAAAAGTATAGAAGAAGTAAAAAGAATGCGTGCGCGAGCACAGTTACAGTTAAGTAGATAAATGTTTATTGAGGGATACAAATTCAGGAGACATTGCACAGTAAAAAATAAACAATTCAATACTCAACAATTTTCTTAAGCTGTTGAAATTTTTATGATTGTAACCTATTTATAGGAAAATACATGTGATGCATATTCTACAGCTTACGAAATATTGTAACAATAGATTAAAGCTGTTGTGAACTAATAGTATTTAAATGTATGTAAAATACTAAATATATATCTCTCGCATTTTTTGGGACACATTTTTCGGACAATTTTCAATAAAGGGGGTGAGAGATAAAATGACATAGTTATTAATAAGTTACTTCAGTTCAGGGGCGTAGCCAGAAATTTTTTATGGGGGGGGGAGTTATGACTACTGCAACTCACATATATGCATGCATGTGTGTGATAAGGGGGTGAAGAATATACATTTAGTATGGCAAAAAATTCCTCATGGGGGGGTTATGACCCCCTAACCCCCCCTTGGCTACTCCCCTGCTTCAGTTATCATCGACCCACCCAGGAAACCCTCCTACTTCCAGTAGGTGAAATAAATGTTAAGGAAGAAAAAAGAAAAAGGGGTGAGAGGTAAAATGACATAGTCAATTAATATCGTTTTAATATGGCAATAATGAAACTAAAAAATTAGGGGGGTTCATGGAGGTCTACCCCTGACGAGGCTCGAACAGCCGAGTTATTTTTTATTTATTTATTCCTTTTTTTAAGTAGGGAACTGACAAAAGCATGTTTCTGAGAAAAACAATAAAAACATCTTTTTAGGCGAAAACTAGCAACGTTAAACCTTTTTTAAGCAAGATAAAGGCAGAAATTTAAACTGATTTTAAAAGGCGAAATAACACAGATACATACAGAGTAAAATATGTATAATAACTTGTATACATATACAAGTTTAAATATACATTATTAGTTCAAGAAACCATGTATAGATGGCAGCATTAAACAACTGGCCGAATAGCCTACGAGCTAACCGCACCGTCGGTCCGGATAGCAACAGCCATTTATTATGTTTTAGTGTAATAAAGGGAATCTGAGAAGAGAGTTTTATAAAATGTCTCCAAATCAAGAGAGGTTCTAGAGTTGCAGTCTGGGAGGGTAATGATATTTTATAATTTTAAATAAACTCAATGCCTCAGTGAAGGAGTGCCTAACGGGAGCGCACAGAGGAAAGGGGATCCCTTTGACTGTACAATGCACTTCGCATATGTTAGTAAAATGTTTCATTGATCATCAGATGTGAAATAAATATTTAATTAATCGTATAATTAATGAAGTATGTAAATACCTAAAATAATAGCCTTGCATCTTTGCCCCCATCGATCAAAATTATTGTTATATTTGAAGAGTTCCTTTGTACCGCCAGCAGATAGTGTTATTTGTTTAATTTCTCCTCAGTGAATTCCCCACGCAGAATTATTTTTCACTTTCGTTTCAAAATCCTGGGAAGGGGTAATTACCCCTCCCCCCGTAAAATTACCAACGCTCCAAATTTTGTTTTAGAATTGGTGAGACCATGCTTAATTGTCCCCAAATCTTCCATAACAAAATCTGTGGCTGCAAATCTGTGACGTTTCAATGATGGAATGGGCAAAAACAATGAACTTAGATTGGAAAGTATCTACATCGGCAATGTGATTCCTTCCCTGAAAACGGACCTCGAGGATGGGCATGGGATCGATTGATTAGGAGATTATCTGTTGCTGCCATCTATCGGCAATAGTTGTCAAGAAAACTTTTTCTATAAATTAGGAGGCGATGTATCCATTTTATTAATTATTGGGTTGGCAACTAAGTAATTGCGGATTTTGTTTAGAAAATCAAAGACAATTTTTTCATGGAACTAAATAACTTTATTCTATAATGTATTGCCCAATTTGATCAATGACCTTTTGCCATCTTTCAGGCAGCATCATAATCCCACGTTCATAAAACTTCTGGTTTTCATTAGCAAAAAACTGAATCAGGTACGATTTGACATCATCATCATTATTGAAATTTTTACCATTCAAGGAGTTTTGTAAAGATCGAAACAAAAAGTATTCAGATGGTGCAAGGTCAGGACTATATGGTGGATGTGGCAAAACATCCCAATCCCAACCAAGCTCCAATAATTTTTGCCGAGTGACCAAAGATGTGTGTGGCCTTGCATTGTCATGATGGAATACAACACCTTTTCGATTTTTCAATTCGGGCCGCTCTTCTTCAACTGCATTGTTTAATTTCATTAGTTGTTCAATGTAGACATCAGAATTGATCGCTCGGTTGGGTAGTAAGAGTTCAAAGTAGACAATTCCTTTGTAATCCCACCAAACTGATAACAAAACCTTCTTTTGATGAATATCAGCTTTTGATGTTGTTTGAGTTGGTTCACCTGGCCTGCTACACGATCTTTTTCGCTTGATATTGTTGTAAACAACCCATTTTTCATCGCCAGTTATCAATCGTTTTAAAAATGGATCATTTTCATTACGTTTCTTTAGCAAATCGCAGCTGTTAATGCGTTGCGTTAAATGCGTTTCTTTCAGTTCGTGAGGAACCCATGTATCGAGTTTTTGCACATAGCCAAGTTGCTTTTAAGTGATTTTCAATGCATGTAGGTGATACATGAAGCTTCTCTGCAATCTCACGTCTTGTACTGTGACGATCCGAATCGATTATTGCTTTGATTAGGGCGTCATCAACTTCAACTGGACGACCAGAGCGTTTTTCATCTTTGAGTGAAAAATCACCAGAACGAGATTTGGCAAACCAATTTTGACACTGCCGTTCTATTAAGTCTTCGTCACCATAAACAGCACATAACTTTTTATGAGCTTGCGATGCGTTTTTCCCTTTGCGGAAATAAAAAAGCAAAATATGACGAAAATGTTCCTTTTGATTTTCCATTTTTCAACGAAGGCCAAGCGAAAACTACGCAACCTATCAAAGAACTTTTTTTACTGATTGACAGCTGAATTGCAAACTATCAAATAACAAAATGTGTTTTACATTTGTAAATCGTCTGCAAACCTAAAAATTCAACTGAAGCCATCTATGAGTGAAATCCGCAATTACTTAGTTGCCAACCCAATATTTATATATATTTCGAAATTGATAAAATATAATAACGCTTTTAAAAATAAAAAATCAAAGTTATGTATACATATTTAAATAGTTTTTTTGGTAATCCTCCAGGTTTTTGTAGCTATTTAAACTGCATTTTTAAGATTAATAAATATATTTTTTTTAGTGCTTCTTTACACCTCACCACCAACTTTCTTGTGGCACTAGGTAATATAGGAAAAATATTCTCAAAGTGCTCAAGCCGAAAAAAAAAATTAACAGCATTAAATTTTTGTTACTTGGGCTATTATCATGAAATATAAAAAAACGAAACTTCTCATTTTTATAACCTCTTCTTTAAATAATATAACAGGAATAGCGAAATTATAAAAATAATTAAATAAAACTATCAACTTCTCCTAGTGTCACAAAAAAGTTGGTGGTGAAAAGTTGGTAATGAAGCACTAAAAGAAAAAAAAAATATTTATCCTAAAAATGCAGTTTAAATAGCTACAAAAATCTTGAGGATTACCACAAAAACTATTTAAATATGCATACATAACTTTTATTATTTATTTTTAAAAGCGTTATTATATTTTTTCAATTTCGAAATATAAATAATTAATAAAAGCCATAGATCGACTCCTAATTCATGGAAAGTTTTCTTGGCATATTTTTGCAACTATTGCCGCTAGATGACAGCATCAAATGATCTCCTCATCAATCCATCCCAGCCTCAACTGGGGCTGGGCGTGGGCTATTTTGATAGCATGGCGTTTGTTGTGGTTACCTGTAACTCCATGGGCCCCATGGGCAAAACTAAGGCTTAGTGCAGTTACAACTCGTACTGTACTTTCACTTACCCAAACAACCAACCAAATCAACATTTAATTTGTTTGTTTATGCATTTTGGAGATCCATCAAGAATTATAGTCATATATGTGGTTAAATAAGTAACGTTTCCGATAAAATTTCTATCGAATATCTATTCTGTAATCATACTTACAAGATGTCGACTGACTGTGAACTGACTGTTTCTGGCTCAAGTTCTTTACTTGCTCAACCCAAAAAGAAAAACTGTGGTAGTTTTCCAAAGCGCTATCCTTTTCCTATTACTAGAGATTCCGACGAAGAAAATGTACCTTGGACCTGTGTCATAGGGCATTTAAAGGATCATTGCGTTGAAGTTTCTGATGAAAGAAGTATGGAAATGTTTTTCACCATGGTAAATTTATTCATTCTAACATCCTAAAGGATTAAAGAATTTTTCTTATAAATAATGTGGTTGCTGGTAATCGAGAATAAGCTCAACATAAATATATCTTGTGTTATGCATGCTTGTTTGGTTTTGGTAGAGCTTTGATATAAGCCCTACCTTTTAATATTTTTTGACGGTCGGCACTGGGTGCGGATTCTGGGTCCCACCCATCTCCGATTAAGCATTTTAAATCTTATTGTTACAAGAGTTAACATAAATATTTGCGGTTTTTTACTAATTGTAATACATTTTCGAGGAGCCCCCGCCCTCGCCTTTTATCTTAAATACGCCACTGATCCGATCCATTGCCATGCATTGACTCACTAAGCGTTCTCTTGTAAATTGTTACTAGAAGACTAGGGCCCCTACCACGATGTTATCGGAGAGTATCAATGACAAATTATTCTCGCTCACGGATAGTCAAATTCTTTGGATAAAACATGTGAAAGAAGTAAGAATTTTTATACTTGTTCAGACACTGCCAGTAACAGGGACCGATCAAACAGTCTCAATACACTGCTTCGTCCCCTTTTTCTACAACTTCGTCCCCTTTTTCAAGTTCCTTTTTCTACAACTACGATGAATGCATTGTCTTTAGAATTTCTGAAGGGTTAGGGGACATCGATCAGGAGGGGATGTATTTTTTGACAGGGAGGGAAACTCAAGATTGCCGAGGAAAGGGGGACCTTTTGTGGATGTGCTTATACTCCATGATACACACAATAAAACACCCTTCCATCTTCTAGTATCCAGTACTGAAAAGTAGTTTTCGCATGCAGCTAACGTGCCATGAAAAGACACTAGTATTTCCAGTTGTGAATCGGACATCAGAATGATTTCAACTGTTTTAGGGTAGCAGAAGCAGAGATGTTTTCTTGGATTATGACATTAGTGAAGAAGGCTTGATTTATCCAATACACAGAATGTTTTTCGATAATATTGTGGCTGCGGCCTTTTAGATTCACCAGGATTAAAACTAAGGAAAAGAACTAAGGTGAGATTCTCAGCCTTTAGCTTCAAAACTTACTGGGATTTTTTTTAATCTGTGTTAGAATTCGAGAATTTTGTTTATTTTCAAAAATTTATTTATTTTTTTTCTTTTTTCGTCGTGCGGCTTTGCACCCTGTGCACTCTATCGAATAATCACTGCCAACTAATTGGTATGCTCAAGAAATGCTGAGTGCTTTTAAAATAAATCCCAATGTTATAAATATCAAAAATAATAAATAAATACCACCAAGAGTTGTTACACAACATTCAGTTTAAAACAACAATTTGCTGAAGCAAGCTCATTACGTAATCAACAGCTGGCCATCCGCAGGGGGGGAAATGTTTACTTTTAACTGGAGCCTCTTCTCACACATCGATTGCTGTTTTCATTTTAATGGCGCCTGGTAGTCTGTCCGAACTTTGTGCAGATGGAAGAAGGTTTTTAGAAGTTATTTTTTTATTTCTATAAATTCGCCTATGAGAATATACACATTGATATCTGATTATTTGAAAATAGAAATTGTAAGCTTCGTAAAATAGTGGCAAATACTTTAATACATTCTATGGGAAGGGGGAGAAAAAAGGAGATTTTTTTACCGTTTATCCAATTTCTCCCGAAATATATCTAATCAACTTAATAGCTTTTTTAATAAATTAGGTCTAATAAGTAATGCAACATATTTTTTATTTATTTATTTTTTGTTAATTAAGAAATTACTTTAGAAAACATTGAATTTTATCTGGCATTGACTTCTTCTGCCCACGATCACCCCCCCCCCCCCCCCCAACCAACGAACGCGGCTGCGGCGTTTCTGACGATTTTCTAGCGCTAACTAAGCTCATTTTCGTGGGTGCGGCGTTTCTTCCATAAATTACGGTATTTTTCTACTATACTTGCTGTGAACATTACTGTTTACAGTATATGTAGTTAAAATTAGTTTTAACTAGTAACACAAGTGACCAACCAGTACTGTGTAACTTAAGTGACTAAATATTAATTTTTTTACTGAGTCTATTGAAATCTCTTTAAATAAATAAAAATAGATTAAATAAATTAAAATGTTTTTTAATTCTCTGAATAGTTGTCCATAATATTTAAAATTTCTGAATTTTAAACCTGAATAGCAGAACAGAAATAAAAAAGTTTCAGTTTAACAAAGACTTTTTTTGTCTGCATAACGTAAGTGACCATGACCTTTAATTTTTTTTCTGTATATGTATACACATTTAAAAATCCAAAACTAGATATAAAAGATTTGATCCATTATACTAAAATTTATCATAATATTCAACTTTGAAGGCAGGGCTGCCACCAGCAACTAAAACACGACTATTTGCAATTATTTTCAGCAAAAGACAACTATGGCAACTATTTTCTTCAAAAAAGGCCTAAAAGTGACTATTTTTTGGGGAAAAAAAGCAACTTTTTTGATCACATAACAATTTTGTTACGAAATTTTTTAGATTGCAAGGTTCAACAGTCGTGGAAACAGTCATGGGCAGCTGTTGCCAGAAATATAATAAAACATATAGATTCACTCGTTTATCGATGTATGTCCCATCATATTTGCCAACTTTTATGCATTTGGCATAAAATTTCTGTCTTTTGCAAATTTTTACGATTATGCAAGATCCTTGGTTTTTACACTTTTAACAAATTTAAAAGATTTTTTTAAAAATTTATGAAATCACGACCCATATTTTGTTTTAAAAAACAATATTTTAAATTTTTTCATAGATGAGCTTTTCACTGATTTCCGCAGTTTTTTTTTTTTTTTTTTTTTTTAAGATACTGAATTTCCGGTCGGTCACGTTTTATTTTACACCTTAGGAATTAAAAGTTCGCAAGTCAATGTTTTCTTCACTGTAAATTATAGCCTATGCAAATTCAGCTAACGAGAACAGTTTTTCAAGTTGCCCTATGTTTTTGAAAAGACTGCCAATCACGAAGCTAGAATGGTTGAATAATGCTAGAAACTTTAGTACCTGCACTTCTAATGTTCTTCTGTCATAAAAAGATTGATATCCCAAGTGCTCATGAACTAACGATATTAGCATGCTACTGTTTTGACTACTATTTTGGATACTACTTTTTATGTATGAGGCTACTAAACAGGGCATGAAATTCATTTTTTCATAGGAGGGGAGTCTCCCCAACATTTATGAATGGTGGGGAGTTGAAATTTTTGGGAGGGAGGGAAAAAAAAATCAAAAACTACTCTAAATCATTAAGAGCACAAACATGATAAAATAATACTGAAGGAATACAAGTCAAACATTCAAGATAACTATGAGAATATTTATTTTCATCGAAAGAAAGCAAAAGATCATTTACATACACCTCTTTTTCATATTTAGCCAAATTTTGTGGCAACTTAACAATTGAGTTTCATTTAGTTTTTCTGGTCCCAATTCTGCAATTCTCATTAAAATGTCTAGGTTTTTATTGTTCAGTGAGTTTCGGAACTTTGATTTAATTCTGTTTTGGGTACTAAAGCCCCTTTCACAAGGAACACTTGTAACGGGTAGCACAAGAGCAATTTTTATAATCATTGCCATTATTGAAAATGTTTCACTATAATCTCTTAAGAATTTTTCTGTAAACTTTCCAAAATCTGACAAGTTTTCATTTTTTGCCACCTTTTTGTATAAGGTATACTCTGCCATTGCAGTGTCAATTTCTACTTCTGCACAAAATTGTTTGACTATATCTTGAATTAAAGTATTGCCAAAATCTGTTTTTACTCCATTTGCATTGATTGCAGCAGGTTCAATGCACTGAATTTAAAACACATGTCGAGAGTTTCAGGAGGAAATCTTCGATCCATTTCTTCTATTAAGTTTCCGATATAAGTGGACTTCAAGTTATCTATTCCTAATTCTTGATTATTGCAGGAATCAGTGAGTTTATTTTTATGAAATATATTTCCCTGTAGTTCAGAAAAAAAAAATTTCCTCGTTTGAACCACGTGTCCCTTGCAGCTCTTCTTGCTTTCTTTCATGGATTTAATCATATTGGTGACACTAGAAAGCACCAAATTTTCACTTTGTAAAAATTTGGATAGTATTGTAAATGGTTGGAGTATATCCATCATGATGTGAATGAGAGCTACAAAAGAAAATTCAGAAACTAACTTGAGAATTCCTTTTGCTTTTGCAGCATCCCCTGTTTTTAGACTAGCATCATGTTCCAGTGCAGCACTCAGTGAGTCAAGGGTTCTGAAAACGACTGATACACAAGTCCCCACTTATAAGCCTTTTGTATATTTAGATTTCTTAAGCTACATTCCAAGTTTTAGAAGCAGCAAGTTCATCCGAAAATAGGGGAAATTATCAGAAACGGGAAATGTCATTGCAAAAAGTAAATTTTCTGGAAATTTTGGGAATTTTTCAGGGCGGGAGGCTCCCGCATCGGCAATCGTTTTCGGTGGGATTTTTAAATTTCGGGCGCGAATCCCGCCATCCCGCCCTGAAATTCAAGCCCTGCTAAAGCAACTATTTTCAACACTGATAAGCGGTGGCAACCCTGCAAAGGTCACATAATCAGCACATCGCATGTTAAACAGTAAAAATGCTATCTAAAGTAATGTAAGTGACCGTAGAATGACTCAGTTGAAAGCCAAAAATCTGCAAATGTCCAAAATCTGCACACCTTCTCTGATGTAAGCTGAGAAATTTGCAATAAGTTCACTAGTTTTAATTCGCAAAGCCTAAAATTTTGCAAACTAATAATATCTTGGCCTGCTTTTCGCCTCCAAACACAACTTCTTTGATCCAGCCTATTGATCAAGGAATAATGCAGAGCATAAAATCTTATAATAAGACAGAATTTCTGAAGAAAAAAAAATTAACTACAGATGCATCTCTTAAAGTTTGTAATAATATTTCATCTTGAGATTTTTATTTGTATCTTTGGCAAACTCCTGGAGTGCAATGACACAGTCAACACTGATCTATACGATTTATGGCCAAGCTTACTTTTTATTGATAGTGAGAAATAGGACACTGAATTTACTGGATTTCATTCAGATTCAGTAAAAACCAAAGCAGAAAAATTGCTGTCATTTGCCAAAAACATTACTGGAGATAATGCATTTGAAGAAAATGGTACAGTTTAATTCAAATAATGAAGAACAGTATCAAAGTACGGATGATGAAATTGTTGTTTTAAATCCAGATAAATGCGTTTCCAATGTAATGATAAAAAGTTAATAATAATAAATTCTGGTACAATTCTGTTTTGCAAACGCCGACCAAATTTGGTTTTTTTTTTTTTTTTTTTTTTTTTTTTTTTTTTTTTTTCAGTAGTGGAAGGCGAAGCTTGGCAATGTTTTTTTCTAGTAACACATTCCAGATTGTGCAGCGACCTTGTTTTTTTTTTTTTTTTTTTTTTTGGTAACCTTGCTTGTTCATGTATAGTAGGTTAACTTGTGTTTGCAAAGCAAAGGAGAATGTATTTTCATGTTTTGTATTCATGCACCTATTTGATTTATTAATCCGGGAGTGGGTCATTCCTCAGTATTTGGTTTCATAAGCTTGAAAAAACATTTTACTAAAAAATTAAGTGCAATACATCATTTTAAAGCTTGAAGTCTCTTTTATTAAAGTTTATTAACAAAAAATCTTTATGTTTAACTAAACAGAAATTAGAGCATTTTGTTTGCAGTCATACAGAAAAATGTGTCATGTATGGGACATTATATTTTTAACTGTTACTCAAAAAAATGTTCCATTTTGGCTAGCCTTTAGTATCACCCACCCAAATTTCTCACCAAAAGACTTCGTCAAGCCTGGTGATAAAGTATCAAATGTGGCAACGAGGGCTTGAAAATTATAATCGGTTGATTTTCATCAGAAAACAAAGATAAAACTGTGATCATTTATTGTATAATAGCATTTTAAATATATATTTAGTTAAAAAAATATGTAAATTTATAAAAATCCCTATTTGAGAACTCAGGTCCCCTTTGCGAAAGAGTGAGAAAACATTTAGCTGAAAAGGAAAAATAAGACACCTTGATGTATGGTAAAGTCAACTTTGCATAAGAGAGTTACATCAGCATAGAAAGTTTGAAACTAGGAAAGAAAAAGCCCAAAAACTTTTTTTAAATATTTAAAAAAGGGTTGAAAAATGAAAGAAATATCAAGATATATCCAAAGAACTATTCTCAATTTCAGTGACACCGCATATTTTAGAAAAAGCAGTAAAACATGTTAT
Source organism: Cheiracanthium punctorium (assembly GCA_038373885.1). Classification (NCBI taxonomy): domain Eukaryota; kingdom Metazoa; phylum Arthropoda; class Arachnida; order Araneae; family Cheiracanthiidae; genus Cheiracanthium; species Cheiracanthium punctorium. Next base: position 134,738 of record JAWZYV010012640.1, on the reverse strand, counting down.
AAATGTTTTCACAAATTTTAAGTTCTTCTAAGAAAATTAATATGAAATCTTTTTATATATTAAATGTAGGAAAGGAGGCTCAGATGAGATTAGATGCATTTTTTAAAAATCTGACAAAAGGAAGTGATTGATTTTTAACAAGCAAGGTTTAATAAGGTGCTTCTTTGATATCAGGTCATCAACTTGCATTTTGCCTGACCAACAGGCTCGGACTGTGTGGGCTTTTGGAAGCATTTTTGCTTTTCTTATGAAAATATAATGATTTTATGGCCTGTAGTACAAGATAAAGAGCCTACCTTAAATGCATGCACTGAGTTACTGAAAAAGTGAAACTATATTAATCAAAAGATAATTATTTGTAGTCAGTAGTTGTAGGGTTGTGCAGGACGTTGATGATAAATATCTTTATCTATATTTTATGAAACCTTTAGGCAAACACATGTTTTCCTGTCCACACATCTCAGAAAAGGATAAAATCCTTTAAAAATGACTGGCTAAGCTTGAAAAAAAACATGATATCCAATTAATAGTTAGGGGCATTTTCTGGTAGTAATGAAGTGAAAGAAATTGAAGACGTCGTAGATGTTCTGCAACTTGTATAAAACACAGTGATCAATCTAAGATTTTTTCAGAAGAGTAAAAATACTCCTTAACCATTTTAGAAGGAGTATTTTCCTATCCACGGGAGTAATTAAAGCAACAAACAATTATGCTACATTTTCAAATGCATAATTAAATTGCATTTAACACATAAATCATATATAATAACTGATTATACAATCTAGGTTCACTGTTAGTATTAACTGTAAATTTCACTCTTTACATGAAAAGTTATCACAAATTTCAGAGAGTTGACTGTAAATAAAAATCATTTTCAAGGGGAAATCTCGCTGTAATTACAGATCATAAAACGGAATTTTATATAGAAAAGCAATGCATGAAAACATGCATTCCAAAATTCTTTAGGAGTATTCTAAATTTCTAAGGCATGAAATATGCATCTAGAGGCTTTATCATGATCATTGATAAAACATATATTTTAATTTTAAATGCTTACTATTTCTTCAAATGGGGAGCTATATATGGAAAATCCTAATTTTGTAGAATGGCAATTAAAATTTAATAAATCGTTGATTATTTTTAATTATATAATTAAACAAGTTTGAATACATTAATAGAGCTAATAAATTCATTAAATTAACATCTGTGTTAATATTAGCTCATAATTTCTGATAGTAGTATTACTTAAAATCACTTGTCCCATATGTAACTCAAGTAATTAGCTTTCATTAATTAATGATACAGTTTTAAAAAATAATTTTAAAGTTAATAAATGCACATATTTCTCCATTTACCCATTAAATTTATTTGTGAAAATACCTCCTAAATTCAGAGCAAAATCCAAACTGCTAAGGTACTTTAAAAACAACTTTTTGTGATGTCCCGTATGAAACAAAACTTTATTTAAAAAACTATATGATCCAACAAAAAGAAACTTCATAGAAATCTAGTTGAGGTGGTATATAAAGCATTAAAAATAGTTGCAAACTTCCTCATTTATATTTTGATATTGAAATATGTACAAGTATGTTAAAATTTTGCTGTGAAATGTCCCGTACATAACACTTGAATACTGTGTTATGACCCGCGTGTTTTCTGTATTCATACACAAATTTATATTTCTATGTGCTTAGTAAAGGAGTCGTTTTCTTTTAGTTTTGTATTTTTCCTCTTGTGACGATCGTTACTCCTTGGGATAAGAGCCAAGTAATGGTATTATTCTAGAATTTTTTTTTTAAATCTTAATGCGCAGATATGATTTTTGTGTGAAGTATTTCAATTAGAGTTCGCTCATTTTTTATGTATTTCTAGTTTTATATAGTATAGTTAAAAGTTTTATCAGTGTTTCATTTTTATTTGTTTGTGAAAATATGTATATTTGGGGATTGCCAACAGCAGAAGATGCCGTTAAGCATTTTCAAAAATTTTATGTCCTACCTTTGCACATGCATTGTTCCATGAAACATAAAATGAAATTTTATCATTTTAGTGGTCTTTTTTTATGTAAATGCAATTAAAGGTCTTGTTGCGTTGTCATTCGGATAGGAAATTGCTTCAAAAATTCTTGTTTTAAGTTGTAAAACAGTTTTATGTTTAATTTATTGCTGGTTTGAGGAATTAACATCCATTAAGTTTTGCGAAAAACACCTAAATATGAATCATAATGCTGCTGCGGACTGGAATAATTACCTGAGGGAAGTTTGTGTTTTAGATCATTGCAGTAATGGAAAAAAAAAATTGGAGGGTAAAATTTAATAGTTGAAATAGAAGAAAGTATGTTCACACATTGAAGAAACAATGCAAGCAGGATTTTTCCACCACAGTGGACTTTTGGTGGGTTTTGCAGACAGTCTAAGGCAGAGATTTCCAACCTGGGTGCTGCGGCACCCTAGGGTGCCACGAGCGTATGTCAGGGGTGTCGTGGAGATATTCAAGAAAAGTGTTTTGGTGGAGTACAATCAAATAATTTCCTCTGAACCGGTATCCCCAAGAAAGTGAGCCAAGCCGATCACGAAGTGGGCTCAAACAAAAATATTTATGTCAAGCTTAAGACTGTCCTGGAGCCTCTCTTTTATAGGAACTCCCTGAAATGGGGGTATTGTCAAAATTCTATATCCCTTTCCCAAGAGAGTACTTTCTTGATAGTTAGCCCTATAAACAAACAAACAAAAAATAACGTAAAATGCTTCCAAACTGCTTCATTCTAACCTTCATATTCATATTGCTTTAAAGGAAATATGCCGCCAAAGTTTTTAGCCTGAAAAGGGTGCCGCGAAATGCTTTTAGCCTGACAAGGGTGACGTGGGTAAAAAAAGTTTGGGAACCCCTGGTCTAAGGAATTCTTTTTTTGTTGTTGTTGTTTTTGTTTGTTTGTTTTAATACCTGTCTGTACTGCCCAAACATTAATAAATGAAATTCATAATTTTATTGAGTAAGGTTCTATTATCATTTTGGATTTGCTGAAAAGGATGTAACTCAGAAGAATTAGAAAAATCTGGCTACATACACAGTCAGGTCAATCACACCCAATGACCGCTATGCATATGCAGAATATCAAAAGACTATGGGGGTAGTGCCAAATGGCAGAAAAAAAAACATTGAGGAACAAGCAGACATCATTTAGAATCCTATTTAGTAGAGTTTATATGGAAAAGAAAAAAAAAAAAAAAAAAAAACAAGAAAATGAAAATGAAAATAAAGATTTTTTTGGTAGTATATTCCAAACAATAGCAAAAAATTTTCCTCCTGAAACTAAAATTAAATCATAAATGTTCACTTTTGAGGGTTAATTAAATATTGGCTTTTGTAAGGGAAGGGAGGTGAATTTAAAATTTTTGATGTTTTTAATCCTGTTGGATAAAAAGTTTTTGGATTTCTGCTCTTATTCCAAGGAGTAACAGATGTTTTTTATTGAAATAACTGTCATTTTTCATGTTTTGTAAAAAAATTTTGATTTTTGAAAAATTAACTTTATTTATGGTGATATTTGAAATGGTGAGTCTACTTTTTTATATGAGTTGTTTTTCTATAGAATTGTTAATTCTATGTTTTTCAGGTATTGTATGGCAACAACAACAAAAAAAAAAAAAAATCGTAGCTACTTGATGGCAAAAAAAGGCCAAATTTCGGTGGCCTTCACATAACAGAAAAGTACCTTTTTTTTTATTATTAAAAATGAAATTATTTATCTTTTATGGTCTGAAATCTGCAAAATCCCAAAATCCATACAAGCCATGGCCCGAAGCTGTTCGGATTTCTGGCTCGCTACTGTACTTCAGGATATATCTGGTGTCTGTCCAAACTGATATTCATTCCATCCCCATAATGCATTTGATGTTATTTAATTTATGCAAGTTTTAATTTGGTATTCTATTTTAAATGTAGGGGTTTTATGGAAAAGGAACACTTTCAAGGAGCACACCACAGTGTGTTGAAAAGAAATTGCTAAACAGGTTTGATCTAATTTTATAATTAAAATTTTCTGACTAAATATAATTTATTTTTGTTTCCCATTTTTGCCTAAATTTAATTCAATCCCTCACATGCCTTGTAAAGGTAATGATTGCCAGATTTTATTAAAAATTAAAGATTATCTGAGAAATATAATAAACATATGTCAAGATGTGAATAAGAATAAATAAATTAAGAATTGACATTACAACATTTTTAAAGAGAAAAAAAATTATTCTGAGTAATGTTCTGTTAATGGAAAGTATCTGCGCTGTACAGCATTTAAATAAAAACCAAATATTGCAGATAATTATTGTAATACATGAAAAAAAAAATGTTTTTTTCGGGGGAATCGTAAACTGTGGGAATTAACACATACACACACAACCTAAATTTTTAAAAAATCAAAATGGACATCAACCTGACATTTTCAGGAAATTTGCAGCTTCTGAAAAAGTCAGGGAATTCAGTAAAAAAAAAAAAAAAAAAAAACTAGAACTGAATAGATGACGTTTTAAACCTGCATTAGTTAAATTGCACAGAAAATTATGCTCTACCACTCCAGTTTCAATCTTTTTCCATCCTTATTGCGGATGACAATTTTTTCTTTAGTATTCCTCTGTTCAAGTCTTCAATGCAATAGGTTTAGAAATAGACCCCCTATATACTTATATTTTTAATTTCTTACAAATTGATGAAATGAAATACACTTTATGATTTTTGCAAGTTAAAGCTGATTTTTAAGATCAAATCTACTTAAAGATCTGCATGTGTTTGTTAAAGATTTATTTACAAACATAATAAATCACTCACTGTTAATTAACTATTATAGTTAATGAAAATTATAACATGATATTTCACTTATTTAGAGTAGAAATAGATGTAGAGAGAGAGCAGTATATAATATAGCAGAATTGAAATTAGAGATATAACGAATAGTGATTTGGCCAAATGCCGAATATTCGGCCAATAGCTCAAGCCGAATATCCGGCCAGTAATGCAGTCCGAATGTTAAATTTTTAAAATTTTGTTTAATTGTAAATAAAATATTGTTTTTCAATAAAAATATTGTTATATTATATATTGTTATCAATAAAAATATTGTTTGTAATTAAATACTAAATAAAGACCAATTAAAATTCATTTTATATTATTTGTAGGTACCTACTTAAAAACACACAACAGTGTATTATCTGTAAAACTAAAAGTATCTTGGTTAGGGATGCAGCAGATATCCTGCAAACATACTGCACCTGGCCAATATGCCAGATAATTGGCAGTAGCCGTATATTAAATATATCCGGCAGTACATCCGGCCTAAAATTATTTACTGAGAAATAACATAAATAAAGATAATAAATGAATAAATTCTAAAAACTGCAATAATAAAAAATGTGTAAAAATAAAGTTTCGTGAAAATATTTCGTTTTATATACTTTTTAGAGCATTTTTTTTTTATCATGTATAGAAAACTGAAAAAAAAATGAAGCATTTCTATCTTTTTTTATTTTATTTAATTTAATTTATAGTGCAAAAATGCTAAGAAAGTTTCAAAAACTGATTTTTTGTTTGTTTGTTTGAAGTAAGCAATATTATTTGTAAATGCCTTAAAAATATTTTTTTACTTTGTTCTGAAATTATTCAGCTGAATTTGTAGCAATATTTGGCCAACTGAGTATTTGACCCACCGAATATTCGGCAAAACAGACAAATACCTATTAGTGGCCGAATATTCATTACATCTTTTTTTTTTTTTTTAGAAAGTGATTCCATCAACCTTTCAAGTTATTAGGCAAGTTGGAATGTATAGGCTGATTAATTTTAAAGTAGAAATAGATGTAATCAATTAAAATTAATCAGCCTATACACTCCAACTTGCCTAATATTCATTACATCCCTATTAAAATTTTGAACTTTCTCAAATAATGCACATAGATATTTCTTTATATGTGTTATTTTCCTATTAAAGTTCGTAATGAATTTTAACTTTTGAAAATCAAGTTTTTGTGTGAAAATTGATTTAATCTTATTGATCAAAACTAATAAGAAGTACTCAAAATGCATGTATAATGTCGGCAATGACAGTTAAAATATACAGGTTTACAAAGTTGTCTCCAATCCACAGATTTAATGCCATGTAAAATTCAGCTATTTTTTATTTTAGGGCACTTTCATGCTTGCATTTTAAAGCTTAAACTTTGTTTTGTGAAAGAGGACTTTTTGTACCCCTTGACTTGGATGTATAAAAAAAAATTCAGTTGCTTTTAAAACCAGTCTTTTTCATCAATTTATTTTCTCTTTGTGGTATTTGAAACATTTTTCAGATTTTAAAGCCTAGCATTATTTTTCAACATTCACATTTTCACCTTATCATTTTATTCTCAATTATTGCATTTTACTTTTTCTTTAAGAAAAGTATTAATTTAACTATCATTAATACTTGACTGCTATTACTCTGCATTTTGTGAAGTTACTAATTAATCAAATTCCTAGGTTATTCCAATTGCTTATTTCTTGGTTATGTGAAAAGTTAATTGAAATTGGAATAAATATCAGAAAATTCATAAAAATCAGTTTGATGGATTCCATATATTCTTGCCTGGAATGATGTAGAATATTAGGGAATTAGAAAATGTTAGTTTTGCAGCCAAATTCAGTTAAATGTCTTCTCTAATCCAGTGTCAGGATTTAACTAAAAGTAGAATAAATATCAGTTTGGATTCCGTGTATTCTTACCTGGAATGATGTGGAATATTAGGGAATTAGAAAATGTTAGTTTGGCAACCACCCTAAAAATGTGTATGGTACTATGCTAACTCTTAAGTTTAAGTAATCTTCACCAATTGCTTTTATAGTATTTATTGCTTGTGCTGCTTTTAATATGTAAAAACCAATATTTTTCTCAAAAAAGTTTGTCAACAATGCATTTGTATTAAATTAAATTTGTTTACAATTTTAATTTACCTTGTAAACTTTAGGTAATTTTTCCTTACCTCCAATAAGGTTGTGACTCATAGATTGAGTACCACTGAGTTAAAATTAATTGAAAACTTTGTAAATAACACACTTAAATAAAATATATAGTACAATTGTATCAGATAGTACAAAAGGCGCCCCTTTCTCAGTTGCAAAAAGCTCTACACAGGCAGGTCAGTGAGAACTTTGCAGCTCTTACTGACCTAACTTAATTTTTCTAATAGTGCTTATATTAATCTAAAGCAGGGTTGCTCACCTATGGTCTGTAGGCCAAAATTGGCCCATGATGCCTGCTTCATTGGTCCCGGCCAATGCCTTTGGAATAACATTTATTTATGAAAAAACTTTTACTTTGATGAATCTCAACAAATCAAGGACTAGGAACAGACTAACTGACATAACCTTTCAGCCATTTTACACATTTCTACAGTGACTGTCAAACCTATCCAAAGAAAAAAGATTCAAAAATGAGCAAAGAAGAAATTTGAATCAAAAAGATTCAAAAATGCAGTCACAACCATCGCATTAACTGTTGATGCTTTACTTCTTCAGATTTTTTGTGTAATTAATCTGGAGACATTTTACGAAAGGAGAAATCTGGAGAAGTTTTACTAGGCAATCTTTTAAATAATTATATGTGTTTATTTGGCATCTTACTTAGTTTATAAAAATATAGATGTACCGAATTCTTTATGTATGTTTTCATCAAAGTAGACAGATGGTGTTTTCTTTTTTTTTTTTTTCTTTTTTTTTTTTACTTATAACATGTAAGATCCCTCCCTCATAAAAAAAAATACAGTGCTGCATGGGCACCCATAAGGAGGGGGGTCAAGCACTTGCCCCCCCCCCCTTCTCTTGGAGATTTAGTATATTGTGTTATGATGTAAATAAATGTGCATGACAAACCGAAATTGCAGCTCAAAATGTTACAGGTGTGAAATTTGCCCCCTCTAGAAATTTTTTTAAGTTCCGCCTCTCCCCCCACAAAAAAAAAAAAAAAAAAAAACATTTCTATGGGTGCCCATGGCACCAGGTAAGGTACCTGTTTTTTTGGCACGTCAGCTGAAAAAGGTTGTGCATCCCTGATCTAAAGTCATTTTTAACTTGTAACGAAAGACACTTTCAAAACAGAATAGCACACCTGATTTAAATTGCTAAAACTCACCATACTTATTCAGAATATCTTTAGATTCAAAATGAATTTTGCAATTTAATTTCATATTACTGATTTTCTAATTTAAACAATGTGTTTCTAAAAATCACAAGCATAAAACAATTAATAATGATGTTGTTGTTTTTTATCTGACAGACTAGAGTTTAATGTCATTGGAAAAAACTTAAGGTTTGTTATAATAAGCTGATTTCTACAGTAAATATACTACTATGCATATAACTAATCTGTTAATCATTCACAGGAAAACAAAACATTCATCCAAATCCAAACGGAAACAGAATGAAGACAGTAACCAGAAAAAAGATAGTGGTGATGAAACAGAAAACTCTGCTAAACGAAGAAAGAAGGATGAAATTGAAATTGTTCTTTCTGATAATAATGATTCAAGTGCAGAAGAAAGTGATTCTGAAGCTTGTACAATTGTGACAACAACTAAGGAGAAAGAAAAGGAGGTTTTGCAGCTGACATTTGAAGAAGTAAATTATTACTTTTGTTTTTTTTTGGGGGGGGGCAACCATTTATTAAAAGTATTGTAACCGGCATAGCTTAAATAGTAAAAAAAATTCCTTTAGCAAAAGGGTGGAAATGGAGAAAAAGCTTTAGCAAAATGCTAAAATGGCAATTGAATGAAAATTGCCTGTTTTAAGCAGTTTGAAAATATAATCATAAAAGCAAACCCCAAGAACAAATATTTGTTAAAAGCAAATTATTATTATTTTCAAAATACATATGTTTAAATCTCAGAATTTGTTTTAAGTAGGTCCACTTCTCAAACACATTGCCAAAATTTATTTTTCCCCATTTTTTATGATGTAGAAATTATTAGCATGGCAAAAGTTTATTCTATTTCAAATGTTTGTTTTAATTAAATTTTGTGTGAATTTTAGTAGTGAAAGTGATTTGTATTTCTTTAGTGTTTAATTTTGCAAAAAATGTTATTCTAGCTTAAACCCTGGTAACCAATTTTAACACCACAGTTCATCCCCTAGTCTCTTCAAATTTTCTCACAATAAAACATAATACTTGTTATCATCACTCTAGAATATCTAGGCTATGGCAAGCAGGCCATGCTCTATAAACAGCTTTTAAAAGGGTTGCACATGACCATGATTATTCACATAATCAAATAAAAATTCTTGCCTAAATTTTCACTATCCAATATGAAATAGAAGCTCAAATCATCAGTGTTGAAACTTTGGCAAAAGAGATGGTAAATTTGCTCCCACTTTGTCCTCTATGATTCTTCATTCTTCCCAAAAGTTCGAATTGTTTCTCCTACACATAGAAATCTGTAGATTTTTTTTTCACAAATCATAGTCCCTTTTCCCTAATTTTTGCTAAAAGCAAGCAAAACATCTTCATCCTTCTGTAAATGTCATAAACAAGGAAACTGCATTATGTAATATGCTCTTGTTGCTAATTATATCACATTTAAAAAAAAATCTCCTACTCAGTTGCTCTCTTCTTGAATTAATTATATATAAAAAGAAGTAACTTGTTATCCAAAATCATATACTATATAAATGAACTGCTTCTAAACCAAACACAGTACAAATTCCCACCTTCATCTCCCACTTTACCAGATAGGGATTTCGATTTCTCCGATGTAGCATTATATGTATTGCAAGAGGAAAAGAAATAAAAGAAACCAGAGTAAAAAAAAAAAAAAAGTTGCAAACTTATTGACCAAAGATTTGTCCTATATAAAATATAATTGTTTTGAAATTTAAATAATTAGCTGATATCCTTATATTAACTTCTAGTACTTTACTACTAAATTTTACTTATAAGTATTCAAGTGTTCTTTCCAATAATTTATTGAATTGCATTCTCAAAATTTTGTAGTAAGAAAGAATTGTTTAAATATTCATTTAAACATGTTTATAAAAAAATTGTTAAAAAGAGGAAAACGCTGATTGATTTTATGTGAGTAATCTCTGTTAATCAGAAATCAGCATAAACCAGGGTTGGGACAGACATCAAAAAGGTAAACGAAATAGTAAGAAAAACCTGATTTTCTGTCTAAATCATCAACATACTTTTATTATTGAGTCATTGTAGAAAGCGTTCTATTTGAATTTTCATTTTCTTATCTATCCTTATGAAAAATTTTAAAATATGTCTTACATGAACATATCTTGCCTAGTTGAAATATGCTTAATCTCTAAATTATTATCAAATATGCTTTTTCTTAGAATCCAGTATTGTCAATTAAAATTTTGTTTAAACATATTTTTCACTGGGTTGTAGAAAATATAAAATATATAACAGTTATTAAGAAGAAGGGAGTAACATTGAGAATAGGAACACAGAATCCATGAAAGCTTGCCAGAGTCAAGGGAGGACATGAGAGAAGTCAATGAAAGTTAGGGAAGCAAATGCTTTGAAATCTATACCAAGCCTGTAAACTAGGGGGTCTTCAACCTGTGGCCCCCCCTAGCCTTTTCATTGAAAATTGAACTGTCAGTGAAAATGTCTCAAATTTTTTGCTTTTCTTTAGTTTTCCCCAATAGAGAAGTTTGTAGGATATTTAATATTTCTCTCTGTCATTTTTTTTTAAAGGTCAGTATACTTCCCAGGTTTCCACATTTTTTCATGTGTATCTTGTTAAAAAATGAGGGGGAGAACATGAATAAAATTCTACTTTTCCTGATGTTGCAATCACATGTCAAAGGAGCAGATAGGAGTAAACATCATGATTGGTTGTCGATAAGCAGTGTTTATATAATATACAACCACATGATGTCACTGAGATAGCTATTTGTTTGTAGACATGAAACAAGCCAATTGATTTAAGCTAGGTTTATTCGTTTCAGTCTCGTACTTTCAGAAGTCGGAAGTGTTTTATCTTTAAAAGCGTGCACAATTGCAAGTCAGGATAACAAAAAAAAAAAGTTAAAGAAAAAGTTTGATTTTTTCAAGAAAAGTGGTACTTTCTCTCCTTTTTCGTTGAACACAAGAATAAGGCCGAGACAGAGGAAAATGAGAGTTTAGCTGTAATGAAAGAATACAACATTAAAAGGCATTATGATACTAAGCACAGTGCAGAATATTCTGCACATGCAATAGAAAACATTTTTGAAGCAATAAAGTCAGAGAATTAAAATTGAAGCTAAATTATCAGCAGTCATTTATCACCAGAGCAAATAAAGTCCGAAAGTAGTGTTCGTGTAAGCTGCATGATAGCAGAAAAAATTGCTAAATATGGAAAACCCTTCATTGATAAAGAGTTTGTCAAAGAATATCTTCAGTGTGTAGTTGATATGCTTTGTCCATCACAGGCTCATGCTATTTCACATATTAGCTTGTCTGGTGTGACAGTAATGAGACAGGTGGAAGATCTGGGAGCATATATACTCAAGAAATTAAAATCCAAATGCAAGGACTTTGTGGTTTAATCTGTAGCAATGGATGAATCGACGGATGCAACAAATAACGCACAAGCAGCTATTTTCATTCATGATGTTGATAGCAATTTCTCGATTGTAGAGGAACTATCATTGCACTTAAAGATGCAACAGGAGGATGAGATTTGTACTGGAGACTACAGAAACTGGCTAAATATGAATTAGGCTTAAGCAATATATCCGTCATAACAACAGATGATGCTCTTACTATGATTAGATGGAAGATAGGAGTAATAACATCACTCATATCTGATGCAAAGGCATGCTGAAATAGTACTATGGTGGCTTTCCGCTGTATCATCCATCAAGAAAATTTGTGCAAAAAGTCACTCTAAAACTTTGAACACATGTTGAATGTTGTAAAAGTAGTTAATTTTATCCATTCCAAAGGACTTAATCACAAGCAATTTCAACAGTTCTTGAGTGATTTAGAAGCTGAATATAGTGACATTGTGTATTACGCCAAAGTACTCTGGTTAAGCTGATGAAGGATGCTTTAGCGTCTCTTTTCTTTGAAGAACAAAATTCAATAATTCATGGAATCCAAAGGGTAACCCATTTATGAATTTCATAATCACCGTTGATCAAAAATCTGTATTTCTTTTCGATATTACTGATCATCTTTCTTAATTATTTGAACTACGGTTTATTGGGAAAAGATCTCTTTAATCTAAATCTTTGTAAAAGCTTTTAAGTTAAAACTAATGCTATGGGAAAATCAATTGATGAATAAAAATACTATTCACTTTCCAACAATGAATTACAAAACAGAACTACAACATGGAACTCGAACGATTATGTATAGTGCATATCAAATCCAAGAGGGAAATTTAAAAGCACATTTATCGACTTCCATGAAAATGAAATTTTGATGCGAATGTTCTCGCCATTTTCTGTGGACATCAAACTGTTCCTTCTCAAGTACAGTTCAAATTTGCTAATTTACAGTGTGATTCTGATTTAAAATGTAAATATCTTGAAGATACAGCTTTAACTGAGTTTTATTCAAAGTATGTGATCGCAGATCAGTCCCCAGGAATATGCAAACATGCATTGTGCATGTCTTCTATTTTTGATAGTACATATATACAGGGTGCCCAGCAATTAACAAAAAATTTGAATTGTTTAGTAAAAGAGTTTGAGAAGAGATAAAAGCAAAATATTTACTTCACGTATAAGTACACAGATTGTTAGACCCTGTAAGGGTCTAATCGTAAGTGGGAGGTTAACCCACATATTGGCAAATTGCCAAAGAACAAATTTGCTGACTTATATTAAACGTTAAATATGTGCAGAGTTAACGTGAATGCAGTGTCAGCTATTGCTGTAAGCTTTTAAAAGCCTGATAAAATTCACTTTTCTTAAAATTTCTGAAAATATTAAATTGCACATAATAACGTAATTGCACATAATCATGTTTCTATTATACCCTAAACAGGGCAGGAGTTTGAAAGAAATATCACATACTGAAATCAGAACTCGAAACTGCCAATGGCTTGATCCAGCAACCTTTTAAACGATTCCCGAGTAGCAAACAAGAAATGCCCACGAAGGCACATGCAATCTGATTATGAATCACGCATTCAATTCACCAAATGATAATTCGGATCGCTGGCACGGGACATCGAATGACGTCATTACATGCTTACGCAAAGCAAAAAAAAACCTCGTCTCTAATATGAGCAACAAGATGCTGCTGACACGGCAAAACACCGATGAACAGAAAAACAAACTAATCAAGAATAAGAGTAAAAACCTTTCAGGATTATTTCGTACTGTGCATTTTAAAGATGGTGAGAAGAATAAACCAGTGCTAAAACTAAACCGGAGACTTTAATAAAAGTTGGAAGTTGATTGAAAGGTGGTACTAGGCCAATACTTATTCCAATTTTATGCGCAAGAGTTCTGAAGTTCTTCCCATTACTTGCAACAATATGGTGAATATCAGATCAAAGTTGTCCAAAACTGAATAAATAGTTCACAGTGTGATGGCCAAAATTTCAGCAGAAAATGAAAATTCTCTGTTCGATCGTCAAATTCTGCATTTAACTACTGCGAACTGCTGTCGAAGATGCGAACTTTTATTGAAAACTACTTGCAACTTCATGTCTGTCTAGTGCTGCGTCACAGCACAAAATGAAAACTTGTTTTGTAAATTGTAAACTGTGTAGTGTTTTGTCACCAAATGTTATGTAAGTATGACGTCCCAATAAATAGTTACTGCAGTTTCACATTTTCAGTTAATTACAGGGCACCCTGTATGTGAACAGTTCTTTAGTCAAATGAAGAACAAAAAATCAAAAACAAGAATACATCTGATAGATCAACTTTTGGAAGACACGTCACGAATCGCAACAACAGAGATTCATCTGGATGTCGAAGCCATAATGAGACAAAAACAATGTCAAATTTTTCAGTAACACTAAGGATACTTCCATTCTGCTAATAGTGTGATTTTTTTTTTAATTGTCTGTGGATTTTATAACATCTTTATGTACTACATATCATGTAGTACATTATGTATAAGGTGACCATACGTCCCATTTTTAGGTGGATTGTCCCGTTATTCCCAAGCACAGCTTTGGGACACCGCAATGTCCCGTTTTTAGGAAATGTCCCCTTCAATGTCCCGTTTTTAGAAAGAGAACTACCCACGATAACAATTTCAATAAAGGTTGCTAAAAATCTAAAATCATCCAACGACAGTGTCTGTAAAAAAAAAAAAAAAAAAAAAACTGACTTCCCTCCCTCCCTCTCCTCTCGAGACGCAAAGAAAACACCGTGTTGATGTATTGTTTTTGTGTTGCTATTTCAATTTATTTAATTTTTATTTCTTTTTTTTTTAAGTCATGTTCCTCTTTTGCTTATTCCTCCGCCTTTACTGAACTTTATTTTCTCTTTTCACTCTGGTTTTCTAATAATTTTTTTCCTTCCGAATGACAACTTCCTTTATTCTGTGTGTACTTTTGTTTACATTTCTCACTTTCCAACCTTCCTGCCTTGTGTCGGATGATGTTTTTGAAGTCGAAAAAGGGCCTACCCCTTGTACCACCTGAAACGTACGTCTTGCACTATTTTTTATAGTATATGTGTGTTTTAGCAAAGTTTTCTTTTCATTTTATTTTGATATTAACATTAACACAAGCTTGTTTGCATGTTTTCTTATAACTAAAAGATACCAGACCTGTAAATTCAGTCTCCCTATACTATTATCTTAAAAACAGTAGATGTCCCATTTTGAGGAAGAAAATAAATACACTATTGCTAAAAAAGTAGTAGATGTCCCATTTTGAAGGAAAAAATAAATGGTCACGTTAATTATGTACTACATATCATGTAGTATCTTTCTATTTCATTTATTAAAAAATAAATTTGAAATTAATTGATTTGGCATTCATTGAACTTTATTTTTTGTACAAAAAACACAAAATATTGGTAAATTTAAAAATCGTTAACCTACTGCTCCCCTTGAAATTAATTGTAGCTGTATAACCTTCATTTTTTCTTTTAAATTTTTGGTAATATTCTGTTAGCGGAACATCATTCATCACCAAGTTAAAATATTTGCGCCAGTTACTGCAAAGCACAACATGTTGCCATCGTTACTAAAAAAAAAAAAAAAAATCTTAGCACAGATTTAAGTATACAGATAAAAGCAGACACGACTTTGCTAAATTTGGTACATTAGCATTGGGGCTCCATTAACAGAAAAGTACCAAATTTTCTGCATATGTTCCTTATTTGGTTGATGTGTGGCCCGCAGATCTTCACGAATTTATTGGTGTGGCCCTCGGGCATAAAAGGTTGAAGATCCCTACTGTAAACAGTCATATGAGGTTTCTAAAGAATTGCTTTCCATGTAAGCAAAGTAATGTGGACATATTATACTGGTCATTCTCATAAAAGGCTCTATGTGGGATGTTATTATTGAGGGACTAAAAGTAATGCCCTTTTTTATATACATAAAATTGAAACAAATATATTTTCAACAACTTTTTAAATACAAACAAGCTGTGCCTAAACATAGGATTCATATTTGATACATTTTAAAGCTAGAATTTTATGGATAATATTCTTTCTTTCATTAAGCATGGCCACACTCTCCCTTTTTTAAAGCTTTTTTTCTCTTTGAGGGACGATATTTAAATTATCCTTTGATAAATTGATTTTTAGGGATTTATGTTTTGTATTTTACAGCAAGAGTTTTGTGGTGTCTCTATTTTATTGATTAAAAATTGGAAAAAGGATTGCTTAAAGCAGTTGTACACTAAAATCCTTTTGATAGCACTTTCGCTGGCTTGTTCCACCATCCTTAGTCATTGCCGTGTGTGCACTGATCTCCTTCCTCATAATTTCAATCCATTCCGGATCTATTTGTGCATGCGTCATGTTGTTGATGGCGCCATCTGTCATAAGTATTAGTAGGGCTTCCATTTTTAATGCATACTCTAGGTTTTGATAAGCGGCAAGTTTTTCTATTTTATTAAAATTAATTTCTATGAAATTAATGCCACCATCAACTACATGACGCATGCACAAATAGATCCAGGGTGGATTGAAATTATAAGGAAGGAGATCAATGCACACACGGCAATGACTGAGGATGGTGGTGACAAGTCACCAAAAGTGCTATCAAAAGGATTTTAGTGTACTTTTAAATTTTAATGTTTCCGTTTTAATTTGAGGTCCTCGGGATATGTGAAAAGAACTTTTTGGTGTCCTAACCCATCAGTTATGAATTTTGGAAGATGCTTTCTCGTCTAGCACATATCCCTAAAACTCATGTACATACTAAATTTGGTTTTATTACCTTCATTAGTTTTGTCTAGGTGAAATACTGACACACGAAAAGCAACATTACTTTCCAGTCCTGTAACACATAAGTTATAATAGATGCTTATGTATCAAACACAGCTCAAACATAATAAATAAATCCTTGTAATGTAAACTCACAGCTCAAAAAGAAGTAAACTTTTCACTTAGAAAATTTGGGATCTTTGGCTTCCTGATTTTTTAAATTTCCAAATTTGTATGTATGAGGGGGACAGGGAGTGAAGTTTTGTTCTCTGATATGTGTCTGAAAGATTTGCATTCATAAAACTTTGCAAGCCTTATTCCTTGAAATAAACATTTATAAAGTGTCATTTTGAACTGCAGAGCAGAACGTCACACTGGCAATTGAGATTATGCCTTAGTGAAAAAAATGTGTAAGGTATTTTATATCCTCACGAACTTAAAATAAAATTGTCTACATGTGTTCAAACTAATTTGTTTAATTATAATGTGTTTTAGGCATTTTTCCTGTCCTATGGCTTTGGGGTGTTGGTTGTCAAAGATAAAGATCAGGTATGTAATCAACATTTTTTTCTCTCTGTTTTCATTCTAATTTTTATTTATGGTTATCATTTATTTGATGTTCTTTAAATTGGGGTGTTTTTCTAAATAACAGAATCCAAAAGTGTGTTCCTCTCCTCCCTCCAGTGTTGTTATGATTTTTATTTATAACTAGCTGAAGTACCCGTTCTTCGCACGGGAATGAATGGACTTTTTGATATTACGATTTGTGGTGATTACTATTCATTGTAATAAACAGATATATCAAAGTGGATATCGCGTTATATTGTGTCCAATAATCATGCATACCGAATTGCAAGGCAATCGTTTGTACGATGCAGAAGGCCATGCGGCGTAGCGCAATCTAGTGGCGAGTTTTAGCAAAACGGATACGGCGAAAATATTTTTCGCATTCAGATATCGATGTATACGAATTTTCATGACTATCGGCTGGACAGTCCTGAAGTTCATGTGTTGACGCGACATCTAGTGGCAAGTTATAGGAAAATGGATAGCGCCAAACTCTTCCCCGTGTTCAAATATCTATGTATACCTATTTTCACAGCGATTATTTGCACAGGCAAGAAGTGATACACTGCAGGGCCATCTAGTGGTTCCAGGCGCGTAGCCAGGAAAATTTTTCGGGGGGGGGATATGCGCCTGGAAAAAATTTTTTGGGGGGGATATGAACTTATATGTGTATAAATAGACGTAATTTTATCACTAATCCAAAAATTTCGGAGGGGGGGGGGATATATCCCGATATCCCCCCCCCCTGGCTACGCCCCTGAGTGGTTCGATAAAGTAATGATTTGCTACAGCGCCGTCAAGTGGCGAGTTATAGCAAAATGGATAACGCCAAAATATTCTCATTGTTCAAATAGCTATGTATACTGATTTTCATAGCGACCGTGTTCAACTATCTATGTATACCAATTTTCATAACGATCATTTGCACAGTCAAGAAGTGATACACTGCAGGGCCATCTAGTAGTTAATTTAAGTAATGATTTGCTACAGCGCCGTCAAGTGGCGAGTTATAGCAAAATGGATAACGCCAAAATATTCTCATTGTTCAAATAGCTATGTATACTGATTTTCATAGCGACCGTTTGAATGGTCAAGAATTTGGCCTGCTGCAGCGTCATCTAGTGGCGAGTTAAAATAATAAAGCATTGCAGTGTCATCTAGTGGTGAGTAACATCAAAAGGAATGCAGTTAGAATATATTCTTCGTGCTCAAATGTGCAAGTATAAAAAATTTTATGCCGATTGGTCGAATGGTATAGAAGTTGATGCTTTGCAGCGCCATTTAGCGGCAAGTTACAGCAAAATGGATAATGAAAAATATTCTCCGTGTTCTAATATTCGCGTGTACCAAATTTCATCGAAATCGGTTGGACGATATTCGCATAGCAAACGGCTAAACAGAATAGAATTCAACGTTGTGCTGCGGCACCAAGTGGCAAGTTAAGGAAAACGGATAGCATAAAAACCTTCTCCATCATAAAAGACTTAAGTGAACCAAATTTCATCGTGCAACGGTGCTCAACGGTGCTGGAGTTTTTCAACCTCATAAACACATACCAACATTCATTATTATCTATAACCAGTGTTATTATATATACCAGTCTCAAATAAAATCCAGTTTCAAATCTAAGCCTCGCCAAAGTGCCAACATACGCCATTTTGCAAGAGTTTTTTCAGGGAATCATTCGAAGCATTGACTTTAGCAGCAGTCAATATGGGAAATGGTTCGACCGCAAAAGAGTAGCACGCATTTATTTGAAAATTGGAATTCCTTAATACAGCCGATTTTTTTTTAAATTATCAACTATAATGTGTTTTATTCATCGTTACTCCGATGTACTAAATGAGAAGATTTCAATTTTCTGAAATTTGGCGGAATTCCCCCAACTTAAAACAATGTACTCAATTGGCGAGAATTCTGAAGTTAGATCGTTTGAAATCCCTTAATAACTGCATTATTTCTTCACGGATCATTAAAATTTAACGCTGTATTCTAATAAAACCTTTGCACTTGTTTTCAAAAATCTATTTCCTTAAGCTCTCAATAAATTGCGCCAAGCCGAAAACTGTGCGAACCGCTAGAACTCACTTACTCAAAATCCATATTTCAGCCATTTTATTTTTTCGCCAAACTAAAAAAATTTACACATTAGCCTCGGAAATCTTCAATTCTTATTGTTTTGCGTGTAAAGCATTACATTCCTGCTCTGATTTCCCATGCACACGATATTATAATTTAAAAAAAATAACCTTACGAATATAAACTAACAAAAAAAAATCATTATTATTCTTTTATTTTTACTTTGAGAATTTAAAACATTTTATTCGGCAAAATCGCCACACATGGCAACCACGATTCTTATTTCACACTTTTTTCACTACAGGTGTTACAATTACGGAAAGCTTTTTGCGTGAAGAGCATAAAAAATCTCTTAAATTCCGGGAACGGGTGGACTTTCAAAGTTTTAAAGTGGACTACGATTTATTCTATATTATTTTACATATCTGTGCTAAATTTCAGGCCGATAGGTTCATTTTTGTGGATTTGTATACGAACAACATTTTATTCGGCAAAATCGCCACACATGGCAACCACGATCCTTATTTCACACTTTTTTCACTACAGGGGTTACAATTACGGAAAGATTTTTGCGTAAAGAGCATAAAAAATCTCTTAAATTCCGGGAACGGGTGGACTTTCAAAGTTTTAAAGTGGACTACGATTTATTCTATATTATTTTACATATCTTTGCTAAATTTCAGGCCGATAGGTCCATTTTTGTGGATTTGTATACGAACGACATTTTATTCGGCAAAATCGCCACACATGGCAACCACGATTCTTATTTCACACTTTTTTCACTACAGGGGTTACAATTACGGAAAGATTTTTGTGTGAAGAGCATAAAAAATCTCTTAAATTCCGGGAACGGGTGGACTTTCAAAGTTTTAAAGTGGACTATGATTTATTCTATATTATTTTACATATCTGTGCTAAATTTCAGGCCGATAGGTCCATTTTTGTGGATTTGTATACGAATCAAATCCACAAACAAACAAACAGAATTTCATTTTTATTTATAAGATTATCATGTATTTATTTTCTGTGGACATAGTTTTCTAAGTACCGTATTTTCCGGTAATAACGCCGCACCGTGTATAGCGCCCCAAATAGATATTTTTTTCTATTTATGGAACTAGTTTAACACCGCACCGAGAATAACGCCGCACTTTTTAAAAAGTATTACAGAATCAAGCTTATCAAGTTTAGATGTGTTATTTTAGGTAATACTATAAAGTAGTACACATAAAATTAAACAATTATAAATTAAAATAACTTACCATGTAATTTATAAATGTACGATGTTTGTCGATATGCCATTATTAGTACAATTTATTTATCTATCTTTAGAATATACACTATATATATATATATATATATATATATATTGCAGACTATTTTCTACTTCAGAAAATCCGTCAAAATCCTCGTCCTCAGTGTCACTCTGGAACATTTTAAGTGTTCAGATGGCAAAAGTTCATCAATATCTGAACCGTTTTCATTATCGGAAGATACACTAGAAATTGCGGGAATCCCATTAGCGCTATTTTGTGAAAAATCGGTAATTTCGGCTTTTTGAAAGGCTCTCTCTACCATACCATTCGGAATTTTACTCCAGGAGTCCAAAATCCACTCGCAAAGTTCGGTATAAGTTGCTTAACGGATCCGACGTCCTTTCGTAAACGCATGATTTTCTGCCGACATCCACGATTCCCAGTGATGACGCATGCGAGCTTTAAATGCCCGATGTATACACAAATCCAGAGGTTGCAATATTTTAGTCAACCCACCAGGTACTATTGCCGGTCTTGTTTTCTCTGATCCTAGAAATTTTTTCGTTTCGTTTGAAAGGTGCGTTTTCATCGAGTCCATGATCAGTAGACATTTTTTTTGAAAAATGAAATTCGGTCTTTTTCTCCAACATTTTTCAGCCCATTCCTGCATAACGTCCTGGTTCATCCAGCCTTTTTGATTTGCGAGCACTACTATTCCCTTAGGGAAATTTTCTTTAGGAATTGTTTTCCTCTTAAAAACAACAATTGGAGGCAATTTATGACCGGAGGATAAACATGAAAGCACCACGTTAAAGCTGTTTTTCTCATTCCCTGTTGTAACGATAGGGACAGACTTCACACCAACAAAATCTGCTGAGCGAGATGCAGGCATGTCGAACCATCCATATTCCCTATCTCCGTTGGGCTCAGTGCATAGTTTTTAATCTCTTCTTCCACAAACTTTAAAAACGAAGTTTTCTTCTCTTCCCAGTCTTCGGGCAATTTCTGGTCAACACTTGTCCGGGCTCTCATGGTCAGATTATTTCTTTTAAAAAATCGATTGCACCATGATGGTCAACCTCTAAAATCGGCCAGACCATTCTCTGCTGCCATCTGCTTCGCTTTTATTCTTATTAAAACAATTGATAAAGATCGATCATTTTCCTTTTGATTCCCAATCCAGTCACAAAGCTCTTTTTTTCAAATCTGGCCACTGTGCTTTCGGTCGGGGCGACGCGTTGAGCTCGTTTCTCTCTCGGCATTTTCAACAGTATTTCTTCCTGCTCTCGCCACTCTCTTACACGTTTTTCATCCACATTCAGCTCTCGTGCTACTTGTCTATTGCCGTTCACTTTTGCTAATGAGATAGCGTTTAATTGAAATTTTGCCGTATAAGTTCGCCGCTTAGAATTGTTCGAAAACATAACGGAAAATAATCAGTATCGGAGTAAGAACACTTATAAAATGAATAAAATCGAACGAAGAACGTGAAGCAATATTAAGCTGAGTTGTTGCCAAAGGCGAATATGCATATTTTGTAATGCTGAAAAAGATTTGGAATATAGAGTATAATTAGACACCTATAGGAAAGGTTTAGCACTGGCGAATATTGAAGGACGGAGAAAATGGGAGGAGTTATTCCTGATATGGCATACAGAGTTACTTGATGCAAGTGGATGCAATGCCCGATCAAAGTACATGTTTTCTGTTCCTAAAAAACGTTACTATTACGTAAACACCGTGATGGGCTTTCGCCATGAGAGACTTTTATAGAAACGGAAAAAGATCATGGATTATTTTGTTTTCCTTAACCAGATTTAAGGTTTTTTTTTTTTTGAGGAGGAGGGGGCGGTTAAATGATCAGCTCTAACTGTGGAGCTACTTACAAGCCGCATCCAGTTATTGGCCGCATTTTTGTTTCCGAAAAAGAAAAATATTGTTTAACGCCGCGGCGTTATTACCGGAAAATACGGTAATGGTTTTTTGTATGAAACTACTGATATTATATTTTCTTGTGATGATTATAGTGTAGTTTCTATTATATATGATTTCTATGGACAAAACTTTTTTTTATTATTATTCCTGTTCTTTTTATAATACAGTCGTATCTGGGTCAGTCCATGTGAAATCTTCCAGACCCTGTTGCTCGATATTTTTTATTGTTTTTATTTTTTGACAGTTAATTAACCAGTATATTAGGAGTTCAAAACAAGTGTTCAAAAAAATTTAGGCCCTTAGGATTTTTTTTGGTGGCCAGTTTTAGGTGGCAACACGAGGGATTTTTGATGAAAATAGAGGTTCACAGAAAACCTCATAACTTTTTTATTTTTAAGAGTTTTTTAATTATTTAAAAATCGTTATAATCAGAAGGGAATTATCTAAATGTTTGCTAATTAGTACTTTTTTATACAACTTGAAGAAGTTACTGAAAATACACTGTAAAAATTTCATTTGTCAATGAAGAAAATGGCATTTTTGACATAAAAGTTTCAATAGAAGGAAATAAGACTCACCTTAATAATTGCATTCCTAAATAGATACAATAGACTACTTCTCTCAGGGAAAGTATGAGTAATTAGAAGCTATTCCTTTTTTAAATATAATTAGTTAAACATGGCCATTTTGTAAAAAATTGCTAAGTTTGCAGTTAAATAATTAATAAGGAACTGAATGAAAAATTATGAAATCCTGACAGGAAAGTCGTCTTATATGTAGAAGTAGATGATATAAATTTCATGAGTGATATCAGGTTGCTTTCAGAGATACAGGGTCTCAAAAGTGATGTCGAAATCACACTTATGAACAGACATTATTGCAGCCAAAAACAGTCTCTTCAGTAAAAAATTAATTCTGTTTATAATTTTCATAAAATCTGTATAACTTCTAGCGATGGTATATGCCTTTCCCTGTGTCTGTTTGAAATAAATAATTTAATTTGAGGTAACAGAAAAAAAAATCTGAAACTTCATCTTTCAGCTTTTCACTGATATTATAAGTACGTCCAGTCATTGTCCTAAATTCGAGAGGTGGTAAGCTTTCGAAGCACTTTGCTTACTGGAACCCAAACTGTATCATTTTTTGACATTTTAAATGATGTTCTAGGTCCACATGTATGAAAAAAATATATTGAGAAGTCATTGTTTTCTTCATTTGTGTCCAAAACTTTTCCAATCCACCACTCTTTTTCATAAATGCATGCAGCATAGTTCATTCTTTTGAAATGATAAAGAACAATATTTTAAAAAAGGGTACGGTTGAAGGTAAAATAATTCAAGAAATATATTTGTCTTTATATCAAGATTCACTAAAGTGCTGTTTGAGTAAGACAATCGCAAAACGGTTGTTAAACATTAAAATATTTAGATAAACTTTTAACATGCCTATAAAAAAATTAAAAACTTTTTTTTTTGGAATACTTGTTCCTGAGAACAAAATAAGCAAATTATACATTAGGACAAACAGTACATCTCTTACTTTTATCATTTAAGTTTTAACCTCTTTAGCATTACGTTAAATTGTACCGTATTCAGCTTACTTATAATGAGTCAGCAATGTTTTTCGCTCTAGGAAGTTTTTCCATTTGCTTTCCATTCACTAGCAAGAACACAAAATATCTCATTTTTATTTTATTCTATAATTTTATGTTCTTAACGTTCTAATTGTCCTAATTTACCTCTGTAGTCAGAGAGTTTGAGGTTCTGCTTTAAGAAGGGCAAGATTGTGTTCTAAAATAGTACAGCTGTGTATTTTATACTTTGATTTTTAGTATGAATTGCTTTATTGGTGTTTTCGCTTGTGAACAGTGTCATAAACAAGACTATCAAAATGTGCCTAAGGAAGTGGTTATGATTAGTGATTTGCCAAATGAAGATTAGACTCTGCTTAAACTTAAGAGTCGCCAAAGAAATACACTATTTGTCACTATCATTATAAATATCTTGTTAAGTTCACCACATTTTTGGAAAGAAATGTTGCTATCCATTATGCATTCATAAAAAGCCTGTTAAGAATGGATTGAAAAAATTCTTTTTGAACACCTCTCCAAGACAACAAATTTTCCTCTTGATTTAATCACTGGTAATCTTTGTGTCCCAATTGTGCAGTTAAAATTTTTGTTCAAAAATCTGATGAAAAACCAAGTGAGTATGATTCAGCATATGAAACCTGAGTCATATGCATTGATAAATTATGCAGCTTTAGACAGTGTTAACACGGTAATAATAAAAAATTATAAGGCTGAAAAGAATTTTGTAAATGTCAGCTCTCATATCAATGACTTTGGAATGAAAGCAGAATGGAATTTCTTTGCCTCTGTACACGGAAAAAATGCTTGTGATGGAATAGGGGGAACCACGGAAAGCCAACTCACAAGACTATCCTTATAGAGACCGTACAATAGCCAAATTTTAACTCCAAAAGACTTGTTTGACTGCTGCTCAGAAAAAAATTTGGGAATTACTTATTCCTATGTTTCAGCAGAGAGGAAATACAAGAAAATGAGAAAACACCAAACAAAAGATTTCAGTTCTGCGACAGAATTTCTGATACCAGGGGATATCCCAATCAGGTGCTTTGTAACATCTATATGCCAACAATATGATGATCATAGTATCTCAAAAATATGTGAAAGTTCCTTATCATTTCAAAAGAATGACTATGTTGCATGCATGTATGAAAAAGAGTGGTGGATGGGAAAAGTTTTGGACATAAACGAAGAAAACAATGACCTCGCAATCCATTTTTTTCACCCATGTGGACCTAGAACATCATTTAAAATGTCAAAAAAGATACAGTTTGGATTTTCGAAAGCTTACAACAATGACCTCTTTACAACAAAGACTGGGCGTACTTATAATATTGTGAAAAGCTAAAAGATGAAATTTCAGATTTTTTTTTCTGTTACCTCAAATTAAATTATTTATTTCAAACAGATACAGGGAAAGACATATACCATTGCTAAAAAGTTATACAGATTTTATGAAAATTATAAACAGAATTAATTTTTTACTGAAGAGACTGTTCTTGGCTGTAATAATGTCTGTTCATAAGTGTAATTTCGACATCACTTTTGAGACCCTGTATCTCTGAAAGCAACCTGATATCACTCATGAAATTTATATCACCTACTTCTACGTATAAGACGACTTTCCTGTCAGGATTTCATAATTTTTCATTCAGTCCCTTTTTAATTATTTAACTGCAAACTTAGCAATTTTTTACAAAATGGCCATGTTTGACTAATTATATTTTAAAAAGAAATAGCTTCTAATTACTCATACTTTCCCTGGGAGTAGTACTCTATTGTATCTATTTAGGAATGCAATTATTAAGGTGAGTCTTATTTCCTTCTATTGAAATTTTCATGTCAAAAACGCCATTTTCTTCATTGACAAATGAAATTTTTACAGTGTATTTTCAGTAACTTCTTCAAGTTGTAGAAAAAAGTACTAATTAGCAAAAATTTAGATTATTTCCTTCTGATTATAACGATTTTTAAATAATTAAAAAACTCTTAAAAATAAAAAAGTTATGAGGTTTTCTGTGAACCTCTATTTTCATCAAAAATCCCTCGTGTTGCCACCTAAAACTGGCCACCAAAAAAAATCCTAAGGGCCTAAATTTTTTTTGAACACTTGTTTTGAACTCCCAATATACTGGTTAATAAACTGGCAAAATATAAAAAGTATCAAAAATATCGAGCAACAAATTTTATTTTTTCTGGATGATTTCACATGGACCATCTTGAGATATGAGTTTAATTCATTCCTTGGTGGAGTTTGATAGTCAAAATTCTTATCTTAAATCAATTTTCCCCAATGATGCTACTGAAAAGTGATTAATCTTTTATGGGTGTCAGTAAAACTTTCTTATTTTCATATGATATGTATTTATTATAAACACACATTTCAATGATAGAAATTTAAATAGATATGTGTTAGCAGTGTATCCCAAACGTTCCTGTAGTCCAACTTAACAAATTCAGAGTACATTTTTTATTTTTTTTAATCCTTTGCTTGTCACTACATCCATTCTTTAGTTTTTATTGTTTAATTCTTTTTGTGCTCAAGTTGTGCGAGAATAAAGTTCTATGTTATTTTGTTCTGATGAAATGAATTTATCACGCAATTAGTATTTTGCTTAACTCATGTTGTTTATAATAGTGTGCTCTCCCTCTTTAAATGTTTTTTTTCCCCTAAATTAATTAATTATATCTGCTTTGTTTATTTTTTTCCCTTAAAGTCCATTTTCTTTAATAACAAATTAGTTGCCCCTTTTCTCTTCCTCTCTTCATACTGTGCTAGCCCCCTTATGTGTTCACATCATTTAAAAGTTTTTTTCTAAATTTTGGCTATCTTTTTGCAAATAATAGCATTTAATTTTAAATTGTGGATGTCTATCCGTGCAGTGTATGCTACTTTTCATCAGTTTAAGTACAGGTTCAAATTTTCACCAAACTTCATTTCTGGCAGCTTGGCCTTTCAAAATTTTTGCCATCTTGGGAGTTTGAGATTGCCATCTTGGTCTTTCTCTTCACATGTAAAAGCCTTTCCCACACGTTGTCTAAAGTTTCTCGGAAGACGATTAGCTGAGACAGTTGAGCTTGGAACGCATTGCGAGTAGGTGGTAGAAGTTTGACAGCTAACCAAAGACTGGTAACCAGTTATCTTCGAGACAGCGATGTAACAATCACTATTTTGTAAGGAGCAAGGAAAAGTGCGTCTGGTGGTTTGCAACAGCGGAGAATGTGATTGCAAATATTAATGGCATAATGACGCAGCGATAGAATTGACTTCATCACCACCATCACCGGGACCGTTACCATCATTGATGCGAGTGTGAACATCAGCCACCTGAGGTTGGAGCAACTACCTTGGTAGTTAGAGATCCTGCCATCAGCAGCCTAATACCTCTAAAATACGCTTTAATGAATTTCGGCCCATAGAGCGTAATGTATTTAGAATCTTTTGGGTGGTACTGTAGATAAACTATCCTGTCGATTGGAGCCAAAAGGGAAGTTGCACAACTGCATGTTACAACAATCCTAAATATAAAGTTTCAACATTCTATGACCAATAGTTTTTGAGATATGCAAGTTACATACATACGTACGTACAGACAGCATGGAAAAACTAGTCAAAATAGACTCGCCATTGGTCAAAATGAGTTGCAGGCACATTTATAGAACATGCATGCTAGCATAGGATGAGATCCATCGAAAAATTTCTTAAAGGTAAATTTAGAGGTGGTCAAAATTATTATTATTATTATTATTTTTTTTTTTTTTCGAAATTTGGCCCTGAAAATTTTCAGGATCACATTACTTCCTTATACTCCATACAAGGAAGTAAAAAAATAATCAAATGTACTAAATTTAATAAAGAGATAAGGGGGTTGGAATTTTATTGAATGTTTCTGGATGTTGTATACCCATTAAAACCTGTGTCTATCTTTTTTTTCTTTGTGTGTGTGTGAGTGAGTACAGAAAATTCATTGTTTTAATGTAATATTCCTACATTCAAAATTCATGTATATATTTTGAATATTTATAATGTAAATCATTGTATTTTTATTATTTATTTTTGTGCTTGCAGTCACCAGTTTGTATGATCCCGTATGAAGTAAGGTGACTGGAGGAACATTGTTTACAATGCAATAAATTAACTGCTATATTTAATTTCTTTTCTAAGCACAAAATTTTACTATTAATAAAATAACATGCTTTATATAAAACAAAAAAAAAACAACTTAGCTGTCTTAGCCCTTTATTTCTGTAATTTTGCATACTTTTGCATGCATTATAACTAAAATACAAATAAAAGTAATTAAAAACTTTGTAAATTAACACACATAGAAAAGATATTCATTAGTATAATTTTTTGGGGTACAAAAAGTTCACCCTTCTTCATTTGTAAAAAAATTCTGACTTTGTTGTTTACTTTTCAGTTCTCATCTTTTTACATGTGTGGATGGCAGGGGGTCAATGCAGACAAAAATTGAGTATGTTTTGCAGCCCCTTCACAAAATATAATCGATTAAAATGGCCCCTTCACAAAATTATAATCGATTAAAATGGCCCCTTCACAAAATTATAATCGATTAAAATGGCTCCTTCTCAAAAGTACAATTGATTAAAATGGCCCTTCACAAAGTTACAGTCAATTAAAATGGCCGTTTATTGCCATTTTACCCTACATTTTAATCTGTTTTATCATTTTAACAAAATGATAAAACAGATTTAACAAAACCCAAACAAACAAAACAAAACAACAAACAGCAAAGTGACAACAAACAAAAAAGGGACTTTTATTAAAAATTAGTATGAAAATTCACAAAATTAAGTATTGAAATTTATAAAATTAAGTAATTTTTACAAAAATGGGACCTTGAAAAAACTCCTAGATCGACTCCTGGTAGATGATCAAACTTCTTTGCAGTTGAAAAGGGTGGACATTTTGTACGACTTGAAGCAATCATATTGATTCGTTATGTTTTTTATGTGTGTCTGGTTACGAAGTTTTAAATTAATTTTACCTTTTAATACCTGTTTTTGAGTGTTCATGTGAACCCTTTTGTGCGCAGTGGCTAGAGCATTCTAGTCACACAATTGTTACCTTCATGCTGCCGATGTAGAAAATTCAGAAATATTTGCCAACTTTTCTATGTCTATTCAGCAGATGATAATGTAGTTGGTACCAATTCATGAAGGGTGACATGGTGTTATGACATTTTTCACCAATGGGACCTATATTTCACGGAAAAGTTATCAATGTTTTATTAAATTGATGTTTGTTTATTTGTGTATTATGGCAAGTGGACATCGTGCCAACTATGCAGATGTGTAATCGATTACGATTAATTTTGACTTTCTGAGAGATTACAATTACCTAGAAAATATTTTGTCCCGATTACAATTATATTATGATTACCATAAAAACCCAATTTTTCGATTACAATTATACTATGATTATGTAATCTATGAAAACTTTTGATTGCAATTACATCTGAGTCCGATTGCAATTAAATTACGATTACAAAACTTTCTTTTTTGCACTTCTGGCCCTGACATGTAATGTCTAAATTTTACAGAACAGAACAGAATTATGGGTCCAGCAGTCCGGAGACAAAAAATTATTATAACTGACAAGAAAATTTAAAATACGTTACATAATATATTCAACAGTAAAAATACTGACGTTTCTGTAGATTGAGAAATCAACTGTATTTTCAACAAAGACGATGCATGTCCCCTCCCTCCCCATATTATGCTTGTGATAGTTAATGAGTTCTCTGAGGAATCAAGCTTATAATATACGTTAAGTAGAAAAGTTATATGTAATGTAATTAGTCTCACTATATTTGAATTCCAAACTGATGATAGTTGCCAACAATTCAAGTTTGAGAGCCTTACATTTTTTTTGGGTGACAATCTTTTATTGTATCAAATTTACACATAATGAAGGAATTACTTCAACTTCGCTCACTTTACGTTGTTAATTTTTGTAGATTACTGATAAATGGCTATAGCCGGTAAATTTTGAGGGATTTTTTTTTTTCTGTTGTACAAGCAAATAAATAAATTAGATTTGCAAAAACTATGTTTTGCATAAAAGTTGTAACTAAATAGTAAAACTTTTACTGTGACACTTATCAACCTTAGACCATACAATCTAAATCTTTTAAGTTTGCAACTATGATGAGCTTTATGTGCATTTAACTGGTTCTCATTTTGAATTTCAGTTGCATGTACGGAAGAGGGTGAGAAGATCATAAAAGGGAACAATTGATCAGTTTAATTATATTCATAGGATATAATTATTTTGATTAGAAATTAGGAAAAATATTAGTTGTCTTTGTTTTTTAATTAATATGTTTAAAAAGTACTTGTTCTAAGAAATGATCTCTCTCTCTCTCTAAAAGAAATAGAAGTAGGAAAGGGGGGGGGCTTTGGGGCTCGAGCCCCCCCCCCCTCCCCATACATTTAGAAGATGTTATAGAACATAATCATATATCAGTGTCTTTTTCAGTGTCCAGAATTGGTGAAAACATACTGAGCCCCATACTGTGTGCTTACAAATCAGGCCACTGTTCTCGGAAAATTATCTGAATGTAAACTTTCAATAGAGATAAATACAAAAGACATGAATGTACCTCTGTGTGGGCCTTTCGGATGCCCACTCCTTTGTTACATTTTTTATTTCATGCCAAAAAACTCAAGTAACTTATAGATGAACTTTTGTTCGGGGGGGGGGGGGGGGGTAGAATGGTTAAACTCGCACCCAGCGCTGCAGACTAGTTTTGGTTGAGATTTGGTATTTTAAGAACAATCAGGCCCAGACTGGCTCCTATGGGGGTCCTCGGCTATTTAAAAAGGGCTCCTTACTGGTGAATTTGGAGGGAATAGAATACTAGGCTATGTAATATTTGAAAATTAGGTTTACTTGCCTAAAATCCATATTTAACTATTTTAAAGCTATTGAGGCCCCTGATTCTTCAACGATCCCTTGTGGTCCGTGGGGCCCTTTGCAATGCCACAGTGTAAAAGGGTAAGATTACAAAGAAATAAATAATTGAACTACTTTGGTACATTACTCCGATGTATATCAAATTACTTTAATTATAAAGTAGTATATCCATTTTGGGGAGGCCTCGCTGGGGCTGGGGGCCCTCGACAATCACTGACCAGCCGACCTCTCCGGTCCGGGCCTGAGAACAATGGACGCTCACTGGAACACAAGGGAGCAGTTAATCGAGGGTAGTACGTTTTTGTGGTACTTTAAAGAACTTTAGCCCATCAAAATATGTATATATTAAAACCTTCATTAAAATTTAATTATAGTTCTAAAATGTACACATAAAAGCTTCATTTTTTTTTTTTTTTTTTTTTTTTTTTACATAATTGAGGAGACATTGGTTGGACTTATGTACCCATCCAGAGAGTTGGATCAAACCGTTTTTCAATGTGGTAGGCTGGCATTCTGATTCATTGCGCTGTGCTCCGTGCACCACTAAGAAGTACGTAGTCAGTGGTGAGGCCATCTTTTAAGACAATTATTATTGAATAATTTTTATGATTTTTCATTGAAGATCGGCTAAAAAAAATTTTTGAATATCGTAAACACCTTGGCATTTCTTCCAGAAATTACGGTACGTCAGTAAGGATTCTCACGCATTTTTAATCATCATTAAATTTTATTGAAGAGAAATTTTTAAATAAGGGTTAATTATATATTTTTTAAAGCATTTAGTATAGTTGTCTACGCTCCCTAACCCATTTATCCAAAAAATTATTTATTATTACACAAAATTGCTACTATCTCTCTTTGCATAACACACTCAAAAATAATAACACAAACATACACACTTCTATCCGCTTATCCAAAAGAGTTGATCTATTACCAAACAAAATCTGTTATTAAAAAGGCTGTACTGCATGAGAGTGCATATATATATACACACCCACACACATTATAAAATTATTATGTGTGTGACACTGTTACATAAATAACGCTAAAACACAATAAATATAACACCTCAAAAGTTAAACAGTAAAATCTATATATGATAATTAAGTTTTGACCAAAATTAAGATTCTAAACAAGTAAACAATGTATACCAAAAATCATTTTTATTTAATTAATGCAATGCATTTTAGTCAGATCAATAAAACATATATTAAAAGGAATTGGAAAAGACCAAGCAATATTTTCGTTTATCATTTTCTTCTTAATATAGAAACCTTTTAAAGGCAGTTTTTTAATTAATATATGTGCTCAATTTATAATAATCTATACAACAAATAAATACTCAAGAAAAAATATCCAAAATTACCTGCATGCGCATATTTAAGTTGGTGTTCGTCTTTTTTGACACTCTGACATCTGTGCTACAGTAGTGCATTTATATTTTTTGAACTCGTTTTCTTTTTTATTTTTATTTTCTTGAAAGTCAAAAAATCTTGATTTTTTTTTTTCATGTAGGTATTGTTGTTTTCTCTTCGCAGTCGCAAATCAAAATGAGATAAAGCAAAGATCTAAAATAGCAGGAAATAAGTAAAAGTATCCCTCTTCTGTACCCCCACCTCCACCCCCGATTTCTGGGAGGTCCGTCCATTCTAGTCAGTCACCCAGCAGTCTGGACTCAGAGACGACGACAGTCATCATAAAAAAGAATGGTCATCTAAGTATTTTTCCAGGGGGAGAGGGGGGAGCAAGCTCTGCTTGTCTTATCTTTGTTCGAACTGAACGTATGAACTATGAACTCAGAACAATGCCCCCCTCTTTCCCCTGAAAGGTTAACCTCCTGTTAAACTTCCTGTCTTCAGGGAATGTGGAATTTGGTTTTTCGGTACTTTACTTCTCTGTGAAAATCTTTTTCTCAGCCAGCAGAACAAAAGTAAATCTGGGCATCCATAATCGTTTCATAATTGTCTTGTAATCTAAGCGACTATGACTACAGGCTCTTAGATTACGACTATCTGGCAAATGAAAATTTCTAGATTACGATTACATGAAAACATAAACTTTCAGATTATGATTACATTAAACATTCAATTGCCAGATTATGATTAGATTACGATTACGTGAGAAAATGTAATTGATTACAATCGATTACGATTACACAAAGTCTGACAGCAAGCATACACGAGGGACATATGTCTAGGGTGATGCCTTGAGCAGAGGACTTTTTAAATGGTTCTGATGCATATTCACATTACATCTGGAGAACACTGCAATAGACCCAAAACCAGGGCCTTCACACTTCAGCCATCAACCATGTTCATTGTCTTATCCACTCAGCCATGGTGGGGCCTTAAATTGATGTCAGAAATTTATCTGTCACTCCAGGAATCAAATCAGAAAAAAACTGAAAAGTGGGATACCGAATATCCGGCCGAACTTTCAGCCGGACATCCAGTTATTCGGCAGCAGTATGTTTTCTTCTTTTTTGTTTTATTTTCACTAGTTTTCTTAGATCATTGAGCTATTACTTTTTCTTTAAATTTTCTCATTAGTTTCAAATAATTTAATTCAAAAATCAGAAATCCTTTTAGGATTGTTTCCATGAATTTAGTAGCAGTTTTACTGCATTTAAAGTCATACAAATAACAATGTCATGGATGTTCTCCCTCAAGATTTAGGTAAATATCTTAAAAGATCAGTTCTTGAAAGAAATACATCTCCATTCAACTGTTAGAAAATCAATGTAACAAATTTCTATACTTTGTCAAAATTGGGGTGTGTGTGTGGGGGGGGGGGGGCATTTTCTCCCCAACCAGCAGTACTGTAGCAAGTACACTATTCTCATAAGCTGGTCAATTTCTGGTGGAAAAAAAGGTAACCAAATTCTTACAAAGATGTAAAAACTGTGTTTTTGTTCAATCTCCTTCCAGTAATAATTTACTCCAATCTCAAAAAAAGATAGAAGTACTTCATTTTTTTTCCCTTTTTCTATACATGATAAAAATACATTCTAAAAAGTATTGAAAGCAAAATATTTTCGCAAAACTTTGTTTCTTCGCATTTTTCATTATTACAGTTTTTAGAATTTATTCATTAATTATGTTTATTTATGTTATTTTTCTGTATGTAATATTAGGCCAGATGTACTGCCAGATATTTGTAATATCCAGCTACTATTAATTATCCGGCATAATGGCCGGATGCAATCTCTAATATTTATACACGGTTACTACCTAAACTTGATATGACTAAGGTAGTTATATTAATGTTTAAAAATAATCGATCATTTACGGTACCTTACCTTACTCTTTTTTTATATTTTTCTTTTAGCCTCTTGATTTAATGCGACTGTGGCATAAATTTTGTGAACTTCATCCCAGGCAAAACTTTCCTGTCATGTATACTGCATATCACCATTTTAGAAGCAAGGGTTGGATTGTTCGCTGTGGATTAAAATATGGGGCTGATTTTGGTAAACACGTTGAATATGTTTTATTTCCTTTCCTTTATGCATGTTAGTTTGTTTTGGCACATTGCTTTATAGTTTTTCATCTTAGTAGTACAGTATAGAACCTGTTATCCGGAATGCTTGGGACCAGGTGTATTCTGGATAACTGTTTGGGGATTAACATGATATCTACTGATTTGATTGGCAGTATATATGTTATTCTCTATTTTTGATTAGAATTAAACATTAATTGTTAATATACGAAAAAAATAATATAAAAAAAACTCTTAATATGATAATAGATAAATAATAATCATATTTTGGAGGAAGCAGTAAACAACTGATAACTTCTTGAAAACTTAGTCACACACTAAAAAAATAAATAAAGTACCTTACCAGATTGCTTTATAAAATAAAAAAACAAAAACATAAGAAATATAAAAATTAACTCATTTTTTGCTTTTCTTTCAGAAAAAATAGGAATTTAATCGATTGAAAAATGATTCTGGATAACTGGTTTTCCAGATAAGAGGTTCCATACTGTACAGTCAAACCTTGTGAGTACATCACTCTTAGGGCCACTTATAAATGACTTACTAAGTAGAGTGACTTCTTAAGTGGACATATTAAATGCAAAACAAAATTCTAAATGTTTATCTAATAAGTGTGCCTATAATTAACTTATATTTATAAAAATTAGTAAAATAAGAATTTAAATTAATAAAATAGATGACAAATTGAGGAAATTCTAAGTAAAGATAGTACGAAGTACTTATAATTTAACTTTAGAAGCTGTCATATTTAATCTGCCATCTTACAGAAGAAGCGAAAAATAGTCCTGGATAAATTTATAAAATTTGTTGATAAAAAACAATATTTGCAAGGGAAAATGCTGAGAGTCATGCTCAACAAAAAGTAGGTGCTTTTGGTGAATAACCTTGACAAAGAAATGGGATTAAGATTGTATATTGCACTCTTAAAGGTGATGTCTTTAACGGTGTAGTACAAAAAAAAATGTGGTTTTGGTACACAAATATATATAAACTAATTAAGCCATGCACTTCAAAATTTTTAGAATATCTCTTTACAAACTGTACTTACTATACATCAGAATATATAAACGATAAATCTGTATCAGTTGCGAAACTTTCAGAAAAAATTCTTAAAAATCGAAAATTTAGCAGGATGTGTGACTCTTCAAAAATTTTTGCTATACAATTCTCGAACTACACCCTTAACAGAGTGATTGAAAAAGTAGCAATGCAATAAGTGAGGTACATTATGTAAAAAGGTTGTGACTTTTGAAAGATGATGTAATGTGAGGAGTGATGCCTTATCCAGGTGGCCTACTAATGAGGTTTAACTGTGTAATTATTGAATAAATGTTGTCTGTTTGAAATACATAAATAATGTCACGGCAGTATTCTAATGCCATCCAAAAACAGTTCAGTATGCCAATATCAACAATTTTTCTATCAACTTGGATTCTTTGCTTTGATTTCACAACATTATTTTTGAAAAATTAATAAGGAACTCTATTTAACATACATGCATAAAAATTTGTACAAAATGCACATTTAAATAATACAAAAAGTTTACCCTTCTTCTTACAAAACAATATCAAATAATTTAGGTCAGTGGCGGCCCGTGGTCAAAAATGTTAGTTTCAGCCGGAAACATATGACCCCCCACCCTCCCCCAGGAATGGAAAATCTTTGTTACTGAATTCGAAAGCTGGCAGATTAAGCCCTCACCCAGGATTTAAAAAAAAAAAAAAAAAAGAAGAAGAAGAAGAAGAAAAGAAATTACATAAAAATGCAAGAGATCCTATTTTACTTCCATAAATGGACATAAATTTCAACCAGCCGCTCCTATCCTCAAAATTGCATTAATCCGTGTCTGATTCGAAGTTTCCTGAGAATTTTCTTTTGTAATGATAACTTGAGGAGAAAAGAAGAAAAAAGAAAACTTACTTATTTTTCATAAGTCAAATCAATCCTCTTTTCTTTTAAACTTGCGATTCAGTCAGTGATGTCCTCATAAAAAGGCGTTGTTTTAATTCAGATATCATTAATTTTAAAAGCTCTTTAAAATTCCCCATGTTTAAAGAATTTTCTCACTCGCCATGTCCTCTTAATGCCAGTTCTTGCTTACTTAAAAAGAATACTGCTTTCATGGATAATTGCATGAAGCGTCTATTCAGGCTTACCTTCTTGATAAATTAGGCAATATAAAGTCGAGAGTTTTCCTTTAATTCGTCAGCAATTTAGCTCCCACTTCTTATCAACTCCTTAAATTTTAAAGAATATTTTAAATGCTCGATTGAGCTTTCATGTGTTTTACGTGCTCGTGTGATGGTGGTTAATCCATCTTATCCAGTACCATTCCAAACGCTCTTTTTTATCTCAACGATTAAACACGGCCAACAGAACATTTTTTTGTAAATAAAAACTGCCCCATAGCCACGAGAATAGTGCATATCATGAGAAATGGAAGCTACGACCATGCTGAGACGAACCTGCTTTTTTCTTATGAATGGACAATTTTGGTGTCGGTCTATTTTCTTTTAGTGGTTGTCATTTATTATCTTCTTTCCATGTGTTAAACGGAGTTTCAAGCAAGGTGCAAACTGGATAATAACGGGGCTCCATGTTTCAAAACGGTTAAATCATAGATTAATAACACATGGACACAGTAACAAATAAGGCTAAAAACTTTCAACCTTCCTAGACAAAAAAAAAAAAAAAAAAAAAAAAAACTATTGTTTCCGTTAGAATGGGCTAGAACAGCGGTTCTCAACCTTTTAACGTCGTGCCCCCACCCCCAACAAAGGCTAACTTACAGTGGTGCTCCCCTCCCCCTCACATTTTTCAGCATACATTGAGTTTTTAATCTTTAATAATGAACATTTTAAGCGAAAATGGATATATTTTTGAGTAAAAATGAGTATAAATAAGATGATTTTTTAAAAACATGCATCACTACTTGCTCTATAGTTTTTCTCGCCCCCCTGCAAACTCTCTGGGGTGGGCGTGCCCCCCCTCAGGTTGAGAAACGCTGGGCTAGAACATATATTCTGTGTCTGTATTCCTCACTTCTCGTGCGAGCCAATCAGTTCAGTTCATCGAATTCTCAACTGCTGCAAAAGACAGAAAACCTGTCTTCGGCTGTGTCTTAGCTAAAACACCCTATGCTATCCTAAGTCGGAGAAAGTGCTTACGTAGTCGTTACCATGGCAACGGTGCTGCTAATTCCTTAATCAGCGCTGAGGGTTGTACCGAGGCCTCCGAGAGAGGAGAAAGAATCTTTCTCCTCTCTCGGAGGCCTCGGCTGTACCAACGACTTTCGCAGTTGAATTGCAGGAAGATTAAAGGGGGTTTTTTTCTGAATGAGCGATCCGGCCGTTACTACAAGTTTTTTTTTTTTTTTTTTTATTATTTACCATAGGAATTCTATAATTCTAATCTGAATTTAAGAAAGTTAATAGAATAAATTATTTTAAAGTATGTGCTGATAATTTCAAGTGCAGCCCGGCTGTACTTGCTGTATCCCACGAGCCGCCACTGATTTAGGTATAAAATATTTGCTTGCTTAGTAGTAGTAGATTAGAATACGAATCCAATTAAAAGCCATAAAATATTTACTAATATTTTGACATATTTTGTTTTGGATTCTTTTTTTTTTTTTCCCTCCTTGCTTTAACATCCAGAAAGCATCTATTTTCTAATATCATGGACATGTTTTTTAATGCATTACATTTTCCTTTTGCAGTACTCTACAAAGATGGACCGCCTTTCTATCACTCCAGCTATGCAGTGATTGTAAAATCTGTAAAGGAACAAAACCTAAGGGACATTACTGCTGAAAATCGTTTGAATTTAACTTGGTCCTCTCTTGCTGCCCTTAATAGAGTCTGTAACCATGTTTCTAAGGTGAACTCTTTTGAATATTTCTGTTTAATTGAAATAAAAATTTAAGGCTTTATTTGTTCGGATTAATTGCAAATGCAGCTATCAAGTTTTTTGTTTCTGTTTTTTATCAAAATTTTCAAATGAATTATACTCTATTTCAGTATTTTCTTATGCAAATTCTATTTAAGAATAAAACAGAGAATATATATCAAAGAGTGTTAAAAAAATAAAATTGCAGCCAATTCCTGATTTATTCTGTTAAAGTGAGCAGAATAAAACAGTTTTATTCAGTCAATAGAAAATATCACTGAATCAACATGAATACTTATATTTTACTTCCTTTAAAGATAAATAAATGAAATAGAAGGCATATTTCAAAGAACATAAGTAAGCTCTGTTTCTGCTCTTGTACTTCTTGTAAACAAAACGTTGCTGCTGTCAAGTTTGTGGTCTCCTTTAAAAATTAAGAATGATTTTTTTATCATGTAATCATTTTATGTATAAAAATAGTAGATAGTTGTATGAAATAGCTTTTTTTTTTGTTGTGCTATTTTGCTCCATACCAGAATTTTGTCTATGCGATCTTGTTGACAAGTTCTGTAGATATGAATGGTCACAGTGAAGATCTTTTCAAATGTGTTTGCCAGATAGCGTGGAGGGGATGGGGCATTAATAAAATGTTGAAAGTCACAGAAGGTTCGCAATTTTTTATAATTGATCGCTAAGTTTGGTGCCAAAATGCAACAATTTATTATAAATATACTATGAGTATAGTTTGAAAACACCCGGCAAATATTGTAAAATAGTTTTAGCAGGTAAATTTAATATGGACTTTAATTCTGAAGAAGTGTTTTATAGAACAGAGAAGGCAAATACGATACACTTATGGATTGATACACTTTCCAAATGGTATTTATAAAGGTGAAGTATAGTTTGACTGTGCCTGGCAAAAATTGTTAAACAGTTTTGGTTGGCGATTTTAATATAGATTTCTATTACGAAGAAGTGTTTTATGGAACAAGGAAGGTAAACACTCTACACTCATGGATTATGATGCTCATTCCAAACAGTATTTAAAATGGTAAAGTATAATTGGAATATGCCTGGCGAAGATTGTAAAACAGTTTCAGTAGGTGATTTTAAGATAGATTTCGATTCCAGAGATGTGTTTTATAGTACAAGAAAGAGTTGATTCCTATTTTAACACCCCCACTCTCACCAACCTAAAAAATCACCGCACTTTAGTGAGCTTTGCAGTCATGGGTCTCTAGAGTTATGCACAAGTTTAAACGCTCCCAAAAAAACTAGATTAAAACTAAAGTGAACAAATTAGCAATAAATGCACCCGTTAAGGAATTTGGAGACACTTAATTATTAAAACTGCATTAATTGGCAACCCAAAATAAATAAAAATATAACGTAATGCTAAACTTACATGTTGTTCCAAATCGCCATTTTAATTATAAATTACTGCTGCCACGTAAATACAAAAAATCGTCATTGTAATTGCATATGTTTAATTATGGCTACCTTGGCGAGAGTCGGGGGCGTTTAATTTAATTAAAGAGCGAAAAAACGAACACTTTCAAGACATTAACCTCCAGAAACAAAGTACCGCTCTGGCCCGTTTTGCTTTGGAAGAGCCCATTACCATTGATTTTAAAAATATTAAAAAAATAGCCAACTTTAAAAATAGTATATATGCCTACATTCGTGAGAGCTTGGAAATAGTGACGACAGATGGCAGCATCAACGATGCGCTTCATACAATTGACCGATCATGGGATGACGTCATTCATCGAAAGTTTCGGAAGAAGAGAGAAGAGATTGAAGAGGAAGCCGCCATTAGTGTGAGATCCAGAAACGACTGATGATGGTTATGTGTTTATGTGTAACCGAAATATATATCGTCTACGGGGGAATAAGGTATTCCCAAATAAAAAATTTTAACTGATTAATCCGCCGTATTAAATAATGTTTTATAAGGTTTTTTTTTTTTTTTTTTTTTTTTGTGTCAGAGAAAATTATTGTAACAGAGGTAAAATCAGGGATAATAAGAAAAATGCTTCGTAAATTATTTGAGGGAGGGAAATAAGTGGGATGAAAAGCTGTGCTGTTATGCTTGAATAAAATGTCAAAATTATTAAATAATTTGTATGAAATATTTAGCAATAGGTATTTTTAATTTGGAAATCATTTCTAAAAGCTTCTGTTAATGTAGAAATTCAGTTGCAAACCTATTTAGAATAGTTTTTGCAATTTTTTTTCTTTTAGTTATATAATTATTGTGTTCAATCCAGTGGCAGAATTGTGTCATTCTTTCTGTGATAAGCTGCAGAAGTACAAAAATATTTCTGAAATTCAATAATATTTATGCATGCATCTACACACAAAGATGTGGGTGCATTTAAACATTGTTAATAGAAAATTGCAATTTAGTTTACATTGTCAATAATTATTTTATGAAAATTGGGTATTCAAACAACATGTGAAGTCTGCAGTTCAGAAAAAATACATAATGTCAGGGTTTAGAGACCTTAGTGTATGCAAGGAATGAGAACTCCTTCCTCCCCTTTCATTAGGTTTCCAGTAAGGCAGTAACTTACAAAATCATATTTTTGGTGCCACACAATATCAACTACTTTATGCAAATTTAATAAATATGCATTCCCTTGGGCTATGGTAGATAATACTGACATAGTATACATGTACCAGCTCAGTGGCGCACGCAGGATTTTAGTTTAGGGGGACCTGGGCTACAAATACTGCTGAACTCGGTTATAGTTACCTCACTTATAGTTATAACTCTCTTATAACGTCAAAATATTCTGTGCCAGTCGACTTGCCCGTAGAACACAACCCCACGAGCAATGTAACTCATTTTAGAATCAAATAATTATATGATCTTTTCAGTGATGTTGTAACCAAGTTTAAAAATGTTTCATGCTCTAACTGTAAGTTTTTATTTAAAAACTAACATCTTTTTTTGGTAAAAAGTATTTTAGAAATAATTTGAAGACAATTTTAAAAAGAAAACATTTAACTCATTAGTGACAATTTTCAATACTTTTCACTTGTAATTTCCACCTTTAGGGGGGGCTTCAGCCCCCATAGCCCCCTCCGTGGGTGCGCCTATGTACCAGCTACAAAATCTACACTGATCAACCATCACTGTAAATAAATAGGTAGTACATGTTAAAGCTGTAGAACTTTATGTTTGCTCAGTGAGCTGAACAGAAGTTGGGAGAGGGCCTATGAAGTGTTTTCAATGTCTTCAATAAAGATTATTATTTCACATAACTATTAAAAAGTTTTTAAAAACTAAGCTCAGATTATAAAATAACTATTTTACTTTATTAAAAATTATTTTTATTTAAATTACATACTAAAATATGTTTTTATACAAACAGAATCTTTTATAGCTTAATTATTAAATTTTTTTATATTTAAATGAAAAGTTTTAAATTTTAACTATCAAATATTATTTTTATTTTAAAAAAGTGTGTGCGTGTAATCGTTATGCGTGATTGAAGTAAAACTTCTTTGATGTTGGATTCAGTTGCAGCCAGATTAGTTTTCTTTGTGGTGTTCATCCCCATGTTCTTAAACCGTTGTTCCGTCTGGAGGTTGGGTTAGAATCCAGGGAGTGTCCATGTATTATCCTTTAACTGTGTTCCTAAACCGTTTGAAGCCGGGGTTTGTTTCTTTATGGTGTTCCATACCTGTGTTCTTAAACCGTTGTTCCATCTTGAAATTGGGTTAGAATCCAGGAAGTGTCCATGTTGTAGTATTATTCTTCAACTGTTTTCTTATGCCATTGTTCAGTCTGGAGGTTGAGTTTGAATGGGGAGAATGTCCGTTGTCTAGTATTATACTTTAACTGTGTTCTTTAACTGATGTTTTCCTCTGTTTGTTGGGTTCAAATGCAGGTAGTGTAATTTTTTTTTTTTGTGTGTGTTTTTCTATCACAGTGTTCTTAAGCGTTGATTTTGTTTGCTGGTAGGTTTCGAATTATTATTCTGTATCCATGTTTTTAAACTGCAGGTTCTGTCTTGGGATTGATTGCAGCCAGGGTCCGTTTCTTTGTGGTGTTCCATCCCCGTGTTAAACTGCCTCAGTCTTGAGGTTGGGTTAGAATACACGGAGTGTCCATTTGTTATTCTTTTATTCTATTCTTAAACCGTTTGCAGCCAGTGTTTGTTTCTTTGTGGTGTTATATACCCGTGTTCTTTTAAACAGTTGTTCTGTCTTGATATCGGGTT
Organism: Cheiracanthium punctorium; assembly: GCA_038373885.1. Lineage (NCBI taxonomy): Eukaryota > Metazoa > Arthropoda > Arachnida > Araneae > Cheiracanthiidae > Cheiracanthium > Cheiracanthium punctorium. Next base: position 92,390 of record JAWZYV010012640.1, on the reverse strand, counting down.
AGCATCCAGAAAGTGTCCATGCTGAACAAGGAGATATATTATATGAGTGGACACTCTCCATAGCTGCTATACTGGATTTTTGGTACCCCAAATAACTTTCAATTATGTAAACATTGGAAATCTAGTGACGTGCAGCGATCTAGTGGTAAAAGAATAAAGCATTTCCTGTGCTGACTGAAAACTAATTTTACTTGTTTTTAATTTTCCAACCTAGCATGTGAATGAGATTATGAACGTGAGCACTAAATTTTAATTATATTTTTTCACTTTTGCTTACCTGGTTGCCTTAGTAACAAATGAGTAAAAAAAAAGAAAAAAGATGTTCTATCTTAAGATAATTAAAATATTGAGTTTATATTTGTTAACGAGTGTGTATATCGTGGCTGTCAGAAAAGAAGTATTTCGTCTGCCACGGTATATATTTACTTTAGAAAATGGCTTAGAATTCATTACTGAGTTCTTTATGTAACATGAATTTAATATTTTAATATGAGTTTTTAAATTTAAAGCTGTGTTAAAATTTGTCGCAGCATAAAATAAATGTAAATACTGCTTGTTTGAGTATGATCGTCATTATAAATAAACACTTTAAATATTGCATTCACACAAACTACATTCTTCTAAATTTACTAATATTTCTTAAAATACAGATTTTGGGCAAAACAGTAACACGACACTACTTCGCTTCGAAACTATTGCCTATATCAATTACGAAATAGTATTCTGAGATAATTATGTAATTAAAACACATCTGAAGCCAGTAATTATGATATATCACGTTCATAAGTCTATGTATTTAATTTTTTGAAGTTCTGCTAATTCAACGATCCCCATTTACTTTGCCTCGAAAGAAATATAAACATCCTGAGATGTGCAGAAACAAGATGCGCAGTTACCCAGTGTGCGTATCGCCATCTGTTTACAACAACGCCGTTATACAACTTTCTAAGAGAAGTATCCTCTCCTATAAATTTGCCTTCGTGGTTTTTCCATAGGGTTTGAATCGAGAGAATGTCTATGTTGTGGTATTTTTCATTAACTGTTTTCCTAAACTGGTGTTTTCTTCTGTTGGTTGGTACGAATGCACGTAGGGTCTATTATTGTGTTTTTCTATGGCAGTGTTCTTAAACCTTTGTTTTTCCTCTGCTGGTTTTGTTCGAAGTATTATTCTGTTTCTGTACTCTTAAAATGAAGTTTTCGTCTGCTAGTTTGGCTCAATTGCAGGTTCCATTTCTTCATGTTTTTCTATCACCATGTTCTTAAACCGTAGTTTTCGCCTGCTGGTTGGGTTCGATCGCAGGCAGCTTTCACTTTTCCAAACCACATGAGCGTTACTTCCGTCAGAAAAAAAGTCTGAGTTACTCCCTAGTTGCGCCTAAAGAAGTTTTACTTCAATAATATTTTTATTGTAACTAGACCTTGTAAGTCCAAAATTCATAATTTCCCCAAACCCAGCAGTTTTGCTAATCAGTCTCTCTCTCTCTCTCTCTCTCTCTCTCTCTCTCTCTCTCTCTCTCTCTCTCTCTCTCCCTCTCCCCCCCCCCCCCCCGAATATTATAAATCTTCTTTCATTTCTTCCCATAATTACAGTAATTAATTGCAGTCAAGTCAATCCATGTAGTGTTTTCAGTCATGAATTGCGGCAATTGGCTAAACGCGTTATTGTGGCCCTATGGGTCACAACAAAAAGATCCAAGATGGCATCCGGGCTCCTAAACCTTACTCTCCCATGGTCAGCTATGGATTAATGCAATTTTTTTGGTGGAGGAGGGGGGGTGGTAAGTTGGAATTTATGACAATTTTATGAAGTAAAACAAGATCTTTTATGTTTTTCATTTAATTTCTTTTTTGTCGGAAGGGGTGATTGCTCCCCCTCTTTAATCTACCTTGCCGACAGTATAATTACATTCAGTTAATGAGCACTAACTAATCCAATTAATTTTTGCATTGCTTCAATCAAAAGGATCTCTTGCCTTCATCAATATTGATATCAAGTAATGTCATCAAGTGTTCTGTGTCAGTTAACGTCAAGTTGCATCTTTTCACCCTGCTGTGCCATACGAACCAAGCTACAGCTAAAATGCACATTTGCCAAGAGAAGAATCCAATATGGCAATCACTGTCTCTTAGTTTCCTGTGATCAACTTCATTAATGTACATTAAGTTTCTTAAAAATCGCTGAATTTCTTTACATTTTTCTATTTGTTTACATTACGAAACGAGTGATTTAACTGATTACACATCCGCAGAAGACATGAAAGTAGTCTTCAGAACATTTTTTAATTGTTGAATACAATCTGTCTGCAGATGATCATTCTGGTTCTGCGACAATGTTGCTTTGTTGCCCTGTTTCTGCCACAGGGCCTATACCAACATTTTTTTTTTTTTTTTTTTGAGTTGTAGAGAAAAATCACCTCTTTAAAATTATCATCAAATTTATTATTTTGTCAGTTTTTGTACTAAGTCAACTAAAGATTTTAAAATGTTATATGATGTAATTTTTGTTTGATTTATTGCTGCTTAGTTGATGAAAAATCACTCGAGGAAATGAACAGAATTTTTTTGATTCACTATATATTTTTTAAACAAACTATTTCTTGAAATCTTAAACTTTATGCACTTTTGTGTTCATTTAGTTTGGTAAAAGAAAAATTTACATCATAACTTGCCTTAATAGTAAATACCCATATAAGTACGCTTGCCAGACGTCCCGGTTTGACCGGGACAGTCCCGGTTTGCAGAAAAAATCCCGGTGTCCCGGCCGGTTTACTTCATGTCCCGGTAAAAATTAAATTGGATTATAGATGACCAAAAAAGTCTAAAAATAATTAACTGTGAAGGATTTTTTAAGGATAATTACTTTGTCATTTGTTTCACTGTATTGTATAAAAAGTGAGAACTATCGAAGAGTGGTGGTGTGCTAATAAGTATTGTTCTAATTTTATTCCTCATTCAAAGTGTTTCTTTTTACTTAAGCAACTTATAAATATTAACATGTAAGAAATAAAATGTTTAAATTCATATGCTTGTGTCATTTATTAATACCCCAAGTTCAGGTTCTTAATCAGTAACCATTTATTCATAGCATTGAGAATAAACTATCATCTAAAGCACTCCAAAAACCTGCCAAAAGTGTGTACCCTTGAGGGGAAAATGTAAATGTAGTGACGCGGCCAGAAATCTGGGTCGAGGGGCGGAGATTTCCCTCCGTGGTGGACTTTCTAAGGGATCCTAACCCGTATTTACACGAAGTTTCGTAGAAAACCACGGGAAACTCCAAACAGTTAGGTCGACGGACTCGATCTGGTTTTGAACCATTCATCTTCCGTCTCCAGTTGAGAGTGCAAACGGGTTCAGCCACAGGTCGGGCAAATGTACCCTTGAATAACCATGACACTGGGGGCATTCCGGTGACCCGGTTGAATATTTCTGAAATCTGGCAAGCCTACATATAAGTATGTATATAGATTATAGATTTATTAAATAGGTACCACGCTAGATTTTTATCAAAACTTGTAATTTTCAAATGTTTTGTACTGGCCACTATGAAAAGATATCAATTTTAGATTTCACCCTTTTTTAAAATATGTATATTTATATGTTTTTATTTATTTATAGGCTGTTTTATTTCTGTACATCATCAAACCAGCTGGTATATCAGAAAATAAAATTTCCACGCCATTTTGCATATCTCAGTTTAAAATAGAAGTAAGTTGAATATCCCCAATATGTATACAAACTTCAACTATTAAAAAATGTGGTACATTTTTATTAACACTAGAAAGGTTTTCCGTATACCTCGAAAAGTGGGAAGCGGTCATTTTGACCGCTCCCAATAAATCAGTTATATCTTCCAAAATTTTAGAGATTTCTATGTAAAATAAGTTTATAAGGCCTTTAAGTATTAAATTTTGCATTTTTATCACATGGATTTCGTGTTCTGCTCATCATTATTTTATATTATCTTTTATGTTCATTTAATTACAATTATGCAAATTATTGATTATTCAAAATTTAGAAAAAAGAATAAACAATAAGATACACTAATTGAAAATTATATTTTAGCTACACAAGCTATTTAACTATATATCACATTTGATTATTATTTTAATAACATATATATTAAAAAATATAAATATTTTAGAATGACTTACATTACGTACTGTTACAGTCTTTACAGATACTCATCTTTATCACTTTGCTAGTACATGATCCACAAACTGACTTTTTACAATCAGAACAAATGTTTAGTGTTTTATTGCAGCAACGATTAATTTGACACTGTTTGCATTTCCTGCTTGATGTGGAATGCGCACTGTTTGTACTTGGAGTGATATCAGGAAGCGGAGACATCTTGGAGAAAATATGGTTTTTTTCGGAGCTCATCAGCTAAACTCAACTCAGCTCAAAATGTAATCACACCTCTTGATTTTACACCGGTAGTTTCTTTGTAAACAATCCAGGCATTGATTGCAGCTAAGTCAAGAATATTATAAAAAACCGGGAAGCGGATTTAGTTGTGCATTTTCTTCCCATTTGATAAAGTACATCCACACCGTATTTAGTCGAGTTGGTAAAATTTAACAACCTCTGGCATTTTCTTTTCATTGCTTTCAACTTCCAGTGTAGGATGTAAAGTACTTAGTAGTAAAACATTTTTGTTTTTCTTTCCTTGGTATTCTGTTAGTGTGATGTCATCATGCTTGAGAATTTTGCTTGAATACAGCTCTCCTTAGGCTTGAAAGATTCGGGCACTTTTTTTTATGAACGATTCAATGTTCCAATGAGGCTAAGTCCTTTTTTTCTCAAATTTTTAGCTAATTCAATGATGTAAAATAGTTTTCCGTCATAATGTTCCTTCCAGTATTATGAAAGGGTTCTGCTAAGCAGCATACTACATATTCTCCAACAGTTTCATTTTTAGGTCTACTTTTATTTTTTCCTAAATATGGTAAAGCATTCAACAAATATTTTGATTGAACATCAGCGGCTATACAAAATTTAATACCAAATTTGTCTGGAGGATTTTATGGCATATATTGTGTAAATGGTCAACATGATTTACTAGGGAATAGTTGCTCATCCATAGTTATGTTTTCACCTGCCTTGTAACAGAGTAAGCAGTTTTCAATGAATGCATTCCAAATTTCTGATGCAAATGCAAATTTGTCTGTTGGAAGCCTTTCAGATCGTCTTGACTTCAGATCGAATCGCAAATATCTCATGATTTCTTTAAATCTATCATGAGACATGGTTTCATGAAAAAAGTTAAGACCCCAAGTCTTGGACCACACATTGTCTATAGATATTTCTTTTGAAATGAAACTTCCGCAGACATAAAGTATGGAAATAAATGCATCCAATTCTATTAGAGATATACTCCAGTGCTTGCAGATTGTGTAAGCGTTTTTGAGCTTCCGCTTCTGTGCACTTTTGTATGACATGCAGAATTTTTTTGTTTATGAAGAGCCTCCAAGCAAAAGTAATGTTTCCCACAGTCACATTCCTAATGGCAAAATAAGCTTGGTCCAGGCGCTTCTCTCAGCACATTATGCTGCTGCCGTCTTCCAACCGAAAAAGAATCAGAAGGAACTATACTCCACACTGTCCCATCTTTGGCAACTTCTTTATTATGGTCACTATCGTCATTTTGAGAGAAAGATGTTAGTTTAGCACTGTTTTCTATAAATATTCTTCGATTTTTACCTTTTCTTTTCAATCTTTGATTTCCTTTACGTGAAGTACTTTCATGTCCATATTGAGAATTATTATAACTTGCATGTTCCTCATCTTCAGATTCCGAAGAAAAATCATTTTATTCGGATACTGTAAAAAATGAACATCCATCCTCTGAAGCTGAATCATTTCCATCTTCTGGAATATATATATATATGTATTGTCAAGTGAATCAGAATTTTCATCTGAACCAGAATCAGTTCCAGGTATATTTTTCAAAGCTTCAAGAATTTCTTTTTCTCACAGATTTTTTTTTTTTTTTCCGACTGTTCTTCACGACATCACAAGAAATATAATAAAATCCCGAACAGGTCAAGAACATTGAATGAAATGAGCATGTGTCATTCTAAGGGAGCAACTACTGTCAGTTTTGAAGAATAGAAAATATTCACATGACCAGCAGGTGTTATTCAACTCCATTTTCCTGGCTTACAGATTTCAACAAATAATATTCAAAACTCCCCGAAATGGATTGCACATAACCAGCAAGTGTTTTTCACCCCCTACCTTTTATTTATTCACATCCCAGTTAACAAAGGTTGGAGATAACAAATAATGCAGTAGAAAGTAGAGCATAAGATGCTATGCTTGTCAAGCAGTCAAAATGACCGCAGTCTGCCTTTCTAGGTATAAACACTTACAAAATCAATATAAATGAGTAAAAGTAAATATTTCTTTTTTTACACTCTCCTTATAAATAATTAGGAGAAGTCAATGAACCAACAAGAAATCACAGCAAGAAGAATATGAGCGTTTAAAATTCGTTTGCAGTCAAAATGACCGCTCCCGCCATTCTGGTGTTAAAACCTTACCATATATCTTTGTGTTGCATTACCATAACGTAAATTGTCTGTGATTTTTGTGTTATGACATTACAAGAAGCATAAAATGAACAGATTTTAGCAGTTATTTGAAATTTTTTGTGTTACATGATCATAACTCTAACTTCTTTTTGGTAAATTGCAGTTCATCAGCTTTTACAAGAATAAGTTATATTTCTTCCACATTGGCAAGTTAACTGCTTTCAAATGTTTAAATATTTTAAATACTGCTAAAAGATCCAAAATCTCAATAACTCTGATTATAGTTCAAATTGAATATTCACAAAAACAATAATTATTCTTGCAATGCATTAGCACTAGAACAACCGGAGGGGAGGGTCAAAATGACCCCTCTTGGCTGTTTTAGGTATTTCTATAATTATTTATTTTACTAACTAAAATAGAAATGTAAAAATTTGTCACAACATACTTAGAAGAATTTTAGGAAAAGTAGAAAAATGAACTGTGCTGTTAAACTGTGTATTGAAATAAAGCATGAGATATTAGGAAAAGGGTCTAAATGACCCCAACAGCGCTTCTAATGTTAAAATAGTTAGCTATTTGAAATGAAGAAACATTATTAAAAAGCTAGTATAATCCTTCATCTTTCCAGATCTAAAAACATAATTTTGTAAAATCTTGGCTTATTCTGCATGCAATTTTTGTGGCATGAAAATCTTCCGCTTTTCGGCGGATTTCCGCTTTTTTTGTTTTTTTTTTTGGAAGACCTCCGCTTTCCGAAAATGTTTTAAAACCTTTCCGCTTTTTCAAAAAAAAAAAAAAAAAAAAAAAAAAACAGTGATTACCGAACCTAAAGCAAAACATAGCGGACATAGCAGAGTAACAAGAGGACGATAATGCGCGCCTGGGATGTACGTTTTCACTGCATCTCGCACTGCGCCTAGACTAAAGTCAGCTAGAGTGCAATGTTACTGATTTCCTGAGTTGGTAAATTTAAAACTTAGTTCAGAGGGGCAAATTCTTATTTTAGATCTTCGATGTTTCGAAAGGCATCTGATACATAATTATGTACTTGGCGAACTACTACACAACAATAATTATCTATCGAGACCTTTCGCCACTGGAAAACCGTTGTCGGTGAGCTATTGTTACTCGCGACGTGCTTTTATTGCTGTTTTGCGCACTTGATGAATCTATAAATTTTTTTCACGGACACGTACCAGCTTAACTGATACTTCTATTGTGGATTATTGAGAAAATTGCAGATTTATCGAATATATTAGAAAACGTGGATTGAAAACGAAATGTTTGTGGTCATTTTCGGATCCAAAAATTTGCTTGGTTTTGGAAAAATCGTCGGCCGAACGAGAACTTCCAGACATTTTATGAATGCTAAACTGGAATTTTTGTTTAAATAAAGCAAACTGACGGTCTACACGACAAATAAAACTTGTATAAAAGTGCAGCTTTTAGTAATGGTATTTAAAATATAAATCTTGTCGTATTCCTTTAGGTCTTCAACATGCAAAGGAAGTAAAATAATTTATGGTAGTTTAAATATACTTTTCTTAAATAAATAAATTATTAATAATAATTCCAATAAATAAATACTTCGATATTTATAGCTATTAAAACGTACACGTCTTAATTTTTTGCTGAATAAAAGAATAATGCTTTTTTAAAATGGGAGTTAATGTTAAGAAATCCGTAAGAAAAAGAAAACCAAAATTTTCAGAGTTTTTTTTTTTTTTTTTTTTTTTTTTTTTTAACAGTTACGCGGATTTTACTAAAAATATGTACCGTAACTTCGTGAAAAGTTAACTAATGGTAAGACCGCGGACGGATTAAAGGGATTGGGGGGGCGATTACTCCTCCGCTACAGGAAAAAGAAATTCTATTTTACTTCCATAAACTAGACAAATTTCAACTAACCGACCATAATATTGCATTAATCCGCCCTTAGGCAAGACGTATCGCCTCCTTAAATAAATAAAAAAGATTACTTTTATTAATCATTTATGAAAATGTACATAACGAAGCAAAAAAAAAAAAAAAAAAAAAAAAAGAAAAGAAAAGAAAAGATCATTACTAATTTTCATGGGTCAATCCACATAATACTTAATTTTAAACAACATTCAATTGATACTCTCTCTGGGTTAAAAGTTAACGAAATATGAAATTTAAAAATGCTCTTTATTAAAAATTCGCGTTCGCAATTGGAAAAAAAAAAAGAAAGAAATTGAGGCGACTAGGCGACACAAGTCATGTTTTAACGTCTCAGCAGAATTCGCTCTCTTGCTTTATTAGCCAGCTGGCTGAGTGAAGACAAAACAATAACAACCTTCTCGATGTTGACGCGGCGTCGGTACCTCGGTTTGTGAAGGCCCGTTTTCCCCCGTATTACATAAATTATTATTTTTTTTTTTTTAAAGCACATTCAAAATTTGGTTCTTCTGCATATCGGACGGAAATATTTCTAAAATGGTTTGACGAAGCTTGTCCGCACCTGTAACTACGTCGATGCTTTAAATGACATAATGGGGGGGGGGGCAAGGCCGTAGCCAAGGGGGGGTTTTGGGGGTTCAAACCCCCCCCGAAATTTTCAGTCACATAACTTACTGTTCGTGGAAAAAAAATTATCCCTTGTATCGCCAACTACAATTATTGCACTTCAGTTCATTCAAACCGCATGTAATTTTTTACTTGTGTTTCTCTGAGGATCGCAAAGTGATAAATTTCACTTAAATATGCTACTCTTTTCTCTGTACGTTATATGCATACCTGTCTTCTGAGTATGGCCAAAAGGAAATGCAATTTCCGTGGCACTTGCAAGCAGAATTTCTCATTCTCATCAAATAATTCTTTAAATAAACAGTGTTTAATGTATCATAGTAGTAGGAATTTGTGAAGGTGGTAGCAAAAATGTGCCCTAAGTACACTATGTACGACTGCTTTATTTACACAATTTTACACAGTATTTACATTTCCCATAATTAGAATGCAGTATGATCGGAGCAAAAGCTCACATTCGTCTCAATGCTTCTCCACATTGGTTCACTCTCTTCTTCTTTCACCCCCTCCCCCCTTACACGTAGAAGGAGACAAAAAAGAAATATCGTAAATAAAAAAATTCTCTTTCCACAAAAAATAGTGAGTCATCTCTCGATTCCATCGGAGATCGAAACACGAAACAGTTTCACAGTATCGTGTTTATGACCTCTATAAATAAAAAAGTCAGAGTGATAAGTTTGTGATTTTTGGAGTTTGGGACATATAGGCTCCAGTCTCGACCCATGTGGATCGGGAGGGAGATCCTACGTTGCATTATTCAGGTAACCAGTTCGCTACTCCTTAGAATAAAAAGAGAGTGACACTGCGGACAGCAGGAGTAAAAAAAAAAAAAAAAACATCCGCTGCCTGGCTAGTGTCGCCCCTCTCGAGTCAGCGCCCTAGGCAGTCGCCTAGTTTTCCTATATGGTCCAGCCGGCCCTGCTCTGTCACACAGTGCTTGTCATTCTTTAAAGGCTGCACTGACACAGAAGTTCGCTACGCCCGATAGGATATTGCTTACATAGCACTGTTTCAATTTGGATGCATTATTTTCGCGTTTTAAATAAAAATGAAAAAACACAAAGCTGGAGATCATACTTTGTTTAATTTTAATTTCAGTGTGCTGAAAAAAGTACCATATTAAAACATAAAACTTGAAACCCCCCCCCGAAAAATTTTCCTGGCTACGGCCTTGGGGGGGGGGGAATTCAAATGCTCCCTGCATGCCGACGTGCTGTCACTTCAAGTGCATCTATGTGCTTTATTTTCTACAGAAATAAATTTGTTAGCATCGGCTTCACTGGAGCTTGCGCGCTAACTACAGATCAAAAAGCAAGATCAATATACTAAATTTTTTTGCAAAAGAAATTTATTTCAGCCAGATAGTCCGTGTCCTGGAAAAAAATCCCTTTTTGACATGCATAGTCCGCGGACTATACTAGCGAAATTATGGTAACTAACTATCCCCGATCTCCGGGTTCCATATTTGCCAACTGCAATCTATTTGCAGCCTTTTGGTAAATGAATAATTTTAAAAACAAGATGTAAAACAGAGTTTTTAATACTCTATTGTTAAATTAAAATTTAAGGCATTTTAGTAACTCAACAGAAAAGTATTATTTTCCCCATAATATGTTTATTGATTTCTGAAACATTTTCACTTCAATTTTAAAATCAGGAAAATCGCTATTTCGTTTTATTCTCATGTGCAGGTTTTTCTTTGGTAATTATTTTTAGTTAATTTTAAAAAGCATAATCTTGTGAGTTAGTATTTTGCAGCTAATATAGGAAGGAGCAGAACATAGGTCCCTGTCATAAGTTCCACTTCTGTGTGCTGATGTGCTGCAAGACTGCTAAGATTCTAAAATTTTACCTGAGAAAATATTTAGACATTTATTAAAGAATTATTCTCTTTCCAATAAAACAAGAAAACTTCACTTTTATTCTATCATTTGAATGCTTATGTTAGAAAATTGCCAATGCCATATGTATAATTTTTCATTCCATTTCTGATCAAAATTAAAAAAAAAAAAAAAAAAAAAAAAAAAAAAAGATAGGTCTTAAAATTTTTGAGAATCAATTTTTTATTTTATTTTCATATCAAAAGAATAATCTGAAATTTGGATGTGAGACTTATGATTTGTTTTGATCTAGGATTTTACGATTTAGTCAATTTGTTTGTGGTTGAAATTTAAATGGTAGAAATTGTTTAGTACACCATTTAGTTTAACAATGGTTGAATTTAAGCTCACACATTATTCCCCAGTTCCATGTTTTTGCATTATCAACAGGCGCGTAGCATGGAAAATTTTTCGGGGGGAGATATGAACTTATATGTGTATAAATAGATGGAATTTCATCACTAATCCAAACATTTCGGGGGGGGGGGGGGATATATCCCGATATTCCCCCCCCCCCTGGCTACGCCCCTGATTATCAACCTTGTTATATATGCCTGAAAATACGTGCACTTAAATTTTTCAATTTTTTGCTGGAAAATATATCCACGTGTATTTCCTCTTTTTTGCTCTTCAGCTGTTTTCATGCCTGGTAGAAGAAAAACAGACTTAAACATCAACAAAGTTTTGATTAATATGTACATGTATCTTAAAATCTTGTGTAAAAGAAATACCTGTGAAATTAAATATAATGTTAAAATGAAATAACTATTCATATAGAATGAAGGTTCGTGTAAAATTTTGTGCGAATAATTGTTTAGAATACAATTTTTTTTTCTTTTATAGGAAGTACTTGTACATAGATGGGTACCATCTGAAGATCGATCTGAAGATTAAAGTCTGATGATAAAAATGAAATTATTTGAATTAAGTTGGTTGGTTTTTCCCATGTGAAATAAATACATTTTGTATATTTATATGCTCTATAAAATAGATGTTAATCCATATTCACTGTAAATAAAAGTTTACAGACTACTTCTTGACTATTATTTAATACTAGCTGTTACCCCCAACTTTGTCCTCGTCGGCTTTAGAATTAAGTCCATAGAGCGTGTATGAATAACAAATATGTTTGCACTACAGACAAAAGTGATTATTTATATATTATTTATTTTTACTTCCTTGTGCAGAATATAAGGAAGTAGTTTGGGTACAAGTGGCCAAACCATGGCCCATCATGGCACAATGTTATGTTACTGAAAATGGTAGATGGCAAAATTAATAATTCTGGCAATGTCAGATTCGATGCTTAGTCTTGCTAAGTCTACAAGTTGTTCTTGAGACATGGTTGATCTTAAGAAATTTTTTATGAGTTTCAATTTGCTGAATGATCATTCAGCAGAAGCTACCGTTGCTGGAATAGTTAAAAATACCCTAAGGCATAGCTGCTAACTGTTCCGATTTAATCGTACTTGTTACGATTTTCAAGCCTTGTTACGAAAATACGGTTTTGGGTCATATTGTTCCGAATTTCAGCCTACTCTCTTTTGACATATCCTTACTATTTATTTTTCACTATGTTTTTATTTATTAATAAATCACATATTGTCATGCCTTTAAGAAACTGGCTTTCTAGCCGTTTTCTAATAGGCTAAAAACAATGGAGTATAGACGGGGATTTCGTCCGCGGATTTTGCGTATCTTCTGAAATCAAAGTAGTCTTTCCGGTTGCCATTACTGTGAAGATAAAGTCGGTTTTCTCCAACTTGGCTACTCCCTTTCAGAGGGGGAGCATGGCTGACGGAGCGGAAGCGAGTGACGTCACTGCGATTGCGTTGCGAGGAGTTATGCGAAATGGAAGAAAAAATAGCTGTATGTCTCGATTTTAGTAGGAAACTTTGCAGCTACTACAGTGGAGCATCGTTTATACGATGCCGAAGGGAATATCGAAAAACGTCGTATAAACAATTACGTCGTATAATCAATTTTCCCTTTTAAAACTAGAACTATTTTTTAAATTAATTTTAATTTTTAATGTGTTGATTTAGATAAACTTATATATTAAACAAATCAAAACAAACAAATAATAAAAAGGAAAAAAGTATAGTAAGCCATTTAAATGTACATACGCATTTTATTTGATGCCGAAGTTCCACAGGCTTTCGCTTGTTCTTCAATTTTTTGGCGATCGTGAATAATCGTTTTAAAAGTAGACACCGGAATACCCATCGTTTTAGCTGTCAGCTTTTGATCTTCCTGGGGAACTTTTATCAAATTCTTTCAAAATTTCAATTTTTTCTTTTAATGAGATAGATTTGCGTTTTCCAGACATGTTGAAAGAGCTGTGGCTGAAACAGTCCGTAAAGCGAAGAATGCAAAAATTAAAAAAGTACGATCTGTTCTATTACATTCTGCGTACGCATGTCAAGGTCTTAGATGTTCCCGCCGTTTCACCAACACGAAATTTCCTTTCCTGTCCCCCCCTCCCATATCGCGAAAGTTGTCTGTACATTACTTAGAATTAAAAAATTTTAGGAACACCTGAAAACACAAATCGACCGCCGAAAAAAAAAAAAAAAAAAAAAAAAAAATCTGTGTGTTCTTAAAATACACAAGAAAAATAAATATGTTCAAACTAGAGCAAAACGACGTATAACCGATTTTGTGCGTCGTATAAACGATTTATTTTTACATTTTAACGAATAGGAATGAATTGGGACCACACTAAAACATCGTATAAACGATGCTCCACTATATTACAATTACTACTACTTCGCATTAATATACATGTGTTGTTACCACGTTGTTAGAGTTTAGTATGTTGATGTGATGTAAGAGCGCACGTCTTAAAAAAATATGTCAAACAGTCGTAGAAAGCAGACTTTTCGCGAGAAATACGCAGAAGAGTTATTCAAAAATCTGATAAAGGAGATTGCCGTGTTTGCAATGTTAGTATAAACATAACACACGGTGGTAGAAGCGACATTGTGGTGCATTGTAAGACGACGAAACATGCCTCATCTTATAATACGGCAAAAAGTTCTAGCAAGATATCTGATTTTATGTCGACCTCTACAGACCTTCAGGCAGTTAAAGCAGAAGTTTTGTTCACTGGATTTTTATTAGAACATAATATACCATTAGCTGCAGCTGAACATGCATCCAAATTATTCCCAGCAATGTTCCCAAATTCTCCGGAAGTAACCAGATTCTCCGGAAGTAACCAGATTTGTGCAGATATCTGTCATTAATAGCTCTGATTCTGTATTTAGTGTACAATATGACAGTTGTGAAAATCAGAAGAAAGATGAAGATTTGACTATTGGTTCTGAAACTGTTGAATTTCTCAAAGAATTATCACACGATGAATTGACAGATTTCTATGGCTATGTTAGAAGTTATTTCACTGCAGCGTGTAATTATTTTATAAAAACATTTCCATACAATTCAGAACTGTTGGAACATGCTGAAATTGCTGATATTTCAAATAGAGAGAAGAAAAAATTTTCCTCTTTGAAATATTTTGTGGATAAGTTTCCACCATTGTTGTTCTGCAAGTGTGATGAAACTGTCTTTGATGCAGTTGATGCCCTTGAAGCTGAATTTTTAAAATTTCAAACTGAAGAAATTCCAGAGAATATCATATCTTTAGAAAGAGCAGATAACCAATGGGCAATTCTTTCCAAAGAAAAGGGACCTCTGGGTAACTTAAAATTTCAGAGGCTTTCCAAGGTAATGCTTGGAATTTTAACTTTGCCGCATAGTAATGCAGCTTGTGAAAGGATTTTTAGTCAAGTTCGCCGAAATAAGACTGATTTCAGGAGCCCACTAAATCCTGAAACATTGCAGGCTATATTAATAGCAAAATCACGCCTCACCGGTACATGTTATCGCCAGACTTATGATGACCAATTTTTGAAAAAGGCTAAATCAGCCACATATGTAGCACTCAATAATAAAAGTGATTAAAAAATTTTACGAAGTCCTTGTGATTTAACTTAGTTGATTTAAGTTTACTAATTAATTTTATCTTATTGCAGATAAATAGACTTGAACCCAAGTAAGTACAATTTTTTAAAAGTTAATTTAATGATTGCTTGACTGTCATTGTATCACGCTAATACCAGTAAAATGTCGTGATTTGTATCTCGCGCACTGTGTTCCTATTCTTTTTCCCAGCAGGTTGGCAGCTATGCTAAGGGCAATGCAAACAGTTGAAAATAGATCGTTCAGTTTATATTCTGTTAGTATGTTCAATAAATACAGAGGCTTTAATTGATTAATTCCAAAATTAGCTTTGTGGACGGATGGTAAATGAATTATTTCTGAAAGAAAATCTTCACTATTCAGATCATCTTGGTACTGTTCCGATAGAAATAATGCTTTTTCTTTCAAACTGCTTTCAGGTATTGTTAAGTACTGCCATAATATTTCAAATTTACTTGACAAGTTTTTGACAGCATCAAATCGTACAGTTAGTCCCCCTATGACACTATCTACCAAAGGATAAAATACGTAAAAAATTTATGCATAAAAAATATTTTTTTTTTAATATTTTTTTTCATTATCTAACTGTTTATCGGTTTCTTCACTATCCAGATGATGCATCTTTTGTTTTTTGCGTCTCTCATCATATCCACTGTAAAATGTTTTCTCCATATTTAAAGCTACAGTTTTAGCATCAGACCAGACTGAATTCCAATCATTTCGAAGTGTTTTCAGATCGGAGAGCAATGCTCCTATATTTTCAGCTTCGACATCAATTGTTGTATTTCTGGCTTGGAGGACTTTATTGCACATATCGATTCGAAGCAATATTTTGAACCACACAGCTGACATTAACACACACACTAAAGATGACATATACCATATACCAAAATACCTTACTTTGTACTATCTGCAAGTATAAATTTTAATGTCCATATATTGTTGAAATTTTCGTTTTAACCCCTTTGAAAACTTTTCTAGCTGCATAAGTGAGGGAGGGGACGCATTTTTGTATTTTGTACCACTTAGAAAAATAGCTAGGATTGGCACTGCATTGGGCTGTGATTTTTTTAACTAATTTTTTTTAAATAAAGATGTAGCAAGGAAATTTGCAGTGTATTTTGAAAAATTCACGGGCCCCGGCTGCCCCCCCCCCCCCCTCTTGCTGGGCCTGGCCCCAAGCACGGTCACGGAAGTTGGCGTAGCTGAAAAGGTGCAATGTTTTACCGGTGTAGTTCAAAAAAATCATGTGATTTTGGCACATAAGTACAAATAAACTAATTATGCCAGGCACTTCAAAATTTGAAACTTTCTCTTTACAAGCTGTACTACATACTGAAATAAACCATAAACCTGTATCAGTTTCAAAACTTTTAGAAAAAATTCTTAAAAATCGGAAATTTTGGCAAAACGTGTCACTCCTCGAAAAATCTTGCAGCTCAGATCCATGTTTAAGAATTTTTTCTGAAAATTTCACAAAAGCCACAGCTTTTTCGCTTATTGCAGTGTGTAAACAAAGACTCCTAGAGAATTACTACAAGCCTAAATGCTCCTTCCGCGAGGCAATGTGACGTCATGACCTGGGTCCCTTCCTCGCGCACCACCTAAGCACGTTCCTCGTTTGTTTTGTATTTGCTTTGTTAATTGTCATTATTTAATTCGTTAATTGAACCACGTAGTTATATTCAGTAGTGTTTTACTTGGATTATAGCGTTACAGTGTCTTGATGAAGAACTTTATAAAGTTACACTGCAAATTAAACTCGTAAATCTGCAACTGATTCCTCCCGAACTGTTTGCCCATTGTCAGTGTTCCGATTTCCATAAAGATGTACTGATTGCAATAAATTTATTTATGTTATATCTATATACTTAAACATATACCCCATTGAAAATTATATATATAGCATGGATAGTTATTTTTCTAGGGCACTCAATAATTTCAATAATTATGCTTTATAGACGTTTTTAAAGTGTATTTTGGAGCGTTAATATATTTCAAGAATAAAACAAAATTAGTGCATGTCATTCCGGTTTACGAAATAATGTTCTCTATAAAAAAATTAAAATAATAAAAAACTATATGCAGCATCTGTAGTTCTTTTACAGAAGCAGGAAAAATAATTTAACCATAAATTATTGCTTAACAGCAGTTTAAGTTCAATAATCAAATTCAAGCACAACAATGAATATCTAGTATAATAGACATTTATTTATATATATATATATATATATTTATATATATATATATATATATATATACTAGTGCAACTTGGATAAAACATACTTTCCCGATTCAGAATCGTTAATTTGATGACATATATTTCCCCCCTCAATTAGTGCTTTTATCTTTTATTATGTTGTAATAACTATAAAATAGACCTCACAATCTGATCTCATTACAGCTGAAGTTCGATAAAAAGGTTCCTGCAGTTTAAAAGAAAAAAAATCAAAGGCTTCTTTAAATTAGTTAAAATGAAGTCTGTTAATATAAATAAAATATGATTAAATAAATTAAGTTTTGCAATTTTTTTTTCTTTTATTTCCAAAGAATTTTAGTTAGCGAATATTATTCAAACTCAGAATTCTTTGGGGATAAGAAGTTCGAATTTTCGATTCATACTAACAATCGGGTACACAAAGTATGTTTGAATATTCTTAATATTCTTCTATTTTTTCTTTCATTCTTTATTGTATGTTATACTATGTTTTTTAAATGTATATAGGTATACTATATTTTATATCGACTATCTATATTTTACTTTTCAGAGTAAATTTCCTGAAAAATAAATATTTTCTATCAAGCAAATTTTTTCACTTTGTGAAAGGGATCTAATTTCAAAATTGTTCCCAAGATAAACTCACAAAAGCAATCAGAACAGCGTCATCGTAGCAAAGCTTATCGGACGACCAGGGACCCGGACTGTGACGTCACGGATTTATGCTTTAGGCTTCATTCACTGCTCTAGGTGGCTTTCGTATAAAGCAGCTTATGAAGAACCATCTGAAATTTTTTGGAGACCATGGTGCTATTAGTTTATTTCAATTTGTGTACCAAGACTAAAAACAGAGATTTTTTTTCTTCGATATACACCCTAACCTGAGGTGTAATGTGACTGGACTACATAATTGCAGCTTGTTTGATAATACTTTTCTCTGATGATCAGGGGCGTAGCCAGAAATTTTTCATGGGGGGGTTACGACTACTGCAAGTCACATAAATGCATACATGTGTGTGATGAGGGATTGAAGAATATACATTTTGTATGGCAAAAAATTCCTCATGGGGGGGGGGTTATGACCCCCCTAACCCCCCCCCCTTGGTTACGCCCCTGCTGATGATTAATTGGAAGGAGAGAGGAAGTGGAAGTTTTGAAATCGAGACAAAAAGACGGGGTGTTGACGGAATTTTACGGCATTGCTTCTTTGCAACACTTTAGAATGAAGTTGAAGGGAGCCCAGGTCTCCCTGTCTACCCCAAGAAGATATTTACTACCCGTTTTCTTAGAAACTAAAAATCGGTATTCATTAAAATTTGGCACACTATTTAAACAAATAATTGCGAATTTATTGATTGACAATCATAAAAATATTTTTGTATTTAGTTATTTTTCTGTTTCATTCTCTTACCTTGTTATACAAGCCTCTTTTAGTGTGTTATACAAATACCATCTCAAATTTTCTACCGTGTCATACGATCCCGTCCTATATGAACCGGTGTTATTAGAAGAGAGTCTGTATTAAAATAAAAGTAAGATATCAAGCAATTTTAAACAATGAATATCTCAAAATTTGTTTTTAAAAAATATGTTGAGTCCCGGGTACCCTTCATTCTGTAATGGAATTGAACTTCACTCGAAAGTGTTGAATAGGAGCAATAAAAAAAAAATCCCTTTATTGCTATTATTCATTAACTAGCTGAAGTACCCGTCGTTGGCAGGTTAGTACTGAATGCAAATTTCCAAAAAGCAAGAACTTTCGTCAGCATTATTAGAGTACACAGAATCTCAGACAGCACATAAGCTTAAATCAAGCTTGACATTTGGCTTGGCAATGCAAAGTTGGCTTAAGCTGGATTTTGACTTGCAAAGTGCGGTGATGGCGCCATCTGTGAAAGAGAATGGACATTAATTGTCTAGCCAATTTGTTGAAAGTTCGTAAAAGATGTGTTTTAACGGGGATGGGTTTTTTATTACCAGTGCCATATTAACGGCAGGGCAAACGAGGCAACTGCCCAGGGCCTACAGATTTTAGGGCCCAAAAATCTTACATCTTACACTTTTGTAAGTTTAAAATAAAATTACAAAGGATAAAAAAAAATTCAGAAGTTAAATAAATTTTTTAATTATAAAGTATGAACAATGAATTCAAATTTACATTTGTATAAATTAATTTAAACTTATTTTTAATTCTTCGAAATGCTCTATATCGATATAGCATACCAATATATGTAGGAAAATAACTAACCACATTTGTAAAGAGAATTTTTAGCGTTAAAAAATAGCAAAATTTTTCAATTATTTGTTATTATAAGAAATATTTACAAAAATGACTAAAGTGTTTGTATTCCATACTTGTTAGCAACTGTGATATAGCATTTCGAAGTAACGTTTAACTATCTGTTTCTTTGATTTCAGATTACTTAACACAAAATTTGTGTTAAGTAAGTAAACCCCTTCTATTTTTCCAAATATGGAAATTCTTCAAAATAAAATACAATTATACTACGAAATTGATTTTAAAATCAGTCGTTTGTCTCGATTTTGGCCAGCAGTATTGCTTCATGAGTGTTGCGGTACTGAAAGTTTTAAAACGTGTGCTGCTCTAAGTTTATATTATGTTTATTTCCCTATTAGTAGAGTCTCTAAATCACACATAACATTATTTTAATTTTGATGCATCCTATGGAAAAATAAAAGAAACAAATAACACATCGCCCACTTATAATCTGGCGAGAAAACAGCGTGGTAAATCACTTCAAACTTTAGTCATAGCTGCACAAGGCTCCGGTGGCGGAATGGATAGCGTGCTCGACTGCGAAGCCAAAGGGCCCGGGTTCTATTCTAGCCACGAACACTCGATGGAAACAGATTAAATTAAATTGAGATTTCAGCGTAGAGGGGGAAAATGCGCGGAAAAATAAATTATGTGGGGCGCGTTAGCCAGCGGGCACCCCGTGTATTTAGAAAAAAAAATTTTGGAAAATTTTTTAAGCTTGAAATGTCAAGCTTAATGCAAGCTGGGCACGTGTTAACTAGAACATTTGATTCAAGCTTGCATCAAGCTTACACGCTTGGAATTTTCAAGCTTATTGACTTGATAAATCAAGTTTGCTGTGCTGTCTGGGATGGATGTAGTATGTTGCCAAAGTAAAGAAAGCGAAGTTATAATTTTTATGTATTGTTAAAAAATTACAGGTTAGAGAGTAACTAAGTAATATCATTTCATTCACTTTAGTCGTAATTACGTGATGCGCGAACGAATATTTACACATATTGAAATAATTTTCGTGAAATCTCTCTCAAAATCTAATCAATATTTTTGAAAAATTGGGAGCCTAGAATTTAAGTTGAGTGAAAACCTATCATGTCACCCAATTTCATTTCATTCCCTTCAGTCTTTATTTCGTGATGCTGGAACAAAATTTCAGCATTTTAAAACGATCTTCAGAAAATCTCAAAATATAATCAAACTATTTTTAAAATTCAACGCCTATAAATTAAGATTAGCAACTACCTATCATATCACCATATTTTGTATTAGTCGTTATTACGTGATGCTTGAAGAAATATAAACATATTTTGAGAGAATTTTCACAAAATCTCAAAATTAATAAAAATGCTTAAAAAATTGGACATCTATAGTTTATGTTGAGCAACCATCTATCATGTGGCTAAATTTCATGTCATTCGCTTTAGTCGTTATTACGTAATGTGTGATCAAAGATTCGCTCAATTTTAAACGATTTTCGCGAAATCTGATCGATTTTTTTTAATTAGATGCTTATAGTTTAAGGTGAGTGACCACCTATCATTTCACCAAATATCATTTTTTCACCTTTGCAGTTATTGCGTGATGTGCGAACACAAATTTACGTAGTTTGAAACGATTTTCGCAAAATCTCAAAATCTAATCAAGATTTTTCTTAAATTTGACGACTATGTTTTAAGTTGAGTGACCACCAATCATGATACCAAATTTCATTTCAGTCGTATTTACGTGATACTCGAACACGAATTTAGGCATTTTAAAACGATTTTCTCAAAATCTAATCAAGATTTTTTTTTAAATCGGCGCCTATGTTTTAAGTTGAGTGACCGCCAATCATGATACCAAATTTCATTTCAATTGCTTCAGTCGTTTGATGCTCGAACACAAATTTACGCAGTTTGAAAGGATTTTCGCAAAATCCAATCAAGATTTTTTAAAAATCGACGCCTATGTTTTAACGGTGTTGTTCGAAAAAATCATGTGATTTTGGTACATAAGCACAAATAAACTAATTATACCAGGCACTTCAAAATTTTGAAACTGACTCTTTACAAGCTGTCCTACATACTGAAATAAACGATAAATCTGTATCAGTTTCAAAACTTTTAGAAAAATTCTTAAAAATCGAAAATTTTCGCAAAGCGTGTCACTCTTCGAAAAATCTTGCAGCTCAAATCCATGTTTAAGAATTTTTTCTGAAAATTTCATAAAAGCCACAGTTTTTTCTCTTATTGCAGCGTGTAAAGCATCTTACGAAGAACCATCTGGATTTTTTTGGAGACCGTGGTGCTATTAGTTTATTTCAATTTGTGTACCAAGACTAAAAACAGAGTTTTTTTTCCTTCGACATACACCCTTAAGTTGAGTGACCACCTATCATGACACCAAATTTCATAGCTTCAGTCGTTTTTGCGTGATGCTTCAACAAAAAAAGCGTCATGGACAGAACGACAGACAGACAAACTTTTTTGAGGGTCGCACCGGATTCCCAGGTGCTTGAAACGGATAGAAATCGCAAAAGTTTTGAATTCAAAGAAATGTACAGACAAAAGTCTAATTTTATTTATATATATAGATTTTCCTGTGATTCAAAAGTATCTGAGATTTAAGCCTTTCCAGCTTAAAGATGAAAAGAGGTCAATAAACGTTGATGGAGTATGTCAAGAAACTCCGATCCAAGTCCGATCTTCAAGAGCCAAAAGTTATTGAAAAAACTCAGGAAACAGTCAATAAACTTTCTTCGGGAGAAGAAATACAAGCTATTTCTAGTACTAGTACTACTGCTGGTCAACAGAAGGAATGTCTGGTTACAACACACACTCCTTCATATGATCATGACATTGCATCTTATGTCGGCAGATCAAAAGAATTAACTAATGAAGAGAAATTACAAGCCTTGAAAGAAATATGGTATCCTGACGCCAACTACACATTTCCCCAGCCGACGACTGTGGTCGCTTTAAACGACGATTTAAACTAAAATGGCTGAGCGATTTTAAGTGGCTTGCGTATTCTCGCAAGAAAAGGGGTGCGTTTTGCAAATTCTGCGATGATTTTCTAGGCAAAGGATAACATGTCATGAATGGAAAAATGCGCATTAATGCAAGCTTGACAGTTCAACTCATTCTAAGCTGGCAGCAAGCTTGCAGGAGTCAAGTTGAATTGTCAAGCTTAAATGCAGTTGATTTAAGCTTGAAAATTGAAACTCGCGTGATTTTTCCTTTTTAAAGGAGAGCGTTGATGGCGCCATCTGTGAAAGAGAATGGGCATTAATTGTCTAGCGTCCTTTAAATTTGCTGAAAGTTCGTAAAAGATGTGTTTTATTTTTATTACCAGTGCCATATATATTACCGGCAAGGCAAACGGAGCAACTGCCCAGGGCCTAGAGATTTTAGGGCCCAAAAATCTTACATCTTACACTTTTGTAGTTTTAAAATAAAATTACAAAGGATTAAAAAAAATCAGAAGTTAAATAATTTTTTTAATTATAAAGTATGAACAATGAAAATAATTCAAATTTACATTTGTATAAATTAATTTAAACTTATTTTTAATTTTTCGAAATGCTCTATATCGATATAGCATACCAATATGTAGGAAAGTAACTAACCACATTTGTAAAGAGAATTTTTAGCGTTAAAAAATAGCAAAATTTTTCAATTATTTGCTATTTTAAGAAATATTTACAAAAATGACTAAAGTGTTTGTATTCCATACATGTTAGCAACTGTGATATAGCATTTCGAAGTAACGTTTAACTATCTGTTTCTTTCATTTCAGATTACTTAACACAAAATTTGTGTTAAGTAAACCCATTCTATATTTCCACATATGGAAATTCTTCAAAATAAAATACAATTATACTACGAAATTGATTTCAAAATCAGTCGTTTGTCTCGATTTTGGCCAGCAGTATTGCTTCATGAGTGTTGCGGTACTGAAAGTTTTAAAACGTGTTTTTTTTATTTTAATTTTGATTTTAATTTAATTTATTTTGATGCATTATTTTAATTTTGATGCATCCCATGGAAAAATAAAAGAAACAAATAACACATCGCCCACTTATCAATTTGGCGAGAAAACAGCGTGGTAAGTCACTTCAAACTTTAGTCATAGCTGCACAGGGTTGCGGTGGCGGAATGGATAGCGTGCTCGTCTGCTAAGCCAAAGGGCCCGGGTTCTATCCCAGCGACGAACACTCCATGGAAACAGATAATTTAAATTTCAGCGTAGAGGAGGAAAATGCGCGGAAAAATAAATTATGCGGGGCGCGTTAGCCAGCGGGCGCCCCATGTATTTAAATTTTTTTTTTTTTGGAAAATTTTTTAAGCTTGAAATGTCAAGCTTGATTCAAGCTTGAAATGTCAAGCTTAATGCAAGCTGGGCAAATGTAAACTAGAACACTTGATTCAAGCTTGCATCAAGCTTACACGATTGGAATTTTCAAGCTTATTGACTTGATAAATCAAGCTTGCTGCAAGTTTGCTGTGCTGTCTGGGGTTTTTATTATTATTATTATTATTATTCCGTTTGGATCGTCTCTGAATTTTTTTTCTTTCTTGGGTACTGGATTTTTTGTTCCTCTGTGTGTAAAAAATACTCTCGTGTGTTTCTCTTGTTGCTGTCTTTAGAATACTCATTCAGTTTAGTCTAGGTAATCCAGTGACGGCTCGTGGGATACAGCAAGTACAGCCGGGCTGCACTTGAAATTATCAGCA
Source organism: Cheiracanthium punctorium (assembly GCA_038373885.1). Taxonomy (NCBI): domain Eukaryota; kingdom Metazoa; phylum Arthropoda; class Arachnida; order Araneae; family Cheiracanthiidae; genus Cheiracanthium; species Cheiracanthium punctorium. The sequence continues at coordinate 68,229 of JAWZYV010012640.1, read as the reverse complement.
CATACTTTAAAATAATTTATTCTACTAATTTTCCTAAATTCAGATTAGAATTGTGGAATTCCTACGGTAAATTAAAAAAATCTTCGAAAAAAACCAAACACAAAAAAACGTATTGTGGCCGGATCGCTCATTCAGAAAAAAAGCACTTTAATCTTCCCGCAATTCAATTGGGAAAATCTTTGGTTCAGCCCAGAGCGCTGAAAAGAAAATTGGCAGCACCGTTGCCATGACAACGACTACGTAAGCAGCCTCTCCGGCATAGAGAGTATGCAGCTGATACAGCCGATGAAAGATTTTTTAACGGCGGCTGAACTTGAGAACTCGACTAACTGATTGGCTCGGACGAGAAGGAGGGAGGGGGTAAGGAGAATATATGTTTGGAAAACTCTCGACTTTATATTGCTGAATTTATCAAGAAGGTAAGCCTGAATAGACGCTTATGAATGGACAATTACCCATCAAAGTAGTATTGTTTTTAAGTAAGCAAGAACTGGCATTTAGAGGACATGGCGAGCGAGAAAATTCTTTAAACATGGGAAAATTTAAAGAGCTTTTAAAATTATTGATATCTGAATTAAAACAAAGCCTTTTTATGGGGACATCACTGACGGATTCGCCTGTTTAAAAGAAAGGAGGATTGATTTGACTTATAAAAAATAAGTAAGTTTTCTTTTTTTTTTTTTTTTCTTCTCAAGTTATCGTTACAAAAGAAAATTCTAAGGAAACTTCGAATCCAGGCGCGTAGCCAGGAAAATTTTTCGGGGGGGGGATATGCTCTCTTCGCTTTTTGGCCCAGTGCCAATATAGATAAGAGTCTCCTGAGGTGGGGCTCTGAAGGGGATGTCAGATCCAACATCCTCCCACCTTGACGTCCGGCACTTGAGGAGGACGTAAATTTCCTCGAAACCTCTCAGGGGGCTGAATCACTCGGCCTCTTCTTGTCACCACTGGAGGACGGCAAGCTAGGTCCGGGGATTCCCTCTGGCTGCAGTCTGGTACCGGAGCTTCCATCTCCTGGTCTTCGAGACGGGCGACTTCAGGGTCGTCGGAGATCTCTGGGCGGCTGACTGAAGGACTGCTCCTGTTTAGAATAGGACTATCTGGAAATAGAAAACTGTTAGTACAATTATCGTGAATTTCCAACGGGAACAGTCTGGCTACTGGACGAAGAAAAATTCCCTTTTCGGTTTTTATCTTTGCCACACGAACAATATTATCCTTTCCGGGCAAAATTTCTGTTATCCTAGCTAAAGGCCAATGTATGCGTCCTTTATTGATGTCTTCAACCAGAACAATATCACCAACACCTAATTGCTTGTACTTATTTTCTTTTAAAGCTTGCTGTCTACGCTGTCCTAAATACTTACTGCGGAATCGATTTCTCAGATCAGATCTAATTCTTTGGCGGTATCTAACTCTTCGATTCAGATCTTTTGAATCTAGTGTGTCAATATCTAGGATTCCTGAGGAAGGCAGTTCTTGCAAAAACATCATAGGTGACAAAGGGGGAGGGTCTCTATTATCTTCCCGATTAATAATACTTGTTTTGGCTCTAAGAAGCCCACCCTAGGTAGCACAAAGATATTGACGAATGTCCACCGATATCGGGCAATATTTTGAAAGTCTCTGAATGTCATACATTGAATTTACGACATCTGCCGATATTGGCAGATATTAATTAAAAGTAATCCTTTTTAAAAACATTTAAGAGAATTTCTTCAATTATTTTATAACCTTATCATTCAGAAATAACATCCTAATTTTTGTTTTTTTTTCATTTAGTCCAATTTTTTAGCGATATACTCATTTCAATGTACTATTTTAAACATTGGTGAATATCAGGGAATATCGCAGGAATGATATTCTGTTTACAACATTGGTGAATATCAGGGAATATCGCAGAAATGATAATCTGTTTACAACATTGGTGAATATCTGGGAATATCACAGAAATGATATTATGTTTACAACATTCAACTCGCGCATGCGTACTAATCGTTATTCTTGGCGTGCGGGAGGAACAGGAATTCCCAAACATCAACAACGTGGGAAGTCGGAGGCCGCCATTGAACGGTGAGCGGAAAAAACGCCGCTGGAAAAAACGCCGCCGGAAAAAACGCCACCTGGAAAAAACGCCGCCGGAAAAAACGCTACTTTTAATAGTAATCTACTTTTAATAGTTTCATGATGTAACACAGTCTTTATATGCTAATCGATGAGTCAAGGAGCGTAGCCAGAAAAGTTTTTCGAGGGGGTTGTATGAGATATAATTTTGTATTGATAAACTTAATTTCTTACTGACGACGTAGGAAAGGGGGGGGGGGCTTTGTTACCTAGAATTGGTTTGGGGACCCCGAAATTTTTTCGGGGGGTTGTATGAGATATAATTTTGTATAGATAAAATTAATTTCTTACTGACGATGTAGGAAAGGAGGGGGGCTTTGGGGCTCGAGCCCCCCCCCCCCTCATACCTTTGTAGGATGATAGAAAATAATCATATATCGGTGTCTTTTTCAGTGTCCAGAATCCATAAAAACATACTAACCCCCCTCCCCCAAACCCCCAAGTCTACTGAATTGCTACACGCTACTGCGCCCCTATCGGATTGAGGGGAGACCTAGGGTTGAGCTATGGCTTATTATTACTGGTTTTCTTTTTATAAGGGCAAGAGTTTATTCTCATTCATGGTAATTTATCTTGTTAGCTTTTGGTTTTTAAATAAGAAATTTTAGAATAAGGAACATTTAAACATTGGTACTCTTATTTTAAAGATGCCTTTTTAAAAACTAAATTATGGTATTAATAAGTCAAAAACAATTTTTAAAAAATCTTATTTAAATTAAATGTTAGTGTAATTGTAATGTTTTTAAACAAATTTTTAAATGCTGAAAAAAAAACAGCAACACTTTTTCAAGGAAATTGGTTTAAAATCATTTAAAACTCATTTCTTAAAATGTAAAATATTCGTTATATATAACTGCGATTAAAATTAATAGTTAATTAGTTTTGTTAAAATTAGTTGGAAAAGTTTCAATAATACTTTCTAACTTTTGTAACTTTAGTTTTTAAACATTAATTTGATCAGAAATAGAGCCTTTGCTAAAGAACCGGACTGAGAATCAAAGACGACCTTGTAAGTGAACGCGTCCGTTAAATATGTAGGGCCGTCTATCCTTTTGCTGGGTTGTGAGCATTCAAAACTGCATTATTTTGTTAAAACATGATCGATTCCGGTTCTTGTACTACAAAACAAACATTCAAAATTTGCAAATCAAATTATTAATTTATAAGTTTTTTATCTAAATAATTGATTTACTTATTTATTGTATTATTTTCAAGACAAAGTACATATTAATTTAAAGATGGAGAACAATTCTTTGTAGTGCCACCGGATGTCGACACCTGTACTCATTTTTAGGGTACACTGTTTTTTTTTTTTTTTTTTTTTTAAGTGTCAAACTCAGAGCCTGACAAAAGCGAGGGCAGACGGGGCAGCTACCTTGGGTCCCCAGTGAAAGGAGAACACAAAATGAAAACGCCCCTGTCCTAAAGTAATGTAATATTTTTCAGGAGAGGCTACTTAAAAGAAAGTTAAAAGTGATTATTACTAAAATAAATTATTAATTATATCAATTATAATCAATCTTTGATTGCTGTTGAATTATTTTCTTCCGAATTCTTTGATAACAATTTTTAAGTGAATAAAATTGAATAATATATTAAATTTTAACACATTTTAAGTACTGATTTGATTTAAGCATTCTAACATTTTGCTTACAGAAATTTAGTGAATTCTTTTTCATACTGCAGCATTTCTTTCCAGAGTTTATATTACTTTGGTAGAATTATTTAGCCTGTAATTTAGAATTTCTGTAGTTAGCCAATTTACAGATTCTGCAGAAGGAAAAGAAGTGTTTTATTCTATTTTTATTAGTTATAGAAAATCAATATTCGTAATGTTATCCTTATAAATGACTCACTGTAAATAATAATAATAAATAATAACAATAAATAATAATAATAATAATAATAATGAAAATGAAAAAAAAGTTTTAAACTATAAATTTTTTAAAAAATTTGAACTCGTTTAAAAATTTAAACTCTAAATCACATCCAATAAACTATTACCTTTTTAAAAGTTATTTAATGTTTCTTCCTATGAATAAAAATCAGATAGTTATTTGCTGAAAAAAAAAAGGAATACAAGTGATACAATTTTTTACAAATAAAATAATTGGTATATTAATAACTTGTACAAATATTTATAAATTGCGTAGTCATTTTATAAATGAATGTTCAATTTATCTACACGAGAATCTTTTTCAAAGATTTATCGCTTTTTCGCCCCTTTTTCTTTTGGGATTTTCGGAGTTTTAACATAGCCATAAGTAGTTGTGACATGATTCCAAAAAAAAAAAAGAAAAGAAAAAAGCCTCTGCGAGATCCTCTACCTCCGCTTTGTTCTTTTTTTGACCCGCAGGACATGTATATCTTACCTCTTTGTCTAATGGTCAATACAGTAGGGGTCGAATGCTTTTTTTGGAATTCTCCTTTGACCTTGAATAAGTGTTCTCACTGTTCTGTAAAAACGGAATTTTCGTTTAACCTTGAACAAGTGGTTTTGTTTGACGGATTATTGCAAGTTTGTCGGGGAGGGGCGGGGGGGGGTTAGTTTGTCGGTAGGGATGGACGCGAGACGAAAAATAAGCGTCTCGCGTCTCGCAAAATAGCCTAAAAGCTTGTCTCGTCTCGCAAAAATCCCTATATCATAATGTTAAAAATGTGTGTCTCGTCTCGCAAAAAAGCGGTAAATCTCTGTCTCGTCTCGCAAAAAAGTCGTCTCGCGTCCATCCCTATTTGTCGGTGGGGGCGGTTAGTTAGAAGATTGACATATACATCCAATAGGATCTTTTACATTAATTTCTTTCTTCTCAGGGGGGGCGGTCGCCCCCTCCGCCCCCCTTTAATCCGCCCTTGGTGGCGGTTGAGGAGGGAGGGGGTAATTCTTAAAAAGCACTTCAGTAAGAAAAGTCCGTGTAGTTATCATTTTGCCGAAAACACCTTTTGACCCTACATTTTGACAGTCCCCACTCCGCTCTCCTCCGGAGTGAGGGATCCTGTAAAAATTACTTCTCTGTTATCAGTCTTCCGAAAAATCTGAATAAACGAGTCCCGTCCGAAGCAGAACACCCCCCCCCCTTGCCACCCTCGAAAAACTCCTCCCCGGAAGCTCGTGTCGGTGATCGAAAGTTTATGACCCCTGCACGTGTTGGGGGAAATCTTGACCTGCGACCTCCAGCTACATGATCAGAGCGGTGAAGTAATATTGGCGCTTGGTATATTTAAAATCTCATTGTTAATGGCGTTATTATTAATTTTTTAAACTGGCAGGTTTTCAGTGAATGTTTTACAATTTAGGGAGGGGGCCGGGACCCCTCGGCACACTCCTTAAGTGCGCCCCTGACTCTAATTATGGATTAGCTTGTAATATTAAGATTTAAATAAATATCAGAATGCTGAATGATAAATTATAGATGGAATAAATTGGCATTTTTAAGGAGACTTAAATTTTAGAAAATGTTATTAAAAATAACTTTCTGAAGCTTTCATAAATAATTGTTTTAAAAATCTAAGCTTGCCTCCCAAAAAATATAATTTCAAATTCAAAACACATTTATTTTGATATCAATAACAATAAAAGAAAAAACTGACTAAAATAAAAAGTTATAGATCCCCCCCCTTTCAATTTAACTCCCAATTTCCCGAAGAAAATTTTTATTTTGTGCTCGACAAAGCTTCGAAATTTTGCGCTTCTACCCCATCAGGGAGCTTAGCTGTAGGTTTTAAACAGACATTTATACGGAAGAGGGGGTAGAGCCGCCTAAAGATCGCCATTTATTATTGTATCAATAGATACTCTACCTTATTTAGAGGATACTAAAATCTTTTTAGGGAAGCACTCCCACTAAAATTAAGCAACTGTCTTATCCCTTCAATGCAGCGCAAAAAAAAAAGCACCCAACATCCAGTTAAATAATAGTTTCACCTTCATTACAAAACAAATTTATGTCCATCTATAATAATAAAAATCTGGAGCGACTCGACTTTCCGAACACTTGATACCATGCGTTTAAATAAATTTCATTCAAATCAGTCGGATCTAGTGTTCAGGCATTAGTGCACTTAATTTGATTGCACATGATTTGAGTGTATAGGCCGGAATGTATAAGAATACTTTTTTGTGTCCATATAAAAAACTGTGAGGCGTACACTCGCTAAAATTTATGCAGTATGTAAGACAGTGACCTATAATATGCGCACCTAATTTGATGTCACTCGAATGAACCATTTAGACACTAGCTCACTTTAAATGATGTGCGTCCTTAAGCCGACATATGTAAGAATTACTTCTTGCGAGTTTGTGAAAGAACTATCAGCTCTACACATACAAAAATCTATGCAGATCATGAGACCGTGACTTATAATATACATACCCAATTTGGGCTCAACCGAATGCAGCCTATAGAAACTAGCGCTCTTTCAGGAATTCTGTACATGGGCCATAATGTAAAACAACAACGATTTGTTGCCCTGTCAAAAAACTATATGTCCTATACTCAGCAAAATCTATACATGTTGTGTGACGATGACCTACAATATACATAACCAATTTGAACTTCTTCGAATGCACCATATAGACTCTAGCTCATTTTAAATGATTTTCGTCCATAGATCGTAATGTATAAGAATTATTTTTTGCAATCACGTGAACAAACTAGTGTTGCAGAAAACTATGATTGATTCTTGTGTTCGTTTTTCTAAAGTGCACAATATATGTTGAAAGTTCTATTAAAAAGTCCACTTGTCAAGATGGTACTCGAACTTTATTCCTTCTAGAATTTAGTCAAACAATCAGCTGTACAAAATTCACGGGAACTAACGGCCAGTAACTGCAGTCCGCTGAGTACAGAATCTTTCACAGATGCTGTCATTCACACACAAAATAAAACAGTTCCACAAGCTAAAATTCAGTGGAAATACTTGAGGAAAATCATAAACACAGCATTCGCAAACGAGTTTCTCGAATCAAGCAAAATATTGCTTATAACAGAAAAATTCTCAGGCTAATGCAGTGGGCAGAACACCCTGTTTGACGTCGGTATCGCTCGCAGTCTACCGCAAGACTGACTCGACAAGGGCGTCCATATTTATAGGTGTCGCATAAGCCAGGAGAAATTTCTTGAAGATTCCCTTTAAAGCACGAATTTTGATTACGTCATAGGAATACAGTTGAATCATTAGGCTATTGCGCAATTAAAGCAGGGACACAAACATTACAGGCCCGATTGGTAAAATTGCACCATATACCCGAAATATCGCCCAATTTGAAGAAAAAAAATTTGTATTTCGCATAACTCTAAAACTTTTACCTGTAGAATGTTAAAATTTTGTATTTAGAACTATCGTAACATCTAACTGTGCATCTCTTTTTTTGATTGCAATGGACTGGGTAATTTGTTTACAGGATCACCTAAATGACTTTAAATGGATACATTCAATTCATTGAAAGAATGTGGTGAATGACTATTTTGGCTATCTTCAAAATCTCGCAAACTATCTCAAGCTTGTCGACTTTTGGCGAAATATCGTCAAATTAAATGTCAGAAACAAATTTTTCAAATTGAACCGAGCTGGGCGATATCGGAAATATTTGGCTAGAAATCGCTAAGCCTTAGTATTACAGCAGTATTTTATCGCTTTCAAAGACAGTAAAGTTTAGTATAAGTGCGCCGAAAATATTATTGATTTAATAGACGTGCAAGGAAGTCTTGTGTTGTCCACATTAGATTTTAACTCCGGTTTTAGGTTTTTTTCTCACTTGTTCTATAAAATACATCTTTGGAATCGAAACTTATCTTATACTCGCCTACTAAAACTGTTTTACAATCTTCGCCAAGCATATCCCAGCTGTACTTCACCGTTTTAAATAATATTTAAAATGTGCACCATAATCCATGAATGTGTCGTGTTCGTCTTTCTTGGGTTGATTCCTACTTTGACGCCCGACTCTCGCCAAGGTGGCAATGATTAAACATATGCAGTTACCACGAAGATTTTTTGTATTTATGTGTCAAAAGTAATTTAGAATTAAAATGGCGATTTTGAACTACATGCAAGGACAGCATTCTATTACTTATTTAATTGAGGTTGCCAATTAAAGTAGTTTTAATAATTGAGTGTCTTTGATTTCCTTAACTGGTGCGTTTATCGCTAATTTGTTCACTTCAGTTTTCATCTAGTTCTTTTGGAAGCGTTGAAACTCGTGCATGTCAGTGTATTTCTTGAGTGTGCCGTGTTTGTCTTTCTTGTTCCATAAAACACATGTTTCGAATTGAAATCTTATTAAAATCGCCTACTAACACTATTTTACAATCTTCGCCAGGCATATTTTAACTATACTTTCCTTGTTTCTAGCCAAATTCGGAAGAAATCGCCAAGCTTGGTTCGTTTTGAAGTTATTTTTTGGCAGCAAACTTGGCGACCCATTATCAAAAATGGCAAATCTTGTGCGACTTCCAAGATGTTAATCTCCCCCCCCCCCACCCAATCTCCATACTATCAGGCAAACGCATTTCAAAAGATCTTCACCGTGACAGTTCATGTCTACAAAACTTGTCTACAAATATGTCTACAAAGTCGCGTAGACAAAAACCTGGGATTGATCGAAATAGCATCCTAATGCTAATCTCTACTTATTTTAAAAGAAGATGTCTCTGTGTGTGTGTGGTCTGTCTGTCTGTCTGCCGTCGGCGTTACGGACAAACGGCTACACCTAGAAACCCCAAATTTGGTATTCATGAAGTTGTGCACCTCGAAGCGCTTTTTACAAAATTCGACCTACAATGTTTGTTTTTTATGTTTTGTGCGATTTTTCGCATTTTTTCTCACCTAATTAGTAATAACGGTGGTAATTACGCTCGCAGCAAAACGACATTTACATCATCGGACAGAGAAGAAAATTTTCTTTTAAAAAGAGTTTTTCTGAATATGCAGTATAATTTGCAGATTTATAGGAATTTTTTATTTAAAAAGGGCATTTGCCAAAAATTTTCGTAAAATAATTTTAAAACTGTCGCATCTTGAATTCTATCCGTCATAACTTTTTGATATTTTGGCAAATGATAAAACAGTCATTTCGCCCTCTTTTAAAATAAAAACGAAAAAATTATAAAAATTAGGTAATTTTTGACGAATTTTAATGTAACATAAGGTTTAGAATTTAATAGCATCAACGCGGACTGTTTACGCCATTATATAAATCAATCACGATATTAGAATTATGTATTTTTTCAACCTATCGATAAGCTTTTAAATGGGGCACCGGATTTCAAATTTTTCAATTTCTACCCAGCATTTTTCAATTTCTACCTTTAATTCTGTCCCCTTACTCACCCTCCAATTTGCTCAAAATGGTTTTATTTTACTTTTTTGCGTATCTTTATACAGCTGTGCTAGTGTTTCAAATGCATTTTATAATCAAATCGAGGCAGGGGTTTTGATCAAGAAAAAGCACGAACAAAAATTTCCTAAGTCTGTACTGACTCAAGCAGGTCTTTTACACAAGAAATGATATAAAAATTAGAGAAAATCTGTATTTTTTTATCTCTATTAATACAGAAATACAGATTAAGAATATTAATTTAATCTTAAGAATAAAATAATTCATGCACTTTAATTTAACATAACATTTTATGCAATAAAAAGTTTGATAATGTATCACAGAAACTAAAACTAATACTTCAATTTTTCTTAAAGTAACATCGTCAAGAAAACTTCATAAAATTATTAATTAATTAAACCATTTCTCATTATTAGATTTAAATTATTACTAACTAGTGTTACTCTCAAACGTCTTCTAAAAATATACGTGTATATATTTTGCGTATGATTAGACATACATATGTGAGTACCTGAAGATAAAATAAGGACTTGTGTGAAGTGGCGTACCCAGGGGGGGGGGTGCAAAATGACATATGCACCCCCCAAGATTTCTCAAAATTGAAATATTGCAGGTGGGGGGGGGGGGGAACCCCGATTTTTTCCCAAAAAATTTTTTTCATCATGAAAGGGAAACATGATTCCAGCCAAGTGAATTCTTGAAAAATTAATAGAAAGTCTTTGATGATTCTAAAAATGTGCCTTTGTGTTCATGAGGCCGAGGCCAATGGTCAGAATTTGAAGGAGGAGAGAGAAAGGGAGTGTGTATCCCTATAGACTATCTATGTAATATTATATTTCTATAGAAGATGCCCCCCCCCCCAAATTCCGAGCAGTTAGTAATAATCTCTGATTTCCTATTCATAAACGGAGAGAAGTCAGGAAATCTCGTTCAATCCATTTTCTTTTGCTCGAATTGCTAAGTTCATAATTTCATAACTTTAAATTCGTTTCAATCTTTTTCTTCTTGTTATTTTTTTTAATTCCAAGAATGAGTTAAAGGAATCAGTAGTCGCTTTTAAGTTTTCTTAAATCTGGTGAAAGAAAAATTCCAAACATCAATTTGAAGCAAAAAAGCGTACATTAAATAACAATTTCAAGTAACAGTAATAAATTTTTGAATGCTGTAGTTTTGCATCTTAAATAAAAATTCAGAAAACACAAAGAAATTTTGAGATAAATAAATATTTTAGTTTCACTGGAAATAACCTCATACCTACAGATGAAAACAAACTACAAATGCTAAGATTTAATGATTATAGAATATCAGCAATTGAAAAAGAAATGACTGGTACAACAGGTTAGATTAACTGCTGTAGAAACTTTATAAGCATGCAACGTTGATATTTTCCCGAATATCCATAAACTTTTAAAAAGGTTAGTCAGTTTGCCTGTGACAACATGTATCACTGAAGGGTCGTTTTCAACCATGAAATATTTAAAAAACTACTTAAGAAACAATACATTTGAAATGCGTTTAAATGGTCTCTGTTATGCATATATAAAGAATATATTTGTAAGTGAGGAAGCCTTAAATATTTTGCAAAAACAGGTAGAATAAATATAACCTTGTAGAAAATAGTAAGTATGAAATTTTTCATTTTATTATAACCCCTTTTTTTTACTATTCTTTAAATTATGGCTGTTTTCTCAATCATTAAATCTTTTATTGAATTTTCACTGATGTTGGAGTCCGTCGGTTCTGGTAAATACGAATTTTCGTTCTTATGGTATCTTTACTACTTTTTCCTATGATCTCCAATTTTGTGATAAAAATTGTATTAATTCGTGAACAGGTTTGAAAGGGAGAAACAAAAAACGTGTACATGGGTGGTAATTTGGGCCGCCCATGTATTTATTTTGAGGTATTTATCTTAAGTTTTCTAACACTTGAAAACTTGATTAATTTGAAAGATTTCAGTATGCTATAAAATTGTTTATTATACCGGTGGATGCGATGGGTGGATGGGAGTCAAACCCCTATATGGGGCCCATAATAGCATATTCTTTAAAATTCACCAAGTGGTACATTACTTCTTTCATGGTAATGACGATATGCACCCTCCAAAATCAATTCCCGGGTACGCCACTGTGTGTGAATAGTTGAATTCATTCAATCATGTTTTTTAATAGCCTCACCATGGCACAGTGGTTATGCCACTGACAATGGAGAAGTGTGAAGGTCCCGGGTTCGGGTCCCATCACTAACGGTGTCGATCTAACGGTTTGGAGTTTTGGTAGGTTTTCTCCAGATGTAACGTGAATACGCGTTAGAACCCCTTAGAAAGTCCTCCTACGAAGGCACCCCCCTTGGCAGATCGCCCTAAAGTAGTGTTGCCATAATCACACACAACAACATGTTTTTAATAATAGTATTATAATATATGTTATTAGTGCCCAGTACTTTATAACACTGACAATTTCAGTAACTTCCTATTTTCGTGTTTCGTCGAATATTTTATCACTCTCTAGCAAGACTATCTTAACAGGCAACTTGAAATTAATTGATGGGGAAAAAAAAATTCAAAAAAAGGGAGGGGGGGGGGTCTCTTCAGTTTTTACATTGATTGGTTAGCGAGTTAAAGGGGGTATAAAAGTTTCAAATTCACCTCAAAATGTTTGTAATCTTTACCAGTTTCCTAGATTGACCATACAGTAATGACCCGACACAGTATAAATTAGATGATTAATTTTTCAGAAAAAATATAAAAAATTATATTGCAGAACTTAATTTTTTTTATCGAAGTCGTGGCCAGGTTGTGCTCCGACAGCGAAATTTGATTTTGTTTGACAAAATGAAAGCAATCACTCCTTTTTTTACTCTTTGAAACTTTCTAACTTTTCCACTTTTTGGGTCCTTCTGAACTATTTTTCTAGCTACTTGCCAATTAAAAATTTTTTTTAAACATTTTAATAAGATTTTCACTTAACAAGTCTTAAAAAGCCGCTTTACTAGAACAAACCCACTATTTGATTGGCGAGAAAGTAATGTTTTCTTGAAATTTAAAGAAATACATTTTTAAAGAGTTTTTAATTTCAAATTTAAAAAAATATATAGATTCATATTTGTTACATTTTAAAGTATGAATTTTACTAATAATTTTTTGTTTGTTTGTTTGTTTGTTTATAAAATATGGCTGGAGCACTATATAAAAAATGTCCTAAAATTTAATTGCATGTATTTATAAATACCGTATTTTACAACAAAAAAAGTTTGTCCCTTTTATCTTCGACATCACGCGTTATATTTCAAAAGAGCTTTTTGCAAGCATAAGGTTATGAATTTTAGAAAATGTTCTCTAACCTAGCATCGATATTAAAGAACTCAAATACATACCAAATTTTGTATTATTACCATCAGTAGTTTCGGCCAGACAAAATATTGATATACAGAAAAACGCAATTACTTTTTTGCCAACCCAATATAAAATTATCTTTAAGAAACAAGTAAATCTGTTAATTGTATATGAACTTTTTTATTAACATCTTGTAATAAGTCTAATTTTAATCAATTTGCTAATTTATTGGATATGATAAGTGAATAGCAAGAAATTCATCATGCATGAATTCTGATTGCAGCATGACATTTAGTCATGCTGCAATTCAAGTTGCATCTTCAACTTTATGTTACAAACATGTTACAAAATCTTTGAATCGCTTTGCTTTTTAAGGAAATTTTTATTTTATTCAAATTTATTCTTTGCAACTTTGATGAATTTATAGTGCTCTGAATTAGAACATTGTCGCAAAGTGAATAGCAAGAAAGCAATGTATAAATTCATCAAAGTTGCAAAGAATAAATTTGAATAAAATAAAAATTACCTTAAAAAGCAAAGCGTTTCAGAGATTTTGTAACATGTTTTCTTTTATATTTATATAAGTTTAATTTGTGTATTTTCTGATTGCAGGCAAATAGATCGCGGTTGTCGAGTGTCTTTTACCCTATAGAAAAACAGGGGGAAAAAAAACCCTCCACCCACCATCGTACAAAGAGAAGGGACAACTTAATGACGTTTTCTCACCCTCAAAATACCCAAGGTTATACAAAAACGATCCCATTGACCTCTGTCATGTAGCGGTCACTTCCTCCGTTTATGTGGCCGAACATGAAAGTCCTTTTTACGTAAACAAGACTCCTTCCAGACCCCCGGAATAGACCTGAAGAGACATATTAATATTTTACAGACAGCCCCCGTTTCAACCCCGATTTTTAGTGACTGGATTTGTAATCAGTCATTCTCGTTCTTCCTGGTTTTCGGCAAGACGATACCTAAACCGAAAAGTCAAAATTCATTTGATATGCCAAAAAAAAACCCATTTAAACATGAAAAAAATAAACCCTTATCCCCCACCCCCACACACGCACACCTATGTGTTAATTAAAATCCCTATTTAACAAGGATTTTATTTCTTTGAAATCTTAACACTTCTATGTCATCAGCGTACCTTAGTGGCGTAGCTAGGAACTTTTCATGGGGGGGGGGGCGTTACGACTACTGCAACTCACATATATGCATATTTGCTGTGATAAGGGAGTGAAGAATATACATTTTGAATTTTGTATGGCAAAAAATTCATCCTGAGGGGGGTGGTATGACCCCATATCCCCCCCTCCTTGGCTACGCTACTGGCGTACCTGAATGGTTTTTTGGGGTTATAGCTCCCTAAAAGCTTCATTTACTGTTAAGTAATTGGAAATCTATTTTTTTTTTTTTTTACAGGAAACCGAAATCTTTCTAGGAAAGTCTATCCCCCTCCCCCCTTCCTTAACGCCTACCAAATTATACACAAATTGAATTATTCAATTAGAAATGTGTCTTCCCCCATTTCTGGAAAACAAAGTACATTAAACCTCATAATTCAACTTCATACCCCCCCTTTTCGGCAAAAGAAAAGAAAATTTTTCAAGTATTTAAATAAATTATTACACAAATATCTTTTTAGGTGGCGTTTTTTTCGGCGGCGTTTTATCCGGCGGCGTTTTTTCCAGGTGGCGTTTTTTCCGGCGGCGTTTTTTCTAGGTGGCGTTTTTTCCGGCGGCGTTTTTTCCGGTGGCGTTTTTTCCTACATTCCCATTGAACTTATTTCAGGATACATTACTGATCGTCATGGCAAAGGATATAGAATTATCTTCTAAAATGTAAGTACATCTTTTATGTTATTTAACTGTCATTTACAGTGTTTTTTTTATATATTGATTTATGTATTGTTTGTTTATATGACGATGCAACAAAGAATATGCTGCACATCAAATCAGTATTTTTTTTCTACAATTTTGTAAATATTTCGTGGAATGTGTTTTTGTCTGCACTTTCTATGTTAGCGATATTTTGAAAGAGAACGTAAATATATTTGCCGTTGCGGCCATTATGTGAAACATTCTTGTACATTTTTATTGTGATTGTTATAGTGCACAAAAAATATTGAGTTATTTTTGATATAGTGCACACTAAAAATATAATATCGAAGCTTTGGGGGGGGGGGTGATTTCAGCTTCTTAGAAGCAAAGAAGTTTATCTTCATCGCAGTTCATATCAGAAGTTTTAATTTAGTCTCGGAACATATTTCTAATTTTTTTTTTTTTTTTTTTGGGGGGGGGGGCGAGTATAGAGCTTTTGAAACGTTTAAAGCTCAACTTCATGTGTTTAAAATTAATGTGAAGAAACACAAGAATTACATTCAATATTAAGTAGCTAAGAAAATTAGAGGAAATACAAATTGTTATTTTTTTTATTGTTTAGTGGTTAGTCTAGTAGTTAGTTCGCAGCGTACTTTGAGTTTCATTTTGCATGTGATATACCATCATTTCAGGGTTGGGTTTTTGACTTCAAAAACTGGTTTTCGACATGACAAGCATCAAAATCTGGTTTAAACCGTCAAAAACTAATCCATAAAAGAAAGAGAACAATATGCAAACTAATTATGCAGTATATTGCATTAAACTAAATGCCTAATTAAAATTAATTATATTGAAATATAATAATTATACTAGCACATAAGTTGTGCTCACTAAGAATAAATAGTTTAATACCATTTATATAATACAAATTTATAAATTTAACGTATACAATATTATATATAAAAATTGTATATATCAGTGGCACAGCCAGAAATTTATCATGTGTGTGTGTGGTTACAACTACTGCAACTCACATATATGTATACGTGTGTGTGTGATACGGGAGTGAAGAATATACTTTTTGTATGTCAAAGAATATACTTCTTGTATGACAAAAAATATTCCTCATTGGAGGCGGTTGTGACTCCCCTATCCCCCTTGGCTACGCCACTGATATATGTAATTAATGAATAATATTCTGCAGTTTTTCAAATATTTCAAACTAAAGTATGGGTAAACATTTCCTAGAAGAACCATCAAGTTTATTTTTCGTTTAATCTAAATATCTAAATTAAAAAGGCTTTAAGGAATAGCCAATAGCATAGCAATTTCACTCATTTAGACTAAAGAGATAAAATTGTAACTACTAATTTAGACTAAAGAGATAAAATTAATGAAATTTGTAACACATATCTTGTATCTTGATTATCAGATTTATAATTTTAGAAAAGTTGGTCAGGAGATATTTTGATATGGCGTGCCATACCTAAGATTTTATTTTGTTGAGGACTGTGTATCAAATTGTAACCTAAGTTTCGTCTGTAAGCTAAGTAAACAGTCAGATATTCGGGGGGGGGGGGGTGGCTTACAGTTGCCTTAACCACCAGTCTGGATATGTGCCTTAGTTCGTTATATACTGGGTTTGCTATAAGAGTTCGACTGTATAGGAGAGATGAGAAATGACGATCTATCATATAATGAAATATGGTTATTTTTCCCGTGGTTTTCTCCAGTTGTTGTAATGTGAATATTCCTTCTCGGTCCAAAGGCATTCTCCCCCCCCCCCCCAGGGGTTGCATTTCAGTTTTTCATTTGGTTGTGCAACTGCACCCCCTATTTGCCACCCCTGATCCCCCCATTACGCAGATAACCTTTCTAGTTTTGCTGTAATTAAAAGCAGCCTTGTGGACACTATTAACAGAGAATTGCATTATCTAAAATTATTCGAACTCAGTTACAGACAGCGCTCGAAAGTTGTGGTTGTCTGCTTACCCAGGGCAGTCAGATTTTTAAACGGGCAAGTAAAACAAAGAATTCAGTTGCCCTTAGGGCAACCAAAAAGAAAAGAATTTTCTTTCATGGTAATTATCAAAAAGAGTAGAAAGAAAGAAACTACTATTGTTTTATCTTCAGTGTGCTCGTTACCTATTTGTTTACAAGCAGCCGATCACCGTCAAGAGAATTCTGCCATCATAGTCAAATCATACGTAGTCAAAAATCCATTTTTCATAGTAACGGCCGCAATTAAAAAAAAAAAATTGTATAGCAAAAGTTGCATGGGCGACCAAAATAATTTCAGAGATTGCCCGAGGGGCAGCACAAAAAGAAAACAAAACACAAGATTCTACCCTTAGTTACAGACATTGCGGATAAGTTATATGTAAAAATATTTCATGTTAATGTACGGGCTATTTTGCTTCAATATTGTCATTTGTAAAACTTTTTGTTTTGACTTCACCCCCTTTTTAATTAGTTTTTCTTTCTACAGAAAAAAGAAGTCCTCCCATGTTACGTGTGTCCTTTATGACACAGCTAGAGTGAAAGAACCTGAACGCCAATATCATAGGTTTCCGAAAGACCCAATAATGTAAGTGTTAATTTTAGTAAGAGTATACCATGTGTTACTCATTTTGTAATGAAGCTATCAACAAATTCTTTATGTATGGTAATGTACAATGTAGGGATGCACCGAATATTCGGTATACTGGCAGTATACCTATTCGATTGTATACTGTGACGGTTCGGCCAAATACTTAAATATTCGACAACCGAATAGTAAACAAATTTAAGTATTCCCCAATTAGTAAACAAATACATATTTTTTATATCAGGAATGAAAGATATAGTATAGTACCACAGTAAATTGATTCAAGTTGTTACTAATATCACATGTGAATAAGCGTTAGAAACCCGTATAAAGTCCCCCTACCAAGGCACCCCTATCCTTGGCAGATAGTCCTAACGTAGCATTCCACAATAACACACACAAAAAAAAACAATATCCCAATGAAATTAGTTTTAATGTAAGAAAAAACACTCAGATGTTAAATTTGAATTTTGTTGCTTTTCAGTTTTTCTTAAATCATGACACATTGCATTAACCTGTGCTATTACTAACTGATTTAAATTTGAAACAGTAATCAGGAAAAAAAAACTCATAACATTAAGGTAATTAACTCCTAAAGTAATCAATATGCTTATTCATTAGGGATGAGAATTCATTTGTGGTGAATAGTCACTGTTATGCCATAAAAGTGTCATTTGTTTATATTTAAATTCTAGATTTCCCTATAAAAACAATTTTATGGAAATTTACCTTCCATGGCCAACCTAAAATTGGTACTTACGTATTATCCCGGTGGTCATTCCAGCCAAACTATTTTTCCGTCAAACGAGTTGCCACACTGTTGCCCCAATCGTATTCAAAACCATTAATAATTTCATATGTCCAGCATTTCTCTTGGCAAAAAAAAATTGCTCGTCTTGGCAGACTGCCGGGATAATACGTAAGTACCCTAAAATTTATCACTAACAGTCTGTTATCTGTTATTACTTTTTTTTTTCTCTACCAAGTCTAAGCAAATTTTGGGTGCCACTCAGGGGCGTAGCCAAGGGGGGGGGAGGTAGGGGGGTCATCCCCCCATGAGAAATTTTACACGTATACATATATATGAGTTGTAGTAGCCGTAACCCCCCCCTATGAAAAATTTCTGGCTACGCCCCTGGTGCCACTAATAATACTTAACTCAAACTAAAACCCAATCTAATTAAAAATTATTGGATATGGGGATCAAACTTGCTAGTTAGTATTGTTTCATTAATTAATTAAAAAACTAGTATAAAACAGCATACTATACCATTTTGATATGTTTTGAAATGAGCAATGTATTTTTTAATTAATAGTTTTTCCAATATCAATGGTTTAAAATATTCATCAATTTTATTTTTTTTCTACTGTCAATTATTTTAAGAGTAAAAGAGAGTAACAAAAAGTCAAATCTGATTCTTCCGCTAATTATTAATTTAAAAATGCAAAATTTCCTGATTTTGATGGGGGAAACTTACTAATTTCATTCTGATAATTTAAACCTTTAAGCAAACCATGTGGTTAAAATATTTTAGCTAATTTTATCGTGTAGCAATTACATATCTGAAAAGCTTTCTTTTTTCTTTCTTTTGTAGCTGCTGCTGCTTTGAAGTTTAAGGAGAAGGACAAGGAGGTTTTGGCAAATATGTTTGGTCGAAGTTTAGCTGAAGCATCTGATTAGAATAAAAAAAAGATTCGTGTTTCAGATTGTTCTTTAACATTTGATATTGTGGACAATTCTACTGAAAATTTATAAAGATAATTTTGTTTTTAAAAATAAAATATGAAAGTCTGTTTCATGTAAATTTTTGGAAAGAAAACTTAATTTGAAGTGTGTTTATAATTAGGGATATTTAAAATATTAAAAATGTACAGTACTAATTTTTTACCTGTGTTAATCCTTTTCCAGTAAGCTGTTTAAAGCGCATTTTGTTTTGCATGAATTAAAACTTAAATTAGTTTTTAAAATTCACAATTGTGCAATTTTAAGCATTACTCAATTTTAATAGCATTTCCAATTTAATGAAAATCTTAAAATATAGCCCAAAAAAGATTTTAATCCATTTATTTCAAATCAAAATTTATTTATTTTAATATTTTCTTCTTCTGTTGTTTACAACCAATAATATTTGCTTTTCGATCAAGTTACAGTAGAACCCTGATTATCCAAGGTGGTCAGAATCAAACATGCCTCGGATAACACTGACAATCATAATCACAATTACAGTTTTAAACATACTGCAGATCATGTCCAGACTTCGAAACGATTACAGTCAAATGTAATTCGCTATAAGAATGCTATTTTATAAATTCTACAGAAATAGTGTAATAAAATTGCATTACTTCAGAATTTTCGGAATATTTGATTTCACTAAGATCAAGATTACTACTTTTTTGCAAATGTAACAGTAACCGGTCATAATCCTTTTAGGAATTGGCCATAGTCGTAATCCTTATCAATTCTTGTAATCAATTGCAGATGGATGTGTAATCATCCGAAGTCTGATCATGAATCTTTTACATTAACCAAGGTGTCACATTGAATATCATGGAGCATTGCATAACCAAGGTTCTACTGTACTTTGAAACTTTATAAAGAAATGTATTTAATCACTCGTAACTGGAATTATCATTCACCCCTCTTGTAATTTTTAATCCAAAGGCTTAAGAGATTAACTTTTAATACAAATATATTGAAAATGAATTCATTGTATCTAAGATGCATTAGTGCTTCATTGAAATTAATATAAATTAGGGGGGGGGGAATAACCTCCAATGGCAAATTACATTTTGTGGGAAACGTTTCAAGGTAAGTACAGAGTAAAAAAAAAGAAATATGAGCATATTACTGGAATTTTTTTTTCTTTAATAGCTATTATTTTACTCGAAGAAAAGCTCTATTTATACTTCCTGCCCCCTCCCTTTTCCCTTTACACATATGGCAAACATTTATTGTATACTTTGAAATTGGTCATAACTCCCACAATCTTTCTGAAAAATTCTAGATAAACTGTGTTGACCAAAGAAAAGAGTATGTAGTTTGATTTAACACTGAGGTTGTTATAGCAGAGCTGTATTAATTAAAAGTATATTGTCTTTGTGGATTTTATGAGTAGTGGCTACTATAAAATCCAAAGTAAATTTTATATTCTATAGGTGATTATAAAATAGCTTTCTATAGTAAAAGCCTCATCTATATTTGTTCAAGCTTTTAATTGTACTCTACAATACAAATTGCTGCACAATTTCAGTATTAAAGGCCTTTACGTTCTCCAAAAGGTGAGTCAGAATCTGCGTGAAGAATGATCTTTTAGCACCATCAAATGAAAACTCATGTACAAAAATTTTTTTCCCAGTCATTTAAAAAAAAAAAAAAAGACATGTTTCAGCTAACCTATAAAGCATCAGCCATCAGGTCAATATTGTATGTTTGGGCTCCTACTTGTGAGGGAAAATATTGATTGTAAAAGAAATTGAGGGGGGGGGACTTGACTAATTAATATTTCACATGTAGACCTTTTTTTTTTGTTTGAAATTATAACTCAAAAGAGAATTTTTTAATGCTTTAAAATGAAATGAAAAATTTTCTGTAGTTACTACAGAAAATTTTTCATTACATATTAAAGCATTAAAAAATTCTCTTTTGAGCTATAATTTCAAACAAAAAAAAAAGGTCTACATGTGAAATATTAATTAGTCAAGTCCCCCCTCCCCCCAATTTCTTTTACAATCGATATTTTCCCTGATAGGAGAAACATGAAAACAATATTCAGAAATGTTGGAAACCAATATTGCTCAATGTCAAAAAATAATATTTAGGAATATCAGAAAAAGATATTCCTGGATATCTGAAAACAATATTCAGAAATGCTGAAAACCAATATTGCTCAATGTCAAAAAATAATATTTACGAATATCAGAAAAAGATATTCCTGGATATCTGAAAAAAAATATTCAGAAATGTTGGAAACTGATATCTCTGAATGTCAAAAAATAATATTCAGGAATATCATTTAGGGGGGGTCCATTTAATATTGCCCAATATTGTAATTTTGATATTGGGCAATATCTCTGTGCTACCTGGGACCCTGATCTTCAATTGGTCTTAAAGTACGAATCATAGGGTCTTTAGTTCCTGTGAACGCTTCCTTCTGAATTATCCGATAAAGCATTTTTTCAGCTCTTTCAAACTCATCTACTGTAATCTCAGGTGCCATATTTTTTTCAGGCTTCTTCAAATTATGGTAAAATCTGAAAATCCAGGCTATCATTCTTACTATTTTTCTAAAGGACGAAAAATATCGGTAATACCAATCTGATTTGTCTTCTTGGTCCAATAGAGTTAAGATCGTTTTTCTTTTCTCTTTGTTCAACAGTTCTTCATCGGGTTGTTCTTCAGTTTGGGGCCATTCGTCTTCTGATAAGTACAGCCAAGTTGGGCCCTCCCACCATCT
The DNA here is from genome assembly GCA_038373885.1 of Cheiracanthium punctorium. Classification (NCBI taxonomy): domain Eukaryota; kingdom Metazoa; phylum Arthropoda; class Arachnida; order Araneae; family Cheiracanthiidae; genus Cheiracanthium; species Cheiracanthium punctorium. The sequence goes on along the minus strand of JAWZYV010012640.1, from coordinate 46,571 downwards.
AGATTTCTCCAGTTGTTCAAAAGAGCACCCTCTATGGGAGGTCCGCTGGATTCAATCTTCCTGGAACATGTCTCCAGACAGATATTTCAGTAATGGCTCTGATCTCTTGCACTCTATTGTGCACAAACGTTCCCCAAGCTTGATCTCTTCTTATCCAACCTAACGCTGTCGTTGAATCACTCCAAAATATGGTAGTACAACTTTCCAAGTTCAAATCTGATCGGATGGTCTTAGAAAGTCTGGCTCCAATTAAGCATGAGAGCAGCTCCAGGCGAGTTATGGTCATTTCTTTGATGGGAGCTACCCTACTTCTTGCAATGACTAACTGAACTTTAATTTCTCCTTTTGTCTTCGCTCTAATGTAGGCACAAGTCGCGTATGCGCTCTTACTGGCATCTGAAAATATATGGAGTGATAGAGAATCTGCATTGTCGCAATCGATATTTAGACATCGGGATACTTCTATTTGATGAAGCGAGTGTAATTGATTCAACCAACCATTGAACTGCTTATTTAGATCTATGGGGAGCTCTTCATCCCACTTAACTTTCTGAATCCATGTCTCTTGTAAAATCATCTTAGGGATTAATGTCACGGGGGCTGTGAAACCTATAGGATCGAAAATTTTCTGAGTCACTGATAGGATCTGTCTCTTGGTATAGGGTTTAGAGATGAGACGGGCTCAGCCCGAGCCCGGGCCCGAACCGGGCTCGGGCTCTGTAATTCACAACTGCGTTCGGGCTCGGGCTCGTGAAAAATTTCTTCTTTATTGAACATACTCCTTGAAATAGATTTTAAAAAGTCATTCATGAGGAATATAAAAGTACTTATAAAAAAATAGGGGTACCACGGCGCACTAGCGGATTCAGGGGAGGGGCTACGGGGCTTCAGACCCCCCCCCCCAAAAAAAAAGGGATTGCTAAAGGGTAACAGTCTGCTTCATTATGCACTTTGAATATGTTAAGTGATCTTTTTTAATCACTTAGCTCCTCCCAAAAGTTTTTACATTGGTTAAGACTAAAATTTTGCTTTATTGCATATTTTGTTTGGGTGAAATAAGCGTTTTTCAAACTTTAGCCCCTCCCAAAAGAGAATTTCTGGATCCGCCACTGGGCACGGGCGCCTAGAAGGTGCGTGAAGCTCTTTGGGTATTTCAGAACGGCGGCTTATATTACTTAGTTAGTCATGACATCCGACATTATTTGATAAACATGGATATAAAGAATTAGAAAGTGCATTGAGAGTTTGCAACTCTATTTGTCTTTAATTTGCATAAACGGCAAAATTTATTGTATTCTATCAATGAATTAATTGAATTTTTTTTTTCTTTAGCTGAAATTTCGGGCTCGGGCTCCGGTTTAAATAATATTGCTCGGGCTCGGGCGGGCTCGGATTAAAAGTCCTCGGGCTCGGGCTTCAAAAAATGAGCCCGAACTCATCTCTAATAGGGTTTCCTTTTCTTAAAGGTTTCTTCTACCTTACAACTTAAACTGTCCTTTTCTAAATTCCACATTAAACCTAATACAGATACTGTTTCTGTTTGACTTTCTGCCTCGTCGACTATTACAATAGGCAAATTTGATCGCCAACATCTTAAATTGAAGTGGGCAGACGCTAAAATCGCTTTTGATGCTGCGATGAATTTTTCTACTTCTTCAACACTGTCTAAGCTAACCAATAAATTATCAATATTAAATGTTTCCTTTAAAATTTGAGCAGTCTTTACAAAATTTTCTGAAACTGTATCTAACAAATGATTGAGCGTTGCCGCTAACAGGAAAGGACTAGATGTTAGTCCAAAAACTACTCTATTATGTCGGTAAATTTTCAACTTCTTCTCGGCGTCAAACCACAAAAATCTCAGAAAATCGCGATCTTCCTCTCTTATTTTAATCTGACAAAAAGCCTTTTCTATGTCGGAGGATATTCCAATGCGATACTTTCGAAAGCGATTTAATATGCTGGGGATAATCTCGACTAAATTTGGACCCTTGGTCAAACAATCATTAAGTGAAGGGGAATTTTTAGTATGCGCTGAGGCATTAAAAACTGGTCGGATTTTCGTTGTTTCACTTGATTCTTTAATTACAGGGCGATGCGGTAAAAAATGTACTCCGTGCTCTCTTTCTTCGGTAACTACTTCAATAATGTTGTTAGCTTCCCAATAATCAAATATGTCCTCGTATTCTTGTCGTTTGTTAATATTGATTAGGTTCGCTTCGGTTCGGTATAGTGACTTTTCTGCCATGACCCTATTACTCAACAAAATGGAGTTATCAACGGTCCATGGTAGGGACACTACATATCTTCCACTACTATCTCTCTTTACGGTATCTAAAAAATGTTTTTGAGTCTCTTCTTCTAACATATCCTTGGTTTTGTTTTCTTCACTGGAGATCCCTAGGGTGTCTAAGCGCAATAGGTCTGACAATTTTGCAGCTGAAACGTGCAATGACAAGGAAAGGACGGATAACGAATGCTCTATACTTGTGTTTTCACCTTTCGTTCTTCCCATCAAAGTAAAACCCAGCTTAGTTTCAAAAGCTGCTATTCCAGTTCCTGGAAGATTTACAATATTTTTTGTGAACATGTGTGAAGTAGTATCGGCTCCCAACAATAGATGAATTTCTTCGGGACATTCCTCATACAAGCAGCGGTCTTCGTTTTGAGAAACGTCGCTTATAGTTATGCCTTTCTTTTCGAGGACTTCCAAGATTTTCTTATCTTTTAGCCTTGGGACCACGCTACATATCTTTTGTTGGTCTAACGCTTCAATTTCACAATCATACTTTCCGTCTAAGCTGCTCAGATTGAGTCGATAACGATTGTGAGTTTCTAAAATTTCAACACCACCGAAAAGTCCATGCCTAACCTTTTCAGTTTTGAACGGTTTTAATTTTAACCTCTTCGCTGCATATTTACTAACATAAGTATTCTGACTACCTCTATCAATGAGTACTCTCAAACGACCCATCACACCATTGCCTGATACTCCAACAATTAAATTCTGTAAATAAACTTCTGAACCACTGGAATAATTCGAAAGAGTTAATGGTTTTTCCGACGGTTTATCATGTGTGGTCATCTCTACTTTAGCCTGGGCATTTTTAGTCTGGTTACACATAATATCAAAATGGCGATAACCACACCGTGAACATTCAACCTTTACGTCACAGTCTTTGCTGTAATGATTTCTCTTTTGTAAGCACCGGAAACAAATGCCTTTTTTCCGCAAGATTTTAATTTTTTCATCGTTGTTTAAATTTTGGCCCGATTTACAAAATTGACTGCTGTGCGATTCTTTATCGCAAAAACAACAGGTGTGCCTTTTCTCACTTAAATCAGTAGCAACAAGATCCGAAGCTGAAAAGGACTTTTCTTGCTTATACGCTCTTTTATCATATCTGTTTATTTTAGATGGTGCAGACACGTCATTATGTCTAAATGGAGAGTCCGTGGCATTCTTAATTATGTCGGCTCGTTCTCGGGACTGAAGTGACTCAGCTATGAACTCTAATAATTTTTCGACATCAGAATACGCGTCTTCATTTGTTTTTTTGTCGATCTCCAACAGTAGGTCTTTGGGGAGAGCTTTTAGTATAGTTGTACACAAAACGCTCGAAAGCTTATCTAGTGATTCACCGAGATTTTCTAAACTTCTTAATTCAATAGAAATTTTATCATAAAATTTCCTGAAAGCATGCACATCATTCGAATTCCGTAAGGGTTTGATATCAAGAATGTTGCTCATGTGTGTATGTATAAGTAAGTCGGTTCTAGCAAATCTGTCCTTCAATAATTTTATTGCAGTATCGTACATGGAGGCGGATATGGGTAAACCTTCTACAGTTCTTAGAGCACTTCCGCTCAAACAGGACTTTAAATAATTGAATTTGTCAACTTTGTCTAACGATTCGTTTGTATGAATCGCTGACTCAAAACTGTTCCAGAAGTTTAACCATTGGCCCAAATCCCCATGAAATTTTACTAAAGAAAGTTTTGGCAGCTTCACGTGAACGTTATTTAGACATTTTCATTCGTTAGTCGCCGTACTATCAAAAGTTTCTGCTGTAGAATTTCGTTCTGAGCCGTTTCCTACCGATGGAGCTAACTTTTGTTTTATTTCTTTAATTTTCTTGGTGGCGCGAAACTTTCCACGAACGACCATTTCGCGGTACTCTTCCGCCTTTAGGTACTCCGTTTCGAACTCTTCTGCCTTAAAAAATTTTTCTAAAGCTCTATCGATACCAACGAGCGCATCAAAAGTCTGTGTTAGCATTTCTAAACCTTTTTCTAATTCTTTAGTATCATTAGTATCCGTTTGCTTTATTGCTTCTTGCAATTCATTTAAAGATCTGGTAACAGCTGACCTAAGAACAGTGCGCTTCTTTTTGAGCGTTGTTTCGTCTTCAGCCATGATATGTCTTATGCCTATATTACTGTTACTAAAATGCACCTCTTTTGTTTTCTAATATCTTTTAAATCACCCTACAGAACACGCAATACCGGCAAGGGATGTCATAAAAATGTTACTACTAACTAAAACTAAGTATCGCATAGCTGCCAACTCTTCCGGTTTTTCCGGAAGATTTTCCACCACTAATTTTTACTTACAAATTTAGACTTAAAATAAGTCCAAAATTTTATTGTAAAATAAAACTGTTTGAAGATAGTGGTGAAAAATCTTCCGGAAAAACCGGAAGAGTTGGCAGCTATGTATCAGGTAAATCGAACTTACCTGCTAAGAAGGTCTCGGGTGCGTAACTCTGCTGGGTGATCACTTTGTCTTCCTAAAAATGCGTCGAAAACCAACAAATTTCACAAGCGACTAAATTACGACTAAGCTAAAGGGTTCTAAATTATATATTCTTGATTATTATTACATTATCTATTTCTACAATTATTTACAAAGTTATACACGCACAGAATCTATGAACATATATATATCTCAACAAAGATAAACTAACACTCTCCTTCCTTCGAGAGGAACTAATAAAAGAAAAAGTGTTCTCTAAAAAACGTATGAAAAGTTCTCTCTCTCTCTCTCTCTCTCTTCGCTTTTTGGCCCAGTGCCAATATAGATAAGTCTCCTGAGGTGGGGCTCTGAAGGGGGTGTCAGATCCAACAATGTGTATAAATAGACGGAATTTCATCACTAATCCAAAAATTTCGGGGGGAGGGATATATCCCGAAATCCCCTCCCCTGACTACGCCCCTGTTCGAATCAGACACGTATTAATCCAATTTTGAGGATAAGAGCGGCTGGTTGAAATTTATGTCCATTTTATGGAAGTAAAATAGGAATTCTTACATTTTTTATGTAATTTCTTTTCTTTTTTTTTTTTTTTTTTTTTTCCCTCGGTGAGGGCTTAATCCGCCAGCTTTCGAATTCAGTAACAAAAGATTTTCTAATCCTGTCCGGAGGAAAGGGGGGGGGCTCATATGCTTCCGGCTGCACTAACAGTTTTGACCACGGGCCGCCACTGAGGTAATCAGTTGACCAAATAATGCAGGCATGCGACAGCCACACTAAATTTATATACAGTAAAGAACTTTTAACACGAAACTAAAGGGACCGAAATATTTTTTCATGTAATAAGAATTTCGTATTAAAAGATTCGTAAGAAATTACATAGTTACTGTTCGGACCTCTATATCATTTTGTGTTAACCGATTTTCATGTTAGGCATTTTCACGTTAAACGTATTTCTCTGTATATTCTTTTAATAGGTTATCTACAATTGATTTACAGTACCATAATAGAACTTCAAAAATTGTCTTATCAAAAAAAGAAAGAAAGAATTATGATATTTATCTTTTGCTTAAAAAAAGGTAGATCTTAGTGGGGGGGGGGGGGGGGACAAAAACTTTCAAACTACAAGCGCGGGGCCCATAGCATTTGCTACATCTGCTATATTGCTAATCCGGCACTGATGAAAGCTAGAAAATATAAATAAGTTTTTTACTTAATATCACTAGAAAATTTATTCTATTTCCATTCAATCAGCGTGTATGATGTACGAGAAGTGTGATTGTGTGTTTAAGTAAGAACTACAAAATATAATGAGCAAGTAAAAAGAAAATTTGATTATTTCATCTTGTGCTTTTTATTTTAATGTTACGGTATCAATAATTTTTGAATTCCGGAAAAAGTGCTACTATTTTTGCTACTAAACCTAAGAAAATGTAAGCCAGTTTGGCAGCTTTTTTGCGTTTGTAAGGCTAATAATGCTGTTTTTTTTTTCTCCTCCTGACAATGGCAGGCACCCTGTAGTATATGCATTAGTTTCAAAAAGTTACAGCATTCGTGATAAATAGTTAAGGTTTGATTGTATCTAATGGGATCTGAAGGGAACGCAAATATTATCTCTTATACATTTTAATGAAACGGATTTATATCCTGCACCGCTGTAAGATTGCAGATTTAAGAACGAAAGGAAGCGAGTGACGTATGGTTCAAAAAGTTTTGGTTCTAAATTCTAATCTGCTTCAACTTCGCAGCGTCGTCGGAGATTAGTAGGGAAGAGGGGGGGGGGGGAGTGAGGAACTATTTCTCTCTCCGAAACTAAAACTTTCTCATTTCCTCTGCTCCTAATATGATTGGTCAATCGCGATTGAATCATATCGTTCTTCTTGGAGGGAGAAAAAACATAGCTTCTTCTCTTTAGTTCAGTTTAAGTTTATCGACTGCGTCGTATTCGTATATCGTGTACTGAAGAAGTTTGACTCACCGTACTGTTAAGAGTTGACGGAGATACGGACCATCTGAAACATGGATAGACTGAAGAAATTCGGACATTATTCCAAAAGATGGATGGGTTGGCCGAGACGGGATCAGGCACTGCAAGAGGAAGGGGTAGACTTCAGTTTTCGAACGGATGTGCGCGAGGAGAATTTCGCCGTCTCCTGGTGCATCGAGATCGAGAATCCCCGAAGTCTGCCGCAGAAGAAAGGGGAATACCTAGAAAGCCCGACATTTTCGACTGGATTCTCCAGCGAGGTCACTTGGAACCTGAGACTATATCCGAAAGGCCGGAAAGTGGACGGCTTCGTCGGATTATTTATCCATAAGACCCCTACAGATCCGGTCGCATCGCTGAGGTACGTTATGTCCGCGCAACTGGTCCCGTCTCAGAAACAGCAAGTCCGAAAAAGGTCCGTCAGCTTCGAGGGCGGCGCCGGATTTCCCGATGGCACTGATAAGTTTATGGAGTCTGTTGATTTCAGCCGTCTGAAATCGTTTCACATTCACTGCTTCATCGATATTACTTACGTGGAAAACGAGGAAATTTTCACAAATGTAATGGGTGAGTTTAAAAAAAAAAATTCTATTCTTGAAATTTTTTTTTAATTCACACCTTTTTTAAATTTTGTGCAGATCTTGTTTTCTTTACTGTTGTCAGAACCCCCTAATGGGTAACTTCCCTAGAAACAATATATCTCAAGGTATGATGTTTCAGAGTAGACACAAAAGACAAGCAGATATTGACCCTAGGTACTTAAGGAACAAGGTTAGGGCTCGTGAGCCTAAGTTTTTCAATCGTATTGTATATTAAAGTAAAGTTACTCGTGGGCTATCTGCCTGAGGGGTGCCTTGGGCGAAGGACTTTTAAGGTGTTCTAACGTGTATTCACGAATTCACGTTACATCTGAAGAAAACTCCCGACCGTCAGACAGATGGCCTCGCGTTAGTAGGGATGGAAGCGAGACGAGAATCGGGGCTGTCTCGTCTCGTCTCGCAGTGGTAAACCTCTGTCGCGTCTCGCAAAGAAATTGCTGTCTCGTCTCGCGAGTCTCGCAAAATTAAGGACTGCGATTTCGTTACCATTTTATACTAACTTATTATTGGGATTTTATTGAAAATTAATATTAATAATAACAATTACTTACATATAGCCACATTAGTAGATATATTAATAACTATATCAGCATATATCGGCATTTGAAGTAAAAGAAATTGAGATTTAATCCGTATATATAATGTCACACCGAAAATATAGTATTTATTTTTATTTACTAGCTGCGTGCCCGTTCTTCGCACTGTAGTAAACGAAAATTTTCCTAACATGAGTAATTTCAATTAATTCCAGTGATGTGGAACCTAAAATAAAGGCAAAATTATTTGACTCTTGATGTAAAGTTTGCGTCATGAGTATTAACCTGGCATCATTGCAATATAATGACTCAAAAAACTACGTTAGTGTCATTCGCGATCAGAAAAGTGAAAAGCTTAGCGGTTTGCAGAGATGTGATGATGCAGAGATGTGATATGAAAACTTTCAAAATGTGTTATTTCTACATCATACTGTTCAAGTTGTAGCATTAAATACCTCAGACACTACATGAAATGGACAACCGTTTGTTTTAAAATAGCTGCGCACCCGCTCTTCATACGAGAAGTAGCGAATATTTTACTAAAATCATATCTGCATGAGACAAAACAGATCTTTTTTTTTTTAAGTAATCTCCTGTGTTGAAATTACTGCGGGATATATTAACACAAATTAGAATTACTTATCGTTCAGTTGGTTGTAAGATAACCCTTGAAAAATTATAAACAGAACACTTTTAGTCTTTATTAAATCTCTACTATTTACTTTAACGTCAATTTCAAGTCTCTAAAATATGTGTAATTTTTATATTAATGAAAACAAGATTATATTAAAGATAATTATAATTATTTGTCTAATATTTCCAATAACATTACCGTGTGTGCATTTTTAGATTTCATTATAGTATCTCAGTTGGTTAATAGACGTCTTATTTTTTGTTTATATTTTAAATTACTGAACAGTTAATTTGTTGACGACTATCCGTTTGTACTTTTCCACAATAATTTTTAGCGATAGTACTACAGTCGTTATGGTCGCCCTGTTTACAGAAAAATTAAACCATAATCCCCCTAATGTATATCCAGTGTGGATTTTTTTTTTAAATGAAAAGACATCTAACAGGCGAAGATAATTTTAGAATAGGAACCCTACTGTAAGATAAAATGATGGGGAGGAAAAAAATTTATAAAAGTTTTGAAAGCCGAAGGAAGGGAAAACATGATAATATAAACGAAAAGAGAAATAGTTTTTAAAAAAATTGCTTGCATTTCTTTCCGTCCGATATTAATATATAAGAATAAAAAAGGTCATTTTAATCTCTTTAAAATAGGCCAACAATAGGGATTTATCCGCCCCTAGAAAGTTGTTACCAGGGTGGGCGCCCCCCCCCCCTACGCACGCCGCAACGTGCGGGAAAGTTTGAGGATAATATCGGTACAAGGATATTTCAACCAAGGATATTCAACCATATTTCAACCTACTCAGACTAAGCATCAATGCGAATGCAAGTTACTCTACTTCTAATCTCTCTCTGATATACCCGATTATCACAATGGCAAGGGGGGGGGCGGTAGTCCGGTGCCCCTGAAGAAAAAGGGGGCCCATACATATCCCGAATATCTAAATTATAAATTCATATGTACTGAAATGGTAATTGTGGGGAAAAAACTGAATTTCCTCTATAATATAGGTATTACCTGACTGTCTATCACTAGATCAAGTTAGAGATAATTTTTTGGGGTGATAAATACGATTTGATTAAAGTACAAAAGCTACAGTTAACTGAAATGCAATTTTCGAGTACAACAGCGGTCAAAACTGGGTTAAAATGCTTAAAAAATGGGGCTCAGTAAAGGGGCTTAATGCGTAAAAAAGGGGACTTAATGCCCCCGGGCCCCGTCTAAAAGTGGTCAGATTTGAACATACCGTACCGCCTTTCCCATTTACTTATTATTTTTCTTTCAACTCTTCTCTGTTTTCTTTTTTTTCCCATCTCTTTCTTTATCCTCTCCTTTGTGTGTTTTGTATATCTCTCATCTGTTCTAATTTTAAATGTTACGTGTTTGTGCGTATTGTAGAGTGCTGATAGTATACCAGGACCGAAAACAGGAGACGCAAGTTAAACGGTAGAGGCTTCAGGCAAACTGTCGTTTTTCAGATCGTATTTATGCGAGACGGAAAAAAATGCGAGAAATCTCGCGCGAAACAAGACTCTGTCTCGTCTCGCGTCTCGTCCCGCAAAATATTTTCTTTCTCGTCTCGCAAAAAAATGTCTGTCGCGTCTCGTCTCGCGAGACAATGCGAAAATTCTCGCGTCCATTCCTACGCGTTAGGCCCCGAGCCTGGAACCTTCACACTGCAGCCTATATATACGATTTTCAGTGCCTATCCACTCGGCCATGGTGGGAGCCTAAAATTTTTTTCAAAGAGGATCGTGTTCTTGCCAAAAGATGCAAAATTTCGGGATTTATGCCCAGTGCCATACCTAAGTAAAGTAGCGTCCTTGACAGACAACGAAACTGCGCTCTTTCAGCAAGAACAACACGGGTCATTGCATTTATAGATGGCTGATGGAGCTACAACCAGCTCTGAAACGAGGAAGCATACGATATGTATAAAATTACGTTTTCGTCGATAAATTTGAAAGTTCATCTTGATATTCCCATGGTATAGTATAATTGCAAAGATTTTAAACTGGATTTATGATTTTTCTTAAATTCATTTTCATATGCAAGCACTTTAAAGAAAAATAAAGGGGGCCCTCATTCTCCCTCTATCTAAAAAAAAAAAAAAAAAAGTGTGTGCGTGTAATCTTTACGCGAGATTGAAGTAGAACTTCTTTGACGTTTACGACACATATTATCACTGAAATGATTAAACTTAAAATAAATATCATATTATAATTTATTTATATTTATTATTCATGTACTTTACAAAGATTATATAAATGTTATATTCATATTATTCATTGAAAATAGGTACTTGGATGTCATCATAATTTTTTATGTATGAAATTATAGGTTTGTGGTAATTATAATGTGAAACATATGTTTAACTCTCTAAATTTGCTAATTTTCTTGAAAATACAGCATCTATCGTTTCACCGAAACGCGTTGTTGATTGAAGTCGAGAAGTATTCATAGTTAGATCAAATTTTTCTTTTAAAAACTCAACTAACGACTGAGATTCTTAAGAGCGAAAATTAACATTAAAATCTCCAGTAAGAACCATCGGTAATTCATGATAATTACTTAGAATCCAGGAAGTGTCCATGTTGTAGTATTATTCTTTAATTGTTTTCGTATACCATTGTTCCGTCTGGAGGTTGGGTCTAATGGGGGAATGTCCATAGTCTAGTATTATATTTTAACTGTGTTCTTTAATTGATGTTTTCCTCTGTTTGTTGGGTTCGAATGCAGGTAGTGTAAATTTTTTTGTGTTTTTCTATCACAGTGTTCTTAAGCGTTGATTTCGTCTGCTGGTAGGTTCCGAATTATTATTCTGTATCCATGTTTTTAAACTGCAGGTTCTGTCCATTGTTTGGGATTGATTGCAGCCAGGGTCCGTTTCTTACGTACTAACATTTCTTAAAATACAGCTTTTGGGCAAAATAATAACAGGCATGACATACATAGTATTTAGGAGTTTCATGGCCTAACGGCCAATCTAACTGGCATTTGACAAATAATAATGTCACTTCTCTTCGAAACTTGCCTATATTCATTACGAAATAGTGTTATAAGACAATTATGTAATTAAAACACATGTGAAGCCAGTAATTACTATATATCACGCTCATAAGTCTAAATTTTTAAATTTTTAAAGTTCTGCTAATTCAACGATCTCCATTTACTTCGCCTCGATGGAAAAATAAACATTTTGAGATGCGCAGTTACCCAGTGTGCGTAGCACCATCTGTTTGCAACAACGGCGTTATCCAACTTTCTACGCGAAGTGTCCCCTCCTATAAATTTACCTTCGTGGGATCGAAGTATGATGCTCCGACAGTGTTCTTAAATGAAAATTTCCCTCTGCTGTTTAGGTTCATTTGCAGCCACTGTCCCTTTAATTGTGATGTTCCATCTCCTTGTTCTTAAACCGTTGTTCTGTCTTGAAGTTCGGTTAGAATCCAGGAAAAGTGTTCTGAAACTGACGTTCCCAACTACTGTTCCGGTTCGATTGCAGACAGGTTCCATTTCTTTGTGCTTTTCCAAAACCATGTATATTATTCATCTAAAAATAAGGATTATCGAGAACCTCCTGTGAGGTTGGGATTACATGTAAAATATTATGTTGGATGTACCTTCAAAACGCTTATTGATATATAAATAAAGATTGATTTCTCAAAGATACGGTTCTTGACTGTTCTTCTCGCCGTTTCTTTTCCTAACAGGTTCCCCGTATTTTTACAGGATGAAGTCGCCGAAAGGAGCCAGCGGTCAAAAATTTAGGACTTCCTGTGGTTCTTCTTTTTCAGGCGCGCTTGACATGGAGTATATGACATATACGTCACTTCCTTTACTGAGCGTTACTTCCGTCGGAAAAAAAAATCTGAGTTACTCCCTAGTCGCGACTAAAGAAGTTTTACTTCAAAAAATTGTGTGTAATCGATTTTTATAAGTTATACAGGGTGACAGCTAATTCAGGGTACGAACTTTGAGGGCACGGGGACAGGACATTGTAACAATCACATTTTGTATATAGGAATGTATGGTCAAAAGTGAAGCGTCAAAGCACAAACACAGGAAAGAACAAATGATAGGGAAAGTGCTTTATTTTCATAACCTCGTTTACAAGTGGAAATTAATTTACAATAAGTGTACAAAATTGCGTCCATCAGCATCCACCTTCCGACTCCAATGTGTGTTCGCACCATCCTGCGTGTATATTACAATTATTGAATGGTTATTTGTTTTGTATTATATCAATGTCATTATTTACTGTTTTGCTAACAGATTATTCGGAGCGGCTCATAAGTGCTAACGTATGTGCTGCTCCAGACATACGCAAGAGCATTGTCTGGAGCGTAACCCCACTGTTTTAATTTTGTAAAGTTTAATTTTGGTACAATTTTGATATTTGCCACCACGGTGAGATGAAATTTACTAAATATTGCAACCTACCAAGGATTATGCATAATAATATATCTCTGTCACTCGCGAATCTGCAATTTTCGTTATATTTACCTAAATGCATTGTCGAGTTTTCTAAGCAATGCTGTTTTCCATTTATGCATTTCTGCTACTTTCTCAAAGCCTCATGTCTTAGTTAAGAATATTTTACGAGAGAATTGAATAGTCAGTAAACTAAAGCAATGGAACTTTGTAGGTGTTTGGTGACCTGGCAACCCTAAACGTGGAAGTAGTGATATAGAAAACTATTTAATTAATTGGTAACCGTAATGGGAAATGTAATCGATTATGCGCATGCGCAAAGCGTCAATAAATAAGAAAGAATGAAAAGTCAGGAATATGAAATGAAAATGAAAAATAAATCCCCAGTGATTTTAGGATATGCATCGCGTACGAGAAAGATATTGCAATCAGGTGCACAACAAAGCACTCGCAAGGAATACAAAATACAATGTGTAAGTAATTGCTCTTTCCATGGCGTTTGTGGAAATTTTCCGAATAACGGGATGCGATGTTTTAGAAGATTTCCCTAGAAATGATTATGTGAATGTTCTATTTATTTTTTCTTATATTTTCAAGTTACAGGAGGAACTCTAAAAACGACTTCATATTTTGTTCAAATATTTAATTTGATACTATGCAACTAATCTGTTAAAAATAAAATATCAAATTAGTTTTACGTCAGTTTTATGTAACAAGTGTGATACTGCATTAAGAGTTCAGTCAGTGTTATGAGGTAGATTTCACCAGGTTCAATGCCTCTGTAGAATCTTGTGACTTTCCCCCTGGAAGAGAAAATTTCTGCGCGATTGCAGCGCCACTGGTGAGTATGTTTACTTCAGTATGTTTCACTAGAGATAAGAACCAGATGTAATGACGGACAGGCATGTTCGACCGAATAATACGGCTAAACTTTTAAAACCTGTGTCAGAAATGTACAAATGTAAATTAAGCATAATAAATTAATCCAGAATGAATGCTTATGAACATTTATAGACAAATCACAGTCACTAAGGAAGTTTAGAAGGAATTACTCCAATATTTTGGTGCCTCACCCGCGATTAGGGTTGCCAGGTCGCCAAACTAAATAGCCGGACAGACCAGACAGTTTTGCCGGACATTTGAGTAAAAAGGCCGGACTGCCTACAATATTGAGGATTTTGTCTCAGTATTAATAGGTACGACAAATAAATTGTATGTAAAATTAAGCTTTTTTTGATTATTACCATGTATCTTGTTAAATTCTAATGAAATATAAATAACATCGAATGCCAAATCAGTTCAAGTACTTTATTACTAATCAGGCAAAGCGACCAGTAAAATGCCGGACACCGTTAAGTTTGGCCGGACACGCAATCAAAAAGCCTAACTATGTCCGGCTTTATCCGGATGCCTGGCAACGCTACCCGCGATCCAGACTCGGGATAACTTTAGATGAAGGTGAGTGAAACCTTTGCTCACTTATTGATTTATTGAAAATAAAGTTATCAAATAAAAACTGATTGTTAAAATTAACAAAATGGATCTTGAGAAGCTTAAGAAAACGCGAGCTACATTGCGAACAGTAACAACTAAAATTATAAACAAACTGGAAACCGAAATTAAAAAAGTCACAGAGGGCATAGACTCCTTGACAATTGAAGAACAATTGGCTCAGTTAATCGAAAAAGAAAAAAGTCTTATTGCACTTGATACTGACATAGAATCTGTTATAAAAATTACAGAGTTAGAGACTGAGATAGAAACTCGCGAAGAGTATCGCGAAAAAATAATTAGTATTTTAGTTAGAAGCAACAAATGTTTACAAAACATAAACGAAAAAACGCAACCGGCAATGATCTCCTCAAGTAACGGGGTAAATACTTCCAACACAGGGTACGTTAATAACAGTAACGCCCCAGGAAAAGCTAGCATTAAACTACCAAAACTGAACATTGAGCAATTTGACGGAGATATATGTTCTTGGCCTTCCTTTTGGGCCCAATATAAATCAGCATTTCATGAGAACGAAACTCTCAATAATGTAGAGAAGTTCAATTATCTAAAATCTGTTCTGATGTCCGATGCAGCAACAGCTATACAAGGATTAAGTTTGACTTCGGAAAATTACGAAAAGGCTGTAGACATCTTAGAAAGTCGGTTCGGTAAAAAAGAAATTATAATCGATGCTCATATGAACAAATTACTTAATTTAAATCCGGTTAGAAAGTCCAGCGATCTAAAAGGTCTAAGAAAACTTTACGATGAATGTTTAATACAAATTCGCGGACTCGAAAGTCTTGGAATTGAAACCAATACATATGGATGTTTACTATTTCCGGTGTTAATAAAAACAATCCCAAAAGACTTGGCTTTAGAATTTGCCCGTCAGGAAAAACAAAACGAAAGTGAGAAAATAACGGATTTGATGACATTCCTTAAAAGGGAAATAGAAAATAGAGAAAGAACGGAAAATCTGACAAAACAGAACAATTCCGAAATTAATCTAAGAGAAAATACCGACAATAAAATATCCAACTATAAAAACAGAGAAAACTCATATAACTATCATAAATATAAACCTAAACCCTTTCAAACCCCTACAGCTGCACTGAACGCGATATCCAGAGAAACCTGTGTATATTGTGAAAACGAAACACACACAAGTAATGATTGTACTAAATTTAAGATATCCGAAAGGAAAAACATTCTAAAACGTAAGGGTTTATGCTATTTCTGTTTAAAAAGGTCCCATGTTGTGAAATCCTGTCGCTCCAGAGCTGAACTATGTCCCAAATGTAACAAAAAACACCACAAGTCTATCTGTGACACATTAGAATCTAAATCCGACAACGAAACTCCAATAACTACCATGTTTCACAATCAACACGAACCGAAAGTAGAAAGTGATATGTTGTTATTAACTTGTGACATATTAATTCATCATAATTCTAAATCGAAAATAGCGCGTATTTTGTTGGATACTGGGTCTCAAAGAAGTTTCGTTTCGGAAAATATAGTTAAAGAGCTAAAACTCCCTATAATTCGTGAAGAAAATTTGAGTGTTTATCCATTTGGTTCTTCTAAACCAATTAAAAAATCCTACAAAGTTGTTAAATTGCTACTGCGAAATCTCACGAGCTCAGCGGAGATCGAAATTGAGGCACTTCAGACAGAAATTATTTCATCGGCGCCAGTGACTATTCCAAATGAAAAAATACGAGAGCTGATGAGAGAGAAAAATTACCCCCTGGCTTACGAAAGGCGCGGTCAAGGTCAGATCGGAATTCTAATAGGCATAGATAATTTCGCTCGAGTGGCATGTGGAAAGCTTCAAAATATAAACAATCTGCTTCTACTCGAAACGGTATTTGGATATACAGTCATGGGACAGGCTGAGAAAGATATAAACACCGCAGAGCAGTGTATTAATTCTCTGTTTATGCGTTGCGAAGCAGAATCAAGTGAAATATGTAATGAACTCCGAAAGTTCTTTGAGTTGGATTCTTTAGGCATAAATGAAAAGGAAAATTTATGCGCGTCTAACGAAGTCTTAAAAAACTTTGAGGAAAATATAAAATATGAGAAGGGAAGATACGAGGTAAAATTACCGTGGAAGGATGAGGCACAAGTACCTCATAATAATTTTGACCTTGCAAAACGTCGATTTAATAAACTAATGTACAGATTAAAAGAAGATCCTTGGCTGCATGAAAATTATAAGAATGTTATTTCAGAACAACTTAGGGAAGGGATTATAGAGGAATGTCAGGATGCTGAAATAAAATTGGAAAACTGTTACTATATGCCTCACTCTGCAGTTGTTAGAAAAAATAAAACCACAAGCAAAGTTAGAATTGTATACGATGCATCTTCCAAAGAAAATAAACAAAAATCCCTAAATGAATATTTACATCAAGGACCGAATTTAAACCCCAATTTATTGACTTTAATTTTAAAGTTTCGAGAACATAAAATTGCATTTTCATCGGACATTGAGAAGGCATTTTTGCAGATTGCAATTGCGCCTTCTGATAGAGATTATCTTCGTTTTCTCTGGACAGATAGAGATTTATTTGACACAAACAACATTAAAATTTTCCGATTCAGGAGGGTTCCGTTTGGAGTTACTTCGAGCCCTTTCCTCTTAGCTGCAACGATTAAACACCACATAAAAAGATACAGAACAGAATTACCAATGATAGTAGAAATGTTAGACAAAAATTTATACGTTGATGATTTATTCTTTGGAGGTAAAGATGCCAGTGAAGCGTACAATTTGTCAGTGAAGGCAGATAAACTATTAATGGATGCAGGAATGAAATTAAGAAAATGGAGAACAAATTCCAAAGATTTGAGCAAACTCTGGTCTGAAAATAACATGGAGATCGAAGATAATGAAGAGCCATCTAAGGTTTTAGGAATAAAGTGGGATGACAAATTAGATGTTTTACAATTAGAGATTAATCCCCTCTTAGACTCAATTAAGAATGCTAAAAACACAAAACGGTTCATTTTACAAACAGTAGCTAAAATCTTCGACCCATTGGGAATTTTATCGCCATATACAATCAGAGTAAAATGTCTCCTTCAAGATATGTGGGAAAGAGGAACAAGATGGGATGAGAAACTTCCTCAAGAATTGCAAGAAAAGTGGGTCAGCTGGTACTCCGAAATTGAAGATATTAAAGATCTTTCTGTCGAGAGAAGATATTTTACAGACGAAGTTCAAATGAACACGGATGCACTACAACTTCACGTGTTCTCAGACGCCAGTCCCAGGGCTTACGGCGCAATCGCGTACTTTAGGCAAAGGGATGCGAAGGGATTTAATACTACTTTTGTAATGTCAAAGGCGCGAGTCGCCCCATTGAAACGACTGACCGTACCCAGGTTGGAACTCCTAGGAGCAGTAATTGCAGCTAGAATTGCCAAATATCTTGAAGATATTTTCAAAATAGAGAAATGCAACATCTATCTTTACACGGATTCGTCAATAGTTCTGCACTGGATTAAAGGCACTTCGAGAGAATGGAAACCATTTGTAGCTAACAGGGTCATCGAAATAAAAACGAATTCTGATCCACAGAACTGGAACTACTGTAAAGGAAAAGAAAACCCTGCAGATTTGCTCACAAGAGGTGAATCAGTTCAAAGATTGAAGAACAGTAACAGGTGGTTCAGAGGACCAGACTGGTTGGCATTACCGGAAGAACTTTGGCCATCAAGCATAGCAGATAAAGTAACATCAGAAGAAATGCTAGCAGAAAAGAAAACGGTCAAAATAGAAACCTGCAATCAGTTAGTCTGCAACACCATCCCTAATAATGACCCAATCCTAAATATTGAAAATTACAGTAAACTGTCAAAGATGTATCGAATCACTGCTTGGATCAACAGATTTGTTTATAATGCGAGAAATGATACCAAAAAATCCGGTCCGTTAACTGCCGATGAACTGCGTATCGCTGAAATTTATTGGGTAAAACACACTCAGTCAATACATTTTAAAAGTGAGATTAACTCATTGAAAGAAGGAAATTCAGTTGACAAGTCATCATGTCTATACAATTTAAATCCAATTTTAGATTCGAATGAAATTATAAGCTTAGGCGGAAGACTGCTAAACTCCGATCTGGAATTACACGAAAAACATCCATGGATAATTCCCAGCAAGTCAAAATACACCGAATTGCTAGTAATGAACGCTCATTTAAAGGTCTATCATTCGGGAGTAGCTGATACTTTGGCGGAAGCAAGAAGTAAATTTTGGATCCTTAGAGGAAGACAAGTAGTTAAATCTATCTTGAACAAATGCTTAACTTGCAAACGATCTAGAATACGTTCTGGTACACAAGTGATTGCACCTCTGCCAGCGGACAGGATCCAGAAATCCTTTCCATTCGAGATCACAGGAATCGATTTCGCTGGTCCCCTCTTTACAAGAGATGATAACAGGAAGCATTATATATTACTGTGTACATGCGCAGTCACACGTGCAATTCACTTAGAATTAGTATCTAATTTGACCACCGAAACATTCTTATTAGCTTTACGAAGATTCATCGCCAGACGTGGATTGTGTTCAACTATCTACTCCGATAACGCGAAGACGTTTAAGAGATCAAACCTTGATTTAAAAGAGATATGGAGTAACATCAATTCATCGGAAGTAAGCGATTTTTTCGGAAAAGCAGGTATAAATTGGAAATTTATTGTGGAAAGAGCTCCCTGGTGGGGCGGGTTCTGGGAGAGATTAGTAAGATCAGTCAAAACAATCCTACGCAAAGTTATCGGAAAATCGTCCCTATGTGTCGCAGAACTAGAAACCATATTAACAGAGATAGAATCTATAATTAATTCCCGACCAATCACATATTTATATGAAGATCCTGCAGAACCATCACCATTGACGCCAGCTCATTTTTTAATAGGAAGACGAGTAACGTCATTACCACCAGTAAAACTGAATGAAAACTTCATGACAACCAGAAAGACATTAACTAAACGTTATAACTACCGACAAAGACTGTTGGATCGTTACTGGGAAAGATGGAGAAAAGAATACTTAATGAACTTAAAATCGGCCAATTGTGCACCTTCTGCTGCAGCATCACGAGACTTCAAAGAAGGTGATGTGGTACTTTTGGGAGACACTAAGCTACCCAGAAACATGTAGAGCATGGGTAGAATCCTTGAAGTGTTTCCAGGTAGAGACGGAAAGGTGAGAACATGCAGCGTAAAAATCAAATCAGGAACAATTAAAAGACCTGTACAGTTGCTGTTTCCATTAGAGCTAAGAGACTGATTGAACTGCGAACTTTAATTGTGTTATATATATATTTGAGTTTAATTTGTGTAACTATTTTATTTCATATTTGTATTTTAACCTTTATTTAGTATTTAGATGAAACTTAATTTCATCGGGGGGGGGAAGATGTAGAATCTTGTGACTTTCCCCCTGGAAGAGAAAATTTCTGCGCGATTGCAGCGCCACTGGTGAGTATGTTTACTTCAGTATGTTTCACTAGAGATAAGAACCAGATGTAATGACGGACAGGCATGTTCGACCGAATAATACGGCTAAACTTTTAAAACCTGTGTCAGAAATGTACAAATGTAAATTAAGCATAATAAATTAATCCAGAATGAATGCTTATGAACATTTATAGACAAATCACAGTCACTAAGGAAGTATAGAAGGAATTACTCCAATAGCCTCAGAATAAAGTTGTGATGAAAAGTCACTCAAATCCATGTTTGAAGACAGAGATTAGCCGCGGTATAATAGGGATTTTCATTTTATTTAACAAATCAACACATATATAAACTTGAAAAATATTAAGTCCTGCGGTGGCTGGGCAGACCCTCAAAAACGCAGCTTCTCAAGGCAACAGCAAAAAAGCGAGAAAGATGACAAGAAACTTAAGCCAAGAGAGTAGTAACAGAAGCAAATCACGCCCAAGGGCACGCCAAAGAAAGTGCGAAAACAAAGAGACGATAGTAGACGTTAACCCTTTAAGGCGCAGTGATCCCGCTCTGGGAACACCAAACTCTGATGTAGCAGTCACGAAAATAGATTTGATTTCTATAAAAATAGTTGCGGGTAACACAGCTCTACAAGAATCCTCTACTTTTTAGCACGTCATTTCCCGTAAAAAAATGGTCACGATTCTTTTTAACAACACTGACATCTGCTGAAAAATGGAAGAATGCGAAGAACAGCTGGATAGATTGCCCAATGCTGAAAAAAGGGCAGTCGTTGTCATCGCTCGACTTATCTACCAGCAAGATGGCGGACGATCGAAACGTTCATCGAGTGCCATAGATCGTTTTTTGACGCAGCTGGCTGTGCCGGGCACAGCCCGCTGTCGTCAAAAAAGGGTCTCTCGATCTGTGGCACTCGATGAACGTTTCGATCGTCCGCCATCTTGCTGGTAGTTAAGTCGAGCGATGGCAACGACTGCCCTTTTTTCAGCATTGGGAAAGGGTTGCGCCTCAAAGGGTTAAATATATTTCTATATAATTATATTTGATTCCGCGACGCGCCAACCGGCAAAAGAGAAATAAATTGCTACCCTGACAAAACCACAGAAGTGGCGTGATGCCAGAAAGAGTATTAACCTAAAACATAACAGCGCAATATACTACGAAAGGAACTGTATAGGCTTTTCCCATTCAAAGAGAAAAAATAAATAAAAATGGAAGATCGCTTTTAAGTAAGGCAAGTGAAAAAAATAAAACTTTACAGGCGAAGCGAAGAAAATCCGAATCGAAAGTGCAAAGAATAAATTTTGAGCACAGATTAAATTTAGAAATAATTTACAATTAAGTAATTGATAGTTAAAAATAGATATGTGATGATCTGCATCACAAGTGTAATAGGCTTTTTTTATCTCGAAGTTACGTCGCTGACGTTTTCATATACAAAAGCAGGATGATTTCCATGGAGACAGGGTGCATTTTTGGCTTTTAAACTTAAATAGTGCATCCATTGTTTCATGTAGTTTTTTACTTTAGTAAAATTCAATAAAATCATTGTCACGTTGACACAACGTGCATATTTTTTAATGAAAAATCATTAACACAAATCCTAATAAATATTGTCTAAATTTAACCTAATAATCTATTCTAAATTTAATTTAAAAGTTTTTAATAATAGCTATCTTTTAAAGCTTTCAATTTTCCTCTTGGCCTTCTCAATTACAGCGCATTAACGTATGCTAAAGCATTTCCCTTTCAGCTGCTTTGAAATAAAATAACAGTTGACGCCGGCTAAAAGAATAATAATAACAACACCACTTCCTCGCATATATCTTTGCTCCAGCTGAAGCAGATGTGTTTGCGGTTTTTCTCTGCTGCGCAAGAAGCATATTGCTCGAAAAACACCTGCTAAAATTGTTCCAGAAAGTTCGTGCTCTTTCTATAGACACATGTTTTTAACGGTTTTTTCTTTAGCAGTTGGAGAGTAATTTTTGGTGGGGCAAGCGACTCACTTCATGTGAGGAGGCTTTGCTCACCACGACGCGTTGTACGGATTTGCATATACGTCGATCACACGTTAGGTGACGGGAGCCTTCGCCACATCGTGGTGCCAGGCCATAATGGCATCCAGCCGTGATGTTTTTGTCAACACGCTTCCCCAAGTTTATTTTGAGTGCATGTATTGTAGAGTTTTAAATGTATAATCCTGCATTTTGAAAATTGGTGTCTGTTCCAGTGAGGAAATAAAATAATATGTTTCAAGTTTATAGGTGTTGAGTGAGACTCCTTATTTAAAGGGAATGTGGTCTTCAAAATGTGTTTTTCTCCGGAAGTAAAATGTGTTATCCCAGTGAAGTGTTCAAAGTGTTTGTGTGATAATGTTTCAGAGGAGGTAAAACGACATGCGCCATCAAAAGCGAATTTCATTCTTGATTTTGGAATTTGTCCTTCCTCGTCGCTCTGATGAGGGATTTCTAGTTTGAGGGAATTCGTTCAGTGGGGAAGAAAAGCATGTTCACCTAAGGGGAATAATTCTCCTTTCGACATCGTTGCGAGTGTGAATTTAAAATGTGACCCACTATACGATCGTGTTCTTAAAACTATGTCGCTCTCACTACAAAGTCGTACCAGTTATAATCTTTACAAAATAATTCATCGTCTTCTTACGATCACCGCCTTCCACCGTACATCTCCATAGGATAAAATTGGTGCCGGTGAACCAGGCACGTTCCAACATCAGATAGTGTATTAAAATCGTCGTGATTTTCGTGCTGGTGCTGCAGTGTGTTGTTTTTATTCTTGCGGCGTTGTGACGAAGCAAAAAAAAAAAAAAAAAAAAAAAGGAAAGAAGATGTATTGACAAATGAGCGCTTCCTTTTACTTCATGTTTTTATTATATTTTGGGATCCCAACCTTTTTTTTAATTTTTATTATATTATGTGTTAACACCTTTTTTTTTTCTTTTACGAGTGAGTGTTCATATAAATATATCTAGTATTATAGTTAGTTTTATGCATTATTTGAACTTTGATTACAGTGATTGATATTTTGATTGATTTTTTTTACTATAAATATATGCGTATATACTTCATAAAAAGTAATTTTCTTCGAAGTAATGAACGTTATTTATCTTATATTTTTTGCATATATCTAAATAATTGACAATTTCTGAGTATACTGCTGAAACCAGTTAAATAAACTAAGCAGATTTAGAAATGTTTATTTGTGCACTTAGAATTGATAAGTAGCAATTTTATATTTTTATCATATTTTTATCTGTGCATAATTTTAAATGAGTACTAAAGGTAAAAATAAATTAGCCAAATCGACAAATATGTCTAATACAGCCATTCTTAATATTCTGCCTTTTCAGGGAGAACCTCATTTATTGGAGTTTTTCTTTAATCAAGTAAAGGACATACAGAATTTAAATAATTGGGATGATGCACAAACAAAATTATTTCTAAGTAGTAAGCTTTCAGGTGCTGCTCTGCAATATTATGCAGAATCTCCTTTTTTTGCTGAGGCAAAAACTATTAATGAAATTCATGTACAATTTCAAAATTTCTTTGGAACTAATAATACTCAGGCTAACATAAGCCAGTTACATAGTCTAAATTTACTTCCTAATGAATCCATGCTGAACCTATCCCATCGCTTAGACCTAATTACTAAGAAGGTTTACAGCAACATATCTGATAAAGAAGCGTTAGATACGACAAAATTTAATCATTTTCTTAATGCAATTCCTCGTGATATCAGAAAAATATTACAAATCGAAAAAGTAAATAAGTATGATAAGGCTGTTTCCCGAGCTCATGAATTGCAGCAAATTAATTCTGCTGATTCCCCACCTCGAGCTCAGTCCTCCCAAATAAGATCATTAACCGAGGAAGTAAACTCGCTAAAAGAACAAATCAATAAACTCGAAGAGGATAATAAAGATAGTGTTTCTGATAAACACAATAACTCTAAATTTCAACGCAGTCATCCTTATAACAGACGAATTTGTAACAACTATAGAAACAATCAATATAAATTTAGGCATAATAATAGAGATTTCAAAAATTCCAACAACTATTTTCCTCGACAAACAAAGGCAAATAATTTTAAGAAATATTCTATAACATGTCAGTTCTGCTACAAAAAAGGGCATAATGTCCACCAATGTTTCAAAATGAAAAATTCTTTGATTCCAATTCAGACCATAACTCAGCCTAATCCTATGTTCCAAAATTTGCCTACTAGTGATGCCTCTCAACAAAATGTGGTATCACAATTTTCTAATACGAATCCTACTTCTTTTTTACCCAGTAAGGATCATTTAAACTGCTAATGAGAACTCCTGGTGCTGGTACTCGAGATTCTCAAGTGACTTTATCCCAACCAGCTACGTCAAAACTTCCACCTATGAGAACCATAGCCCCCGATGCTCGAGTTTCTCCAATGACTTTTCCTCATCCAGAGACCTTTTCTTCACAAAGATCAACACATACTCAAACCTTACAACCTATAAAAATTTGTAAGAATTCTGAATCTCAAACTGATAATTTTGTGATGGATGAATGCCAAATTATTGCAAGTGTCTTTGATAATTCATTTAAACTTCCAATTATTCCAATTCAACTACATGATAGTAATATTCCTATGCTCATAGATAGTGGCTCATCCTTATGTATTTTATCACAGAATGTTTTCAATAATTTAAAACGTGCAATTAATTATAAATTTCTTTCACGTTCTGTTAGAATTAGTACAATTAACTCAGAGGTTGCCTTTTCTAGTTGTGTTGAAATTTCATTTAAAATAAATAATAAACATTTTAGACATCACTTTTTCATCACCAATGTGACCATTTAATCTCAATTTCAGGGTATTCTTGGATTTGACTTTATTCAAAAATTTAATTTACAATTAAATCCACATTCTGGAACTGTTTCGATTGGTGACGTGCTTGTTCCCTTAATGAAAAATCAGAATCTGAACAGGGAAATTCATACAACCACTGTAAATAACATGACTAATTCTGAATCCCCTACTATTACACAAGAGTTAAGTAATGACATGCCTATTACAATTAAACTTGATAAGAAATCATTTTACACCCCGATGACTTTCAATATGTAAAACTTAATCTGCATAAATGTCCGTATACTGAATTTTTGTTTGAACCTAATATACAATCATTAAAACTAGAAATTTATGATTCAATACATTCCATTGCTAATTCTGATATTAAAAATCCCCATTTTTATATCTGTGTGAAAAATAATTCTGATGAAACCATACACTTAAATAAAGCAATGAGTATTGGAACTATAAGTCCTATTGAAGAAGCTCAATTAAATATTCACACAAATATGCCTGATGACCATGTCAATATTATTACTGCCTCCGATGAAATAATTCAACAAAGAAAGAGTGAGCTTACAGAAAATGACTTTGAGTTGAAACATTTAACTCACAATGAACAAAACCAAATAAAAGAAATATTAATGAACCATTTTTCTGCTTTTTCAAAATCTTTGAAAACCTTGGGACACACAGATAAAATTAAACCGCAGTTATCATTTATAAATAAATTCCCGATTAGGACTTTACCATTTCCCATCCCTCAATCCTTACAAGATGAGGCTCTGAGACAACTAAATGAACTGCAGGAAGCCAGTATCATTGAAAGAACTCCCACTGAATGGGCATCTCCTATGCTTTTAGTAAAAAAGAAAGCTCTAGATCCTAATTCTAAACCGAAATTCAGACTGGCACTCGACTTAAGACTTTTAAATGCTATCTTAAAACCATCGGCTTACCCACTACCAAAAATTTCTACAATTATTTCCAATTTATCAAACTATAAATAATTTACTGTTTTGGATTTATGTAGTGCATATTGGCAAATTGACTTACCCCATGAATACAGAGATATTATTGCTTTTACTACACCTTGGGGTACTTTTCGCAGCAACCGCCTTGTTTTTGGTTTAAAAACTGCTGCCAGCACATTTCAAGCTTTAATAGACAATATCTTACAAGAGTCTGAGGTTTCTGGAGTTATGGCGTATCAAGATGATATTGTTATTGGTTCAAATTCTTTCGAGGAAACTCTTCAAAAACTTGACGCCTTACTTAATACTCTAATCAAAAACAACATCACTTTATCCCCAAATAAATGTCAATTCCATCTTACCAAAATAGATTATTTGGGCTTTCATCTATCAAATCATAAAATTTCACCAATTTCCTCCAATATTATCAAAATTACTGGTTTTCCAATTCCTAAAACAAAAAGACAACTTAAACGCTTTCTAGGAGTTTGTGGATTTTATCGAAATTTAATACCTTCATATGCTGAACTAACATATCCTCTTGTCCAGTTAACTTGTCCTAAACAAAGTTTTCAATGGCTTGACATTCACACTGAGGCATTCAATAAACTACAGAAAATTTTCTTCACTAAACCTTTTGTTTGTTTACCTGACTGGTCTAAACCTTTCATTTTGAATACTGATGGTAGTCATCAAGCAATTTCTGGTGTCATTTTACAAGAATTTAATGGTGAATTACATCCTATTTCTTACTTTAGCAAATCTTTATCTAAATCTGAAAGAAATTATCCAGCCATAAAAATTGAATTAAAGGCTCTACATGACTCTGTTTTAGCATTTAAACATTTTCTATACAATCGAGAATTTATTGTTATGTCAGACAGTAAACCATTAAAGTACTATAGAAAAACTACTTCTCCTGCTGATCTCACTACAAAATGGCTATGCGAATTAAGTGAATATACTTTTAATTTCAAACACATTCCTGGTAAACAAAATCTTTTGGCTGATTACTTTTCACGTCTTGAAGAAACGCCACCACACCATGACATAAATTCTCAACCAAGTACTTTAAATTTAAATAATGATGTACTTCCTGTCATTGATGATGCAATTTCTGAAACACCTGATAATTTTGAAAATATTAATTATTTAAATGTTTCACAGTCTTCGCCACAAGACCCACTTTTAGAAATTTCTTGCAAGACATTTCTTGGTGAACAACAAAAAGACAAAACTACTTCAAAAATTATAAATGATTTGGAATCTAATAACAACAGCAACAACAATAAATGTTATTTTCTACATCCTCATAATAAATTATTGTACTATGCTAAAGAATCTTCATCTTTGGAAATTCATCCTACTATTGTTGTTCCTAACTCTCTAAAGAAAAAGGTTTTGGCCATTGCCCATTTACCACATTTTGGTATTGCAAAAACATATGAATTTCTTCGACAGCGTTATTTTTGGTTTGGTATGTATGCTGATACAGTTAACTTTATTAATTGATGTACTAAATGCATAACTTTAAAATCTCATGCTACTCCACCTATTCCTTTGCAAAATAATCACATACCTGAAAAACCTAATGAAGTAATTTCCATGGACATTCTTGGACCTCTAAATAATGGAAAACATATTCTTACAATAATTGATCATTTTACTCGTTTTCTACAGCTCTATCCCTTAAACTCTATTACTACTGATGCTGTTGCTAACTGTTTATTTTCATACATTTCAACTTTTGGCAGACCTGCCATTATACTTACTGACTTAGGTACTCAATTTACTAGTGCTGTTTTTGAAACCTTTAACAAAGTTTTTGGAATTAAATTAAGACATTCTACTTCGGGACACCTACAGGCTAATTCAATTAGTGAGAGAATCAATACCTCAGATAAATCAACTGTAAATGCTATAATTCAAGATGGTTATAACTTTGCTCATGCTATAAACATTCATGTAAATATGTATAATGCTTCTACACATTCTTCTACTCAATTTTCTCCTAATGTAATACAATTTGGAAGAGAGTTACCTATGATTTTTGATACGTATGACCCACAGGTACAGTTTCATCATTTAGATAAAGCTCATTATCTGTCTCAAGTAATGTCCACCCTGAAGCGAATTTATACTGACACATATTCTAATCTAAAGTCTGCACAATATGAACAAAATTTAAAGAAAAATGAAAATGCCAAGCTTAGATTTCCTTTCCCTGGTGATATTGTTTACTTAAAGTCTAAAGATAAATATAATAAACATCTTACTGGACCTTATAAGGTTATACAAAAATATTCTCCTGTTATTTATTCAATTCAATTATTAGATAATCCTGACACTTCTGTTCGCAAAATGCATATTGATAGGTTAAAACTTGCTCCTCCTCGAAGGTCTTTACTTAATGACTTGCCTGTTATTGATAGTCACTATCAGGTTCCTACTTCGCACTCTTATAATTTTAGGCCGCGTAAAAATTAATTTAACTTTTTTTGTTTTTTTTACTGGGCACTTTCAATGCGAACAGCCTGATCAACTGTTTGTATTGAACCTGTTCCTTTCTTCTTTTAACTGCTGTAATATATTTAAAATAATTTTTAATTTAACATAATTCTCTTGTGACATGTTTGTGTGGCAGTTTAAATTCCCCAATGTGGTAAACATTGACATTTTTCCTTCTACTGTCCTATCCTCCCCTTCTCCTCTAGTAATTGGAAGAAATCCCGTTTGATGTAAGTGAAATCAAACTACTGCACTCATTTTTTTCATTTTTTCGTTTTTTGCTTTCCTTTTTGGGAAGCTAACTCAGCAAAAAGTTTTAGCCTTGAAATGCTATAATTGCAATTTTCATTTGGTACAATGCATACCAAAGCCTTTTCAGTTTTGAAATTTAAAATTTTTGTTCACAATATTATTTAAAAAATAATAATAATTAAATAAAATAAAGTAAAGGCATGAGTAAGTTTGTGTTGTTTCTATAATGTGAAATATGAGATAAAGTAAATGTATATATTTTGTATGTCCCTCCTTTTTCTTTCAAGATGGCAAATTTTTTTTACATTTTAAATAAGAACAATGTTGTATTGAAATTCTTTTGAATGGCTACAAGTGGTACCACTTCAAAAAAAATCAGAGCTCTTTCCTTTTATATATAACAAATCCCGGGTTACTCTTTATTGAAAATTTTATTGAATTTTTGTGTGAAACATTATCTTTATTTTGATATCAAATACTATTGAAATGTGTATATGCAAGAACTGTTGACAATCTTTTTCAGCTGACAAAATCAGCAATGCAAGAACCTCAGCACAGTTTTAGATTTCGTGATTTTTTTTAGTATGGACTGAATCATGTAAAATCAAGACGGACAATTTTAAGGTTTTCTGCAAGAACTTTATGCAATTTTTTTAATATTACTGGACTTTGATTGATATACTGTTTTAATATTTATGCTGAACATGTAATTTTTTTCTGAAAACTTGGGGGAGTATATGTCACGTTGACACAACGTGCATATTTTTTAATGAAAAATCATTAACACAAATCCTAATAAATATTGTCTAAATTTAAACTAATAATCTATTCTAAATTTAATTTAAAAGTTTTTAATAATAGCTATCTTTTAAAGCTTTCAATTTTCCTCTTGGCCTTATCAATTACAGCGCATTAACGTATGCTAAAGCATTTCCCTTTCAGCTGCTTTGAAATAAAATAACAGTTGACGCCGGCTAAAAGAATAATAATAACAACACCACTTCCTCGCATATATCTTTGCTCCAGCTGAAGCAGATGTGTTTGCGGTTTTTCTCTGCTGCGCAAGAAGCATATTGCTCGAAAAACACCTGCTAAAATTGTTCCAGAAAGTTCGTGTTCTTTCTATAGACACATGTTTTTAACGGTTTTTTCTTTAGCAGTTGGAGAGTAATTTTTGGTGGGGCAAGCGACTCACTTCATGTGAGGAGGCTTTGCTCACCACGACGCGTTGTACGGATTTGCATATACGTCGATCACACGTTAGGTGACGGGGGCCTTCGCCACATCGTGGTGCCAGGCCATAATGGCATCCAGCCGTGATGTTTTTGTCAACACGCTTCCCCAAGTTTATTTTGAGTGCATGTATTGTAGAGTTTTAAATGTATAATCCTGCATTTTGAAAATTGGTGTCTGTTCCAGTGAGGAAATAAAATAATATGTTTCAAGTTTATAGGTGTTGAGTGAGACTCCTTATTTAAAGGGAATGTGGTCTTCAAAATGTGTTTTTCTCCGGAAGTAAAATGTGTTATCCCAGTGAAGTGTTCAAAGTGTTTGTGTGATAATGTTTCAGAGGAGGTAAAACGACATGCGCCATCAAAAGCGAATTTCATTCTTGATTTTGGAATTTGTCCTTCCTCGTCGCTCTGATGAGGGATTTCTAGTGCATATGTGAATTCGTTCAGTGGGGAAGAAAAGCATGTTCACCTAAGGGGAATAATTCTCCTTTCGACATCGTTGCGAGTGTGAATTTAAAATGTGACCCACTATACGATCGTGTTCTTAAAACTATGTCGCTCTCACTACAAAGTCGTACCAGTTATAATCTTTACAAAATAATTCATCGTCTTCTTACGATCACCGCCTTCCACCGTACATCTCCATAGGATAATCATGTGTAACATAACTGCGCTAATGCATTGTCCCCGCTTTACGAAGTGCAAGATAAAAAAAAATATTTGTCAACATGTTATTTACGTGGTATATTTAATGCTATAAATGAAACTTAAGAAGCAGAAATATATGTAGAAATCAGACATTTGCGACACAATCAGACAGACGTCTTGCGACAAATCAGACAGACGTCTGCATACCGTAAAGTTCTTACTTTTCTGGTCGCCGGTGACACTGACGTAGTTTTTGTGTCATCATGTTGTTATCGTCTCAGATATGATTTTCCTCTCATGACGTCAACTTTTAGTCACGATTCAAGTAATTTTTCACATTTTGAGATTCCGTATTATTGGGTTTATTTCGAATTATATGTGTAAGGAAAATATTCATCTCCAACCGTGCGGAGAACGGGTAAGCAGCTATAGTAGTTAATAAAATGCGTCATGAATAACAACTTCATGTCTACTTTTTATGTTGCTTTATTACTTCGTTCATTTTAATAGCAATAGGTGAAATAATATAGCTTGGCGGAGTTCGCGATGAAGGGTGTTATCACCGTAAGTACCCAGTAATGTTTATATCTGGATGTTGCCATTTGCAGCGTAGAAATATCGTCAATTTTGATACCGCATACGTTAGTGTAATATATAAATAGATTGGACATTACAAAAAACTGGGCTGTTCGAGCCTTGTCAAAGGGAGACCCCCCCTTAACCCCCCCCCTAATTTTTTAGTTTCATTATTGCCATATTAAAACGATATTAATTGATTATATCATTTTATCTCTCATCTTTCGTGTATTTCGCATGGTAACCCTATGTTGAAATTTTTATGATTGTAAATTATTTATAAAAAATACATGTGGTGCATATTCTACAGTTTACGAAATATTGTAACAATAGATTAAAGCTGTTGTGAAATAATAGTATTTAAATATATGTAAAAAATACATGTGATGCATATTCTACAGTTTACGAAATTGTAACAATAGATTAAAGCTGTTGTGAACTAATAGTATTTAAATATAAATGCAACCTTACGCAGCTTATAGAAATTGGTGGTTTACGTAACACATACTAATATTTTACTTTATCTACACATTGTTGCCACATTCTCATATAACATTTACAAAACGGATGAAAATTTTAAACAATCATTTTATCAAATAAATGCAACTTTACGGAGCTTATAGAAATCGGTGTTTTACACAACACATACTAACATTTTCAGCGGACATTTATTCTTACTTTTATGTCGCATTTTCGCGTCTCATTTTCATCGCACATTTTCAATAAGAGGGTGAGAGATAAAATGGCATAGTCATTAATATCATATTATTATTGCTTGTTTAATTGCATGCACACAGTTGTTACACACAACCCCTAATCTATGAAAATATAACAGATTCTTCAATGATGAAGCAATGAAATAGATGCACAATGGAGTCTTCACTTGCTGATTCCTTGCTAAATTTTATTTCTCTAAGTAATTACTGTTTTCATCAGTTCACATGTTAATCCTTTAATTGCTGTTCTTTTAAAAGTACGCAGATGAACTTAACATATTATTGTAGCTATTGTACTTGTGCAATAAAAATTACACATATAGAAATTGTTCGTATTTTCAGTATGCTACCAGCTAACTATTAGAAAAAGAAGTGATGCCTCGCCCGATCCAACGGTCTGGAGTTTTGGTCGTTTTCGTGTGTTTCGTGATGTAACGTGAATACGCGTTAGAACTCCTTACAAAAGTTCTGCGACCAAGCCTCCGCTCTCCCCATAGGCAGATACTGAAACAATTGTTACATTGTATTTCTTTCAATGTTTTAATTGTGATATAGATAAAGGAATACAGTTCATAAAAAAGATCTAGCCTACCTGCCCTGGTAGCTTTTCTGTCGATTTCCTGTTTCCTGCTACTATCTCAGTGAATCAAGTGAGTGTCTAAAGGACGAATACAATTTATTTCTGGATTAAATAAACACATCTTACACTACACAACATTTACAAAAGACATTTAGATTTTGTTATCAGAGGGGGAGAACCCCTTTTTCACGTCAGTTTACACGGAAGCCTTCGCTGCATCTGAAAGGCAAAAAAAAAAAGGATTAGAGTTCAAAAGCGCCCTCTTCTGGCGCAGGGGAAAGTCATTCTGCTTCATCCTCCGGCCCCAAAGGACCTTTGGACAAACAGTCGCTAGGTCCTTTTTCATCTACATTAAGTTCAACAGGATACAAAAGTTGAATTGGTCGTTTCAGTATAGTTCCATTGGGAAGTTTGATAGTGCATGCACGAGTCTTTCCATCACGTCCGGGATGAACACTGATGACTATACCCATCTTCCACATAAGTCGAGGAAGCTTTTCGTCATACACTAAGACAGTCGAATTTTTCGTCGGTTCAACATTTGATTTGGACCGCATTGACTGGTGGGCAGATCTCAGTTCTAACAAATACGATGATTGCCATTTTCTCCATATTCTTTCCAAAATGGCTCTTTTATGTTTCCACTTACCCTTTAGATCAGACTTGGTGGAGGTTGGCGCTACCGATGAGTGTGGAGGGAGAGCAACAAGTCTTCTACCTATGAGGAAGTGTCCAGGAGTAAGTGGCTCAGGTTCCTCGAACTCACTGTAGACAAATGTGAAAGGTCTGGAATTTATAATAGCCTCAACTTCTATGACTATAGTCTCTAGTTCTGGAAACGTCAAAGATGATTTTCCTAGTATTTTTCTTAGGCAATTTTTTGTGGATCTTATAAGTCTTTCCCAAAATCCTCCCCACCATGCTGCTCTCTCTACGATAAAATTCCACTCGACGTTTTTATTTGCAAAGTAGTTCTGGATTTCTTCTTCCTTCAAAAGTTTCCACAGCAAATTTATTTCGGTTTTAGCTCTTTTGAATGTACTCGCGTTGTCCGAGTATACTTTTCTGCATAGTCCTCTTCTGGATACAAATTTTCTAAACGCGAGTAAGAATGTTTTGGTTGTCAGATCTTCGATGAGCTCAAGATGGACAGCTCTGGTGACGGCACACGTAAAAAGCAGAATGTAGGCTTTTTTTGTTCCGTCTGTACTTTTTACGTAAAGGGGACCAGCATAATCGATACCCGTTACTTCAAATGGATGAGTCTGCTTAATACGATCTGGGGGAAGAGGAGCTTCGTCTTGGGTAAAAGGCTTAACTCGAAATTTTTTGCAAAGATTGCAGTTGAACACAATGCTCTTGATTCGCTGTCGTCCTTTTAGGATCCAAAATTTTTCTCTAACGTCTGTTAAGGTGTCCGCAATTCCTGCATGCCCTAACCGCAAATGGCTGCGGCGAATCACGAGATTGGTAAAGTGACTTCTGTCGGGTAACAACATCGGGTACGCTTCGTTATGAGTAATGTCAGCATACTGAAGTCGGCTTCGAAGGCGAATAATATTGTTTTCATCTAACCCAACGGAAAAAATTTTCAATTTGGAATTTGGAGATATTTCACGACCGCACCTTAGTGCTTCCAATTCTTCCCCGAAGTTTTTTTCTTGAGTTTTTCTTATTCAGTATTCTTCTGCTGACTGTAACTCTTCGCTACTAAGAGTTCCAGATCTACTGTTTTCTTTATTCTTAAGGTTAAAGATAAATCTTTTTACCCAGGCAGTGATGCGTAAGAGTTTCGTTAAGTGCCCAAATTTTTCAATGTCAATAATTTTTTCGGTCTCGACATTTATAGTGCAAACGGTTGACTCATTGACTTCGTCACAATTTCCAATGTCCGCAATTTCTTGGCTTTCTTTTGGCCAATAATCTTCACTTTCTCTCAACCACTTTGGTCCTTTCCACCACAGCTCTTTATCAAGCAGATTTCGTAAAGATTCGCCTCGAGTCAGCACATCAGCTGGATTTTGATCTCCAGGGCAGTGCGACCAAAATGAAGCATCAGTCCTTGAACGAATCTCACTCACACGATTTTGGACAAACGTTTTCAGTTTCTTAGAATTTCCACGAATCCAATGAAGCACAATCATCGAATCTGTCCAGAATCTAATTCGTGCATTTGTTATATTTGAAAGGCTGTTTCTTACGTACTCACATAGTCGACTTCCAACTACAGCTGATAGCAATTCAAGTCTTGGAAGAGTTAATTTTTGAAGTGGTGCAACTCTGGATTTGGAGCAAATTAACGATGTCCGAAACTGTCCGTTATAATCTGTATACCGAATATACAGGACTGCACCGTAGTCTCACTTGCTCGAATCGACGAAACAATGAAATTCAAAATCTTCATTTTCGTTAGCGTCCTTGAGGTAAAATCTGGGTATTTCAAATTCCTTTAAATCTTCTTATTCATCACACCATTTGTTCCATTCTTTCATTATATCAAATGGTAGAGGATCATCCCATTTAATTTTTGATCCCAAATATTCTGAAGAAGAATTTTTGGTCTCAGCGTAAAGGGAGTAATAAAGCCAATGGGGTCATATAATTTTGAGGCAATTTTCAAAAGTAATCGTTTAGTTAACGGATTAAATTTTTGATTAAATTTAAGAAATTCACATGCTAATTTTAACATATCATCGTCTGAATTCCAGAGGTAACCTAAAACTTTCGAAGTTTCCCTTAAAGATTCGTTACAGTTTTCAGCCTGATCCAGCTTTATTTGAAGACATTCCGAATTGGTTTTCCATTTACGCATATTAAATCCACCTTCGTGTAAAATTTCTTTTATTTGTCGGTAAATTTCAAAACACTGATTTTCATTTTCTAATCCAGAAATTAAATCGTCAACGTATAATTGGGAATTTAAAATACGATATGCTAACGGATATTTATGTTCGTACTTTCTTATGTGATGTTTGAGAGTTGCAGCCAGTCAAAAGGGACTTGGAGTAGCTCCAAATAAAACACGAGTCATTCTAAAAATGGTAGTTTTCAAACTCGCATTCCTTTCATAATCATTCTCAAGCCATAAAAACCTAACCTCATCTCTATCATTTTCATCTAACAATATCTGTAAGAACGCTTGCTCTATATCGGCAGTTAACGCGATTGGTTTGTTTCTAAAATCTATAAGTAATTTTAGTGAGTCAGGATTCAAATTCGGTCCGGAATGTAAACAATCATTTAACGATAATTTATTTTGCGAGTGTGATGAGGCGTCAAAAACTACTCTTAGCTTCGTTGTAATTTTATCATCACGAATAACGGCCTGATGAGGCATATAATATTCTCTATAGATATTCTTTTTCTCCTTTTCTTTAAATTCTACAGGTTCGATTATACCCTCGCAAATCTGTTTCGATAATACATCCCTATACCGCTGGTAAAATTCCTTATCTCTATCAAATCTCTTAACCAGTTTTCCTAAGCGACATTTTGCGATTTCATAATTATTTTCTAATTTATCCGCATTCTCATTCCACGGTAGTTTAACCTTGTATCTGTTGTTCTGAAATTTTATATTTTTCTCAAAATCCTTTAAAACAACTTCTCCGTCATTATTGGATAAATCCCTTTTTTCGTTTTCAATGCCCATTATATCCAATTTCCAAAAATTTTGTAAAATCAGATCGGAATTTTCTTCTCGCGAAGAATCTACAACTACCTTCATTATTTTCGCGCTCCTCTCAGTGTCAATTTTATTTTCTAAATCACAAGAACCGCTCAAAAACCCATCCGAAAAGACTATCCATTGCAACAACAGAAGAATTCGGTATCCTGCGTATTTCACCGGAGACGATACTCCAATAATGTTCGGCGCCTATCAGAATTCTGACTGGGGGGAAATCAAGGAGTTGGGAATGCTCATTTCCACGTCGAAACAGCTGATCCGATGATTCATCTGCCAGTGAAAATTTGTTTATGCCACAATGTTCTTTTATTTCTAGCTCTGGCCGATAAATTACTGCACTGCTTATCTTGTCAGTAGCTAAAGCTTCTAATTGTATCTTTTTCGTGGGATCACGAACGTTTCTCAAATTTACTAGAACGCGATTTATAATTTCTTTCTGGGGTTCTTTCGAACCAAAGGGGTATATTTTTATAGTTTCTTTTCCTATTATTTTTAATTTTAATTCATTAACGAGTTCCGATTCAATAAATGATCTTTGACTCCCCAAATCTAATAATAACCGTATTTCGGCTGGTTTAACCTTATTTTCTACAAATACTGTTGCAGTTTGAAGTAAAATATCTGTGTTCGAATTTCTATCTCCCGTAACGGAGGACACAATCGTTTCACTCTGGGGAACTTCTGATTTTGGTTCCAAACGTTTTTCGCAAATATTTTGATTATGCTTTTGGAAACAGAAATTACATGCGGGTTTCTTAAAACATCGATTTACAACGTGAAATTTTTGTAAACAATTAAAGCACCTTCCTTGACGTAATAGACTTTGTTTTTTATCAGAAATACTTAATTTACATTCATTACTTTCATGACGATCATCGCTACAGAATATGCATTTATTTTCATTACTAACTACATTAAAAGCAGCAGCACTCGGATTCTTGGCGTATTTTGGTTCCGAAAAATTATTTTGTCCCAATCTAGTTAAATCCCTTTCATTTCTATTTTTAGAATTGTGCTGAAAGTAATCAGACTCCTTCTTCTGAAACGAAAATGTACGTTCTCTAATTTCGATTTTCAAATATTCTAACAATTGCGTTACATTCCAAGAGTCTGTTTCGTTTTTATATTCGCGGTTGTAGTTCAAAATTAAGCTATCTGGAATTAATTTAGTTATGATAGGAAAAAGTAAATTACCATAACTGTCTAGCTCAATACCAAGCGATTCTAAACTACGTATTTGAATTTCACATGTATCGTACAATTCGCGCAGGTCTTTTATATTTGATGCATTACGAATAGGTGACAAATTTAATAAATTATTTATGTGAGACCTAATCAAAATTTCCCTTTTGCCATATCGGTCTTCAAGAATTTTAACAGCAATATCATAATTTTTGTCTGACAACGATAATCCCTGTATCGCGATTTGAGCTTTTGATTTTAATAAGCTTTTTAAGTATGTAAATTTGTCTATTTTATTGAGATTTTTATTTTCGTGTATCGCGTTTTTGAACTGAGACCAAAATTCTTGGAAATTCTCAGGATTGCCGTCAAACTTTAAGATGTTAATTTTGGGTAATTTAATCTTAATTGGAACATTTGAATTTAGAGATGGGTCGTTAGTAATTGTATTTGAAATATCGGCGCTAGCATTTTTTGTTTCTTGGTTCGTGCATTTTTTTAGAACTTTTTCAATTTTAATTTTATACATGATGATTTTATCTCTATATTCTTGAGCTGCTTCAACTTCGGCTGGGATTTGTTTACAGTCTTCGATTTCATCTATGATTAACTTATCGAGCTCAATTATTTGTTTTTCCTTTTCTGACAACTGAGCGAGAGCAATTTCTAAATATTCCTCACCTAATTTTGCCAAGGCTTCGTCGATTTTAGGAGTCAGTTTCGTGAAGCTTGTACTCAAGCCACCTCTTTGTGTTTTCAATTTATTCGTCACTTCTGACGTCATTTTTTTTTTCACTTAACAATTACAAACAATCAGCAGGAAAAATCGAGGGTTAAGGCACCAAATGAAACAATTGTTATACTGTATTTCTTTCAATGTTTTAATTGTGATATAGATAAAGGAATACAGTTCATAAAAAAGATCTAGCCTACCTGCCCTGGTAGCTTTTCTGTCGATTTCCTGTTTCCTGCTACTATCTCAGTGAATCAAGTGAGTGTCTAAAGGACGAATACAATTTATTTCTGGATTAAATAAACACATCTTACACTACACAACATTTACAAAAGACATTTAGATTTTGTTATCAGAGGGGGAGAACCCCTTTTTCACGTCAGTTTACACGGAAGCCTTCGCTGCATCTGAAAGGCAAAAAAAAAAAAAAGGATTAGAGTTCAAAAGCGCCCTCTTCTGGCGCATTTGAAAGTCATTCTGCTGCAGATACTTCTCATGTGGACTTGTCACAAAACAAAACACACTGTTGTAACATCACTGAAGAGACCAGATAGTTATTTATGACCCTTTAAGAAAGTTGTAACTATAAAAGGAGTTCAACTGTACTTGTAGCTTCTCTCCCCCCCCCCTTTCCAAACTAAAATCCTGGGTGCACCACTGCACACGTGCAAATAAAATTATGGTGGAAAGTGTATTAAGGGATGAGCTGCTGGACATGGTTTATTTTTCTTGTTCTCTGTCCTTTGAAGGTTCTCTATTTTACCTCAACTGCTTCCGTTTCAGGTCGTGGGAAATCTTCCGCATTGTTCGAGGATCTCGGGGAGCTGCTGAAAACGGGCAAGTTCTCCGACGTCGCTCTGCAGGTTGGGGACAGGCAGTTCCCCGTCCACAAAGCCATCCTGGCGTCGCGCTCGGAAGTGTTCGACACCATGCTCAGCCACGACATGAAGGAGAAGCAGACCGGCATCGTCGCAGTCGACGACGTCGACTCTTCCGTTATGGCCAGCTTACTGCAATACATCTACACCGGCAGAGTGGACGACTTCGACTGCGAGAGGGCCACGGCACTGTTCTCCGCCGCCGACAAGTACTGCCTCGACGAACTCAAGAGATGGTGCGTCGGAATCATGCTGTCGAACCTGGACGCGCAGAACGTCTGCCAGGTGGCTGTTCTGGCGGACTTGCACGACGAAACCAAACTGAAGACGGGGGTGAAAGGCACGTTCCGCAAGTTCAAACACCAGATCCTGAAGTCCAAAGAGTGGAAGGGTCTGATTCAACAAAAACCTCAGCTTGCGTCTGATCTTCTTCAGGCAGTGTGTGTTGACTTTCACACCCGTACCTAGAGGAAATTCCGATATGCGACACACTATACTCATTGTACCTTTTAGCTTTTTGTAGTTTTTAGCATTTACCTGTATTTTAATGTTACTTTTTAATTGGTGACGTTGTTATGCTGCTTTACATGTCGTCTGGCGCAGCATTTCTTAGATGGATTTGTGCCTAAAATCTCAACCAACTAAACAACCATTTCGATGCAAAATAAATCTTATCTCCCTTTGATATGTATTCTTTATGTTTTCTCTCAAAAATGTAATGGACCGTACTCCAGTTTCCCTTAGTTAACCTTAAAAGACTACCTGTTTGTGTTTAGAAATTTTGATTATTTTCGGTAATTTTAGAAAACTTTCGCAAACGATGATTCAAAACTTCTGAAAATATCCAAAAATGAAAGTCATTCCAGCAAACTAATAGCAGATTTACATCTTAGTAAAAACACTAGAAAACTGAGGTTTCAAAGTTTAAATTAATGAATGACTTTGTAATTAACATTTATAATTTACAAAAAAAAAATAGTAGTGTATATGCAATCGTTGTCTGTATGGATGGTGGAGCTCTGGAAAAAGGAACCTTTTTATGACCACCCGAAACGATCCAACCCAGCTTATATTTTACTTACGGGTGTTCATTACCAAGTTCTTAACATTTCTCACGTGTTCAATTTATTTTAAACATATTGATTTTTTTTTTTTTTTTCAAAGGGCGGGCTCTTGTTCATGAAGCATTCGTCACTACTAAAGGACTAAACCCGAATTACTGGCCATTTTATTGTGTGAGCACCCAGTGGTCGGCCAGCGTTACCCCCTGTGAAGAGACGAACAAGTTAGCATCCGAGATTAACCCGAACCCAAAGGTGTGACATTCTATCACACCTTTGGGTTTGGGATCGTTCTTAAGCCATTGTATCACCTGGGCGACTTTTATTTTAACCGTTTGAGGCGCAAACCTTTCCCAATGCTGAAAAAAGGGCAGCCGTTGCCATCGCCCGACTTAACTACCAGCAAGATGGCGGACGATCGAAACGTTCATCGCGTGCCACAGATCTAGAGACCCATTTTGACGACAGCCGGCTGTGCGTCTGCTGCCAACATGCATATCTGCTAATGCTCTTTGAGACATTTGGACTAGAGATGGGGAAAGAATGAACGCCTTGTTCTTTTGAACCTGTTCTCAAGAAAGAACGGGAACACCCTGTTCAGTGATCACGGCAAAAACATATTCTCATTTCATTAAGGTCCGACGCTGTCGTCAGCCAGCTGTCGTCAAA
The DNA here is from genome assembly GCA_038373885.1 of Cheiracanthium punctorium. Taxonomy (NCBI): domain Eukaryota; kingdom Metazoa; phylum Arthropoda; class Arachnida; order Araneae; family Cheiracanthiidae; genus Cheiracanthium; species Cheiracanthium punctorium. The sequence continues at coordinate 6,093 of JAWZYV010012640.1, read as the reverse complement.
AAAAGGGTCTCTAGATCTGTGGCACGCGATGAACGTTTTGATCGTCCGCCATCTTGCTGGTAGTTAAGTCGAGCGATGGCAACGGCTGCCCTTTTTTCAGCATTGGGCAATCTGTCCAGCTGTTCTCGCGTTCTTCCATTTTTCAGCAGATGTCAGTGCTGTTAAAAATAATCGTGACAATTTTTTTACGGGAAATGACGTGCATTTGATTTCTATAAAAATAGTTGCGGGTGACATAGCTCAACGAGAATCCTTTACTTTTTAGCACGTCATTTCCCGTGAAAAAAATTGTCACGATTATTTTTAACAGCACTGACATCTGCTGCAAAATGGAAAAATGCGAGAACAGCTGGACAGATTGCCCAATGCTGAAAAAAGGGCAGCCGTTGCCATCGCTCGACTTAACTATCAGCAAGATGGCGGACGATCGAAGCCAGTTGTCGTCAAAAAAGGGTCTCTAGATCTGTGGCGCGCGATGAACGTTTCGATCGTCCGCCCTCTTGCAGGTAGTTAAGTCGAGCGATGGCAACGGCTGCCCTTTTTTCAGCATTGGGAAGGGTTGCGCCTCAAAGGGTTAAACATTTATACGTTGTTTTAGCATATAGTATTGGGCATGACCCCCCCCTCAACTTTGTGCTCAAATCTTTTGGTTAAAAACACGCTTGTTTCGGAATTTAAAAGAAAAAAATTCACTTTTTGCTCTTAATTTTGATGCTCGTCCCGCTCCCCCTCAAATGAATTAATTAAAAAAATTCTGTCACTAATGTGCTTAAGGTAACTGTTCACGTTAAAAATGTTATATTGGATGAAAATTTCGATTTTTCAATTTTGCTGAAATATTAATGTAGCAGTGTGGCGTCTCTGCGTCTTGTTTGAAGAATGTCTTTAATGTCCGGAATACAACACCATTTTATTTGCAATTCTCGATTAACCAATAAGTACCAGGTTACAGAGCCATGCTCAGAATCTAAAGGCTCCTTAAGTGTAAAATAATAGGTACGTAAATGGATGAACACTTATCAATAATCTTCATGATTACCAAAGATTTACATCGTTGTCGGATCACTCATTCATTATCAGGGAAACTTTGGTCGCTATTCAATATTACAATGGACTATACTTCGTTTTGAAGAGGGATGCTAAATATTCGATGGTCGGTGCCATCGGGGTTGAGCAAAAAGTAGTTTAGCGTAAGGTGCCTCCTTTCCCTCTGCAGCAGAGAGTACGTCAGCGACGATCTTGGCTGATACAATGAGAATTGTTTATGCATTCACTAACAGCAGCTTGATTTTCTTAGAAATGTATCTGACCATATTAAGGGCGTTCACATTCAGCATCAGGATTTTGAGTTGGATGAGCTGTCAAATGAATGAATTTGTTCTAATCTCATCAAATCTATTATAGACTGTTCGCAACGTAGCTGTACGCGCTTCGAATAGTAATAGTTTCAGCCGTCATATATTGTGAGTAAAGTCATTACAAAGCATGCGTTCAAAGTTCGAATTCTTTTTTTTAATTCTTCGGAATGTGGATGGCATCGAAAGAACAACCGCACCGATTCATTAGAAAATTCAGGGAGTCCTACATCAATCTTACCCTGCAACCTGGTGGCTCCTCCATTTGAGCACATGAACCCCCCAAAGGAAAAACTAAAGAATAAACACATTAAAAAATTAAATTTAAAACAAATATTAACACACTTCTAGATTTATGTGAATTTTAAACGTAAGTTTTACTCTCTCCTCCCCCCTCCCCCCCCCACTATTATTAAATAGGCTTATTATAGCTAACGCACTGTAATGTAGTTTAGAACCGTTGGCTACGCAATATTTAAGAAAAGGCCGTGAAATGCAGCTTGCAATATTGGGGAATATGTAGATGGCGCTGTTTGGTCCTTTAAGAACTGATCGTTGCCTGGTTACTCTATGAGGGCTATCTTTATATTCCTCGTTTTGTTTTTTTAGATTGGTGCTTACGTATTATCCCCGCGAACCGCTAAGACGAGCGATTTTTCGCCAAGATAAATGGAGCACATTTGACGAAAAAATAGTTTGGCGGCAATGACAGCCGGGATAATAGTACGGAAGTACCTTTAGATTTCTTTATAGTATTTTATAATTTTAAATCTACATCGGTTTACGACGCAAACCGATATGCATGTTAAAGTACACTCATGTCCATAAATTAAGGATAATGAAGTTCAGGCAAAGAAAGAGAAAGAAGCAAAACAAATTTGACTTATTTGTAAAGTCTATTTATTAAACAAAAAGTAAAGAGCAAAAAAGATGCTATATGTTTGACATAATTAATAAAAATTGCAAATTTTACTCCCTTGACCAAATTTCAAAAAAGAACCTATTTACAAAAAACTGTATAACATGGTTAGTAGGATGGTTAATACGGAGTATGTCTCCCGGACGATGCAATACAGGCCTGACAACGCCTAGGCATGCTGAGTATCAAATGATCAATCTGATCTTGGGGAATATTACACCACTCATCAAGCAATGCACTCCGAAGTTCCGGTAGATAGGTGGGAGGGGGTTGACGGGCTGCAATTCGTCGGCCAAGCATATCCCACACATGCTCTATTGGATTCAAGTCCGGTGAGTATGCTGGCCAATGCATACGGGTGATGTCCTCCGATTGAAGGCATTCGTCTACAATGTTTGCACTGTGAGGACGGGCGTTGTCATCCATAAACACAAATTCAGCACCCATGGCGCCCCGAAACAAACGTACATGTTGTTCCAGAATGACATCCCGATAGATGTTGCCTGTCATCGTTACACTCTGAACATGCAGGTCAGTTCTGGAACCAAGAATAATTCCTCCCCAAACGAGCCATCCTGCACCACCGTAACGGTGTCTTTCAATGGTGTTCTCTTGGTGGTAACGGGTACCTGGCGCTCTCCAGATGAATGTCCGGCGAGAATCAGACTCCAAACTAAACCTGGACTCGTCGGAAAACATCACACAAGACCACTGTTGCGGTGTCCACAATGCATGCTCTCTACTCCAGGTTAATCGCAGGCGACAGTGAGTTGCGGTAAGTGGAACACATCTGACAGGCCTACGAGCATATAGACCAATGTGCCCTAAGCGTCTGTACACGGTCTGCCTAGAAACTGTCGTACCGGTAGCTGAAGAGAGCTGACGAGACAGGTCTGATGCTGTACTCCGTCTGTTTCTTTTGGCAGTAACTGCCAAATAGCGGTCCTCATTCGGCGTTGTAACTCGGGGGCGACCTGTGCTGTAACGTCTACTCACATTACCATCATCTTGGAATCGTTGCTAAAGCCTGGAGATGACACTCTGGGCGATTCCAAGTTCCTCGGATACTTCCAGCTGGGTACGTCCACATTCCAGTCGTCCGATAATTCTGCCACGTAAAACATCATCCAAATGCCTCCTTTGTGCCATAACTATGCGGTTTTTGCACTGAAAGGCTTCCACAGCGCTTGTGAACCATTTTGCCACCATTCCTTATATACCCCTCTCTTACACTCTCGTCATTGTGACGTACCATCCACGCCATCTGGTGGTTTCCTGTAATTTGCATATTCTTCTTCAAGATATGTGTGATCATTCCACAGGTGAAATTTTTATTTTAGAGATCAATTTCTGTGTGATTCTGAATTATCCTTAATTTATGGACATGAGTGTATGTAATTGTATGTATTCATTAAATTGCATGTTATCTCTCTGTATAAAATATGTTCTCAATGATTGAGTTATTCAAACATATGAACGACTAGACAAAACTATTGGAGATACAAATATGAAATTTTAAGATGAGCGTATTCATTTTGTTCTTATTTCCTTGTCGAGAAATAGCAACCCGCCACTTATCTTTTAAAATGGGATCTTTTGGGAAACGGTGAAATCTACCCGTTGATCCATCATTTTCTTTAAGTCAGAATGGTCAGAATTATTACAATATGGTACACAATAGAGTACCATTTTCACTTAATTATTTTTGTGACAGTGTAATTATTTATCCGTATAGTATAAAAGAATAACAAATATATTAAAGTAAATGTTTAAGCATGTTTAAACGTCTCGAAAACTTAGCACATCATTGTTTACATTCAAAGAGCCAGAAAACACAAACGTTTCCAGAACATAGAGCGCCCCGAGCGGTCATTTTAGTGAACTAAGTTTTCGCCCGTTTTATTGCTGAAAAATACGACCTTTTCCCGGCCTTGAGTAGTATTACGTAGGCAACACTACAGCACAGTCTTTAATCAATCGCACGTGCGAACGGAAAATTTTTTCTCTGGACCGCTCTCTGGGATCAGAAGCCGAGACAGCTGCAAAGAAGTACGGCACTGATGAAATCATTCCGTTCGCACATTTTCATTGTGCACACAGGGCTATTTATTTCGCTATCGCTTCCGGATTTTCTTTGGTTTGTTACGTTCGGTTAGTTAATTCCTTTTTATCAAATTTTCTTTATTTCTACCATTTTTCACTACAATATTTTTTTACAAATTGGTGTAAATAATTAAGATGGGTGTAAAAGACGTGTTTCGGAGCTAAAGCAATGGCATTTTTCAATATTATCCATTGAAATAAAATGAATCAAGATAGTACCTTTGCTAAAACTTATCTTGGTGACGAAATGTAAGACCATGACTTGCTTTCTTCCAGTTGCGTGCATTGTTTTCCATTAACTGCTAGAAACGCAAATCTGTTTTAATTTGTAAGGTGAGTCGTATCTGCATATTTAATTTTCGAATTTTTTTTGTGAATTCTTTTAAATACCCACGAGCCGCCACTGCAAACAACAGTCCCCAAAATAATTTCTGTTAATCTGATTTTTTTACTCTTTCTTCAGGAAAATGCAAAGCTCCACGGTTAATGCAAGCAATGTTAAAAGGTTGTAAACTATGATAGAAAGTATCCGCATTTGTGGCGGCTTTGAAGATAATTAAGTCTGTTTAGTGTTTACCCGAAGTGCTTGTAGACGTCTAGCTATTCTTCGTCGTTCTCCTTCCAAATGCTGTACGTTCACGTATTTGAATAGGGATGGACGCAAGACGAGAAACAGGGCTGTCTTGTCTCGCAAACACTTTGTCGCGTCTCGCAGAGAATTGCTTGTCTCGCCTTGCACGAGGCGTAGTCTCGCAAAATTAAGGACTGCGATTTTGTTACCATATTTTTAGTAACATTAATACTATTTTATTGAAAGTTAATATTAATAATAACAATTACAGTCAACTCCGGTTATAGTGAGCCCGGATATAATGAACTTTCAGCTGTAGTGAACGCAAATCGTTAGTCCCGATTCACTTACATTAGAAATGTGCATAGCATTTTACGGTTTTAGTGAACCTAAATCTGAACTTAAAAAATTCTGGAAATGGCGAAGATGAAATTTTTCGATATCTACATTTTAAAAGGTTGTCTTGATTGCATTCGATAAGTACACAAAGAGGTTATCAAGCATCTGTTCCGAAATAGACAGGGGATTTGTCAGTGACTAGGCTAACATGGTCAGGGGCACACACAGGATTTTTGGCTGGGGGGGAGGGGGTCCAACTTAAAAATATCAAAGCCGATGGGGGGGGGGGTGAAACCAGGAATTTATTCATTGCAGTGATGCATGTTCATCTTTAGCTCTTCAATTCCCTTGCAAAATAGCCCGTCTGTGGTGTATGCCTACCCGTACTCCATGGGCGCCCATAAGGGGGGGCAAGGTAGGGCACTTGCCCCCCGCCCTAGAGTTTTAGGTTAATGTCTCATGATGTATACAAATGGCCTAAACCAGAACTAAATTTGTTCTGGTTTAGGCCTGTTAAAAGTTTTAAATATGCCCCCCTCTAGAAAATTTTTTTGGAGTTCCCCCCCCCCTAGAAAAATTCCTATGGGCGCCCATGCCGTACTCCTTTTGTCCGAAACCCCAAGTGCTTAAAAGATAAGCTCATCTTTTTCATCTTGCATGAAAGGCTGTGACACTCACACTTCCACAATGAGGAAGGTAGCAATGACAATTTTTAAAAGAAACATGCAAATTTTTTCGTTCTCATTCTTCACCAGAAAGGAAAGACCACAAGCGCTTCAATCCAATTCATCAAACTGTGCCCCTTC